>CM062297.1:46694301-47294301 GCA_031216915.1 Pictodentalium vernedei | reverse complement strand
AAGGGTTAAGACACTCTCGACAGCAATAGTCACCTCGTGTTGGACAGTTTCACGGGTGGGGGGAAGCCGGAGTACCCGGAGAGAACCACCGAGCAACGGCGAGCAACTGTCAGAGTCCACAACACACTTACTCAACAATGCATGCTTAGCATTGGTTGAAGACAAGAGGCACCATCAACGTGTAGCACGCCTTAGTACACCGCGCCAATGTGCCCCCGTGTGGTTGATTCGGATTAAGAGTCTTGCCCAAGAACACATCGCAGTTGCCCCTGGCAGGGTTCGAAGTGCGGACCTCTCGGTTTGGCGTTCAATGCCGTAACCACTTAGCCACGGTGCTTCTTTCCACGCTTCATGCATCTAGCACATTTCTAAATGACTGTATTTTATCTTACAATCAACATGTATTTTGTCTTTATTACATGCCCAGTCTCTCTTATGCAATACGGCGTGCAATACGGCTGAGCAATACGGAATTCCGTATTGCACACCAACCTGTTCCAACCGGGACTTTTTTATGCAATGCGACTGCATAAAGTGCATGGTGTTTACCACCGTTGATAGAAAAGAAAATTAGGTCAGTAGGTGCTTGGGTCATGTAATAAATACAAAACCACATGTATGTTTCAATGAGTCGTTTTGTATTCAATTCGTCAGTTGTGCGTAGAAAGAAAACGTCTCGACCTTCGGTTTCGACGTTTTCTTCCTACGCACATCTGAATACAAAACGACTCATTGAAACATACATGTAGTTTTGTCTATGTATTAACTGCGCAACTGCCGTGTATCCGACCTCCTGATACAGATGTTTGTATCAAGGGGTCGGATACAAGCACGATCCTTTCGCGTGAGTTCCATTTCTTTCTTTTTGTTCATCCGTACGAATAAATAGTTCGTTATATATTCGTCTACATTCTTGACTTATCCCCAATATATTGTAAGATAAAATGATTATTACCATTATGTGGATGTACAAAATATGTATCCGAGTCTCGCTCCGGGTTCTAAGGGCAGATCACGACTCGTCTTCGACTCGTCGTGATTTGCCCTTAGAACCCGAATTGTAATATCAAATTGACCGTTCTGCAGTAAATTTTCACTCCTGTTACCAGTTTTCTCAAAACAAAGCTTAGAACGGGATTCAGAACAACAGTCAAGAAGCCATTTAATTAATAAGGAAATAATTAGATCAAGACAGCATCAGAACAGCCACAATAATGCCGATATTGATAATGATTCCTGTTTTGTGTTTTATGTCTTTCTGTTATTAAAATGTTCACTGTTCGTCGCCTAAGTGCTAGAATGTTCTATGTCCCATAGGGGACATAGAACATTCTAGCACTCAGGCGACGTGTTGTTATTACAGTACACTGCAAAAATATAGGTTCTCTTTCGAACCAAAACTGGTTTTAATCTTGTCCCTGAGATGGAACCAGTTCTGTTTAAACAGTATTTATTTCAAATCAAATAAATTTATAAAGATTAACATTCAATATTAACAGAATTAAACATAAATTGAGGGGGTTGCAGTCGTAAGTTTAGAGCTTATACGGGGTTGTCTCAGATCATTATTAAGCAAAGGAGATATGAACAGTTGGCATATCGAACCAGTTTTGGTTCTGTATAGAGCCAATATACCAGGTATTTATATTCGCTTTGTTTTAAAATGTTTAGCGACTGCGTTGAATAAGCTCCAAGTTTGCTGCTGAATCTACTTCAGTTCATGTAATATTCTGTTAAATTGAATGCTAATCTTGGTAAATTTATTTGATTTGAAATAAATACTGTTTAAACTAAACTGGTTCCATCTCAGGGACAAGATAGAACCAGTTTTGGTTTTAAAAAGAACCTTTATTTTTTGCAGTGTAGGACCGTCGTAGACTGGTCACGCAATAATATTATATTTCAAACACTAATTATAGGAACAATCATCAATCAGTACAACCTGGTGCTTCATTAATTAAAATTTTGTTGATGATAATATTTATTACCTGGTAAAAGCATGCGTGGACATTACTGCCCACGTGTGGATTACCACCAGTCCACGACCACTGTACTGAATGGACAGTAAACAGTAGGGACAGTAACATGAGGGAAATTTGTAGGTTGATGCTTGTGATTTCACAAGACGTGCTTTCTGATGAATCAAAATGTACATGGCGTCTCCACAGGAACTAAACTGACGATGGGGCATTTGGTTAAATCAAAACCCTTTAAACTCTGTAGCCAGGGTTTAGCTAGAAATATATTTACCTGGCTAGCGGGTAATAAAAATAGAAATATTGGAAAAACCAACTTCGAGCAGACGCAATGCTGTAAACCATATGTTTACTGAGTGCAATCGGCTATCCATTGTACACGTCGCTTATTGATCCAACCAAAACCTAGTATATTCTTCGACGGAACCTCTTTCGGAACAGTAGAGTTACTCCCTGGTAGGAAAAAAGTTTTTTGAGTCCGAAATAGCTACGGATCTTATAAATTTGCCAGTCTGAAGCAATCGAAACTTTGTGAAATACTTTTCTCCCGAAAGTCGGTATTTGTGACATGCACCTTTTGCCAATTTTCCTAAAATGAGTATTTGAGTTACTGGAATTGCACGACGGCGTTGATCTGCGAGCTGTGTCGAGTAAACCTAAATCCTTACGTACGGTTAAAAGTTCATAAATTTCATTGTTTTGAGTTTTCTCTTGAGACAAAAGTGATGAACAATAAATATCCACTTTTTTAATATATGCATGACTGCTCAGTGCAGATACTGGCTTGACTCTACCCCGACAGACTCATAAAAACCACTCTGCAAAATCACACTTCACTTGTCTTCAACGTAATGTTAACCCTGAGTGTGGAGTTGGTTTACGTGGAGTCTGACAGTTGCTCACAGCTGCTCGGTGATTCTCTCTTGGTACTCCGGCTTCCTCCACCCTTAAAGGTGTCTGACACAAAGTGACCCTGGTCTTGTGAAAAGTGTCATTAAACCCCCAATAAATAAATAATAAAGCAGAATATTCCAAAACAAAATCAAAAGTAGTTTAGGAAGTGGAACCTTCTTGAGTTCTTCTCCTGTCATTAAGTCTCCCCTGCAGGAGATCTGATGACAGAAGAAGAGTTCAAGATGAGACACTTGGTAGGATTTTGAGAACATTCCGACGATTTGAATCATAAGCTACAAACGCACACATGTAGTCGGCCAGAGTTGCAGAACACACACGGATAAACAATTGCGACGCTCAGCATAAAGTCTGTGTCTGGGTACAGTGGCAGTGTCTGGGTACTCTCACTACTCCGGGAAGGCTACATTCTGTGAATTTCCGACATTTCAGTTTAGTTGTGTTTGCAGCTTTCCTCAAGTTGCGTGTAGGTGTCAGACCTCGAAAAATGGCAAAGCACAATAAAAGTTCTGTATATTTAGGTAATTATTATATTGGCCTTCCTGATTCTTCATGTATTATAGCTTATTTTGGGCATTCATTGAGTTTCACTCAATTTCACTACCATTCAGTTATGACTCCGGACATAAGAATGCGTTTTATTGAATTTTACTTGGCCTCATGAACAAACCGAAAACCGAACCGAACCGAGGTTTTTCTCCACCTGAAAAACCAAAACCGAAACCGAACAAGAAATTTAAAAACCTACAGCTCTACAGAACAGATGCCAGCATGGCAGCTTGGTGCCGCTCATGACTTGACCCTGCCCAACCGACTCGCAACAAGATGTTTATAATCAGAGCATTAAACTCTAACCAACTACTAATCCGCCTACACACTGTAAAAGAAATGGATATTCTAGTCAATCAAGTTAGGTATTATTTATTTATTTATTTATTTATTGATGGTTAAGGTCATATATTTATGCACAATGGCTAATCATGACCGTGACAGTTTTACGGTGCTCGGTGGTTCTCTCCGGGTACTCCGGCTTCCGGAGTACCCGGAGAGAACCACCGAGCAACGACGAGCAGCTGCCAGCTCCCCAACATCGTAACTCCGCACTGCTGCACAGGCAGGGTTAGATTGGTTGAAGACATGCGTACCATCGGCGTGCAGTACGCCTTAGTACACGGCGTCATCGTGGCCCCACGTGGGTAATGGAGATGAAGTGTCTTGCCCAAGGACACAACGCGGTTGCCGCAAGTGGGATTCGAACCGAGGACCTCTCGGCTTGCAGCCAGCACCTCTACCTACTGAGCCACCGCGCTCCCAAGTTAGGTATTAAAACGTACTATTTTCACAAGGCATTTTGCACTTTTGTTTAACAATAGAGCACCATGTGTGGATTTAAGGTTATTATTATTATTATTATTATTATTATTATTATTATTATTAGTAGTAGTAGTAGTAGTAGTAGTATTTATTTATTTTTTTATTATTTTTTTTTATTTATTTTTTTTTTTTATTTAGTATTATTATTATATGACATATATTCATTCATTCATTCTTCATTCATTCGTCCATTTACTAGTTCATTCACTCATTCACTCCATCAGTCATTCATTCACTCATTCATTCACTCATAACAACAGGTATTAAAAGATCACCTTTGTTACATCTTCGTTGGCTTTAGACACTGTAATATCGTTTATTTATTCACAAGTTTATTTGAAAGCTAGAAGTCTAGACTCTTGAGTGATCATGGTAGTACATATGTCCTGCAGTTAACATCACCTTAAACACACTGAAGTACTTGTTAATGTTATCGTATTGTGCTGAGAGAAATCGATGCATATAAATGGAATATTATAAATACGGGAGATGTATGCTATATACAAGGACATCAATTATGAATAGAGTTAGGCATTTTCCGTTTTCCGATTCGGTCTCGGTTTTTGCAGGAAACTAGAAAACCGAACCGCAAGGCCCAGCTAAAACCAGCCGAAAGGTATTAATTTTTGCATAACTGATCAAACTATCTTGCTGGAAGGGAACTGAACTTGTAGTCCCTAGGAACAGTCCATCCGGAGAAGGGGTGAAAACGTTCTCATTGTCATATTTCCTCCCTCACTGACTCGTCCACAGGAAAATGTGACAATGGGAACACAACACAGATTATAAGTTACAGGGCGTTTAGTTGGCAGATACAGTTTCATATATGGCGAAGAGAAAACAATATTAGGTGAGGCGAAGCCGAACCTAATATTGTTTTCTGTGAGCCGTATATGACTATATGACACTGTATCTGCCAACTTAACGCCCTGTAAGGTATTTATTATGCACGGCTTGCTAAAATTTCATTGGGGAAGTTAACTCAACGAATAGTTAAATGATGCGCACTTCTGGAAAAATGTAAACAAAGCAGACGATGTTTACATACGCAACAAGGGGAGTAATTTTGCTTCCGCATTCTAATAAATCACTTGTGACTTGTTCTATAACCGCCAATGTTTTGGGCTGGTTTGGCAATTTATTATAACAGTTTCAGTCAATCGAATGCAAAGTTTATACGACGGGGCTATTTTATATGGTGGGTCTTCTGTTCGACTGCGCTGCAGCATGTACGTACGTGTAAATTAAAAGCTGAGGCGTGTGGATATAATGATAAAACAAAATGGCTGACGCGCACCTAATATTAAATTAATATTGGGTGCTTTTCAGCCATCCTGAACCTAATATTGCGGAGTCTATGTCTCTTAGTAACTTCATTTGATTGGGGGGGGGGGGGGAAGAACTAGGGTACCACCCCCACACACCCCACCCCCAAAAAACAAAAATAAACTCACACGACGGCCTTTCAAATAATATCTTCGGGCTTGGCTAGGGCACTCCATTACAGATTCATGGCTACGTGCCTGAAATGGAATGGGCTCATAAATAGAGCGGGGTGATCACATTCATTTTCGATAGATCAACCACAAGACTGAGAATGGCTGAATCCATACAAGTTTTAGGTACATAATTGTTAACGGTGTTTATCTAATGCTATGCAACTTTTTCCTCATCCGATCTTGATTCCGGAAAGGTGTCCGATAAAATACATCATTGGTATAGAAATAAAGTACAGCGAATAATTCTATGGCTGAGACGGCACTATAGCTTGAGATATCCCCGTAACTGTTAGTAAGATAACTGTTCTAACCCAACACATCACCAAATCCGTAGATCTTTGTACCAATATCTATTTTTAAGGAAATTTTCTCTTTTTAACCCTTTGTCGTTTTTGTCACCCACATTTCCAATTCTCTGACTGCCACAGTGGGGGCGGTAACCGGTTCTCGTCAGATCACCGAAGTTAAGCAACGTCGAGCCCGGTTAATCCTCGGATGGGTGACCGTCTGAGCGATCGATTCGGACTCCCGCGTTGTGTCCTTGGGCAAGGTACTTAACCTCGATTGTCCACACGGGGGCACGATGACGCCGTGCACTAAAAGCGTACTGTACGTCGATGGTACGCATGTCTTCAACCAATCTAACTCTGCCTGTGCTGCAGTGCGGAGTTACGATGTTTGGGGAGCTGGCAGCTGCTCGTCGTTGCTTTGTGGTTCTCTCCGGGTACTCCGGCTTCCTCCACCTGTAAAAAAACTGTCACGGTCATAATTGGCCATTGTGCATAAGTATGTGACCTTAAACACCAATAAATAAATAAATATAAATAATACTGACTGCCACAGTAAGTATATAAATATGATCAGAGGCGATGCGGGGGGGGGGGGGGGGGGTGAGTAATCATGTGTTTTCTAACGAGACGAGACTTGATACCTTTGTCTTACATCACACCGTTACACAAAAAGTAGAGTTGGGCACACGAATGGAGAGACATGGAATCCGGGGTCAACTCGACCAATTAATAATACAGTACGCACCCCAATCGATTATCTTCGCAAAGCCCCTTGGATGCATTGCTGCATGCTCAAATGTTATTAAATCGTGATGAAAGATGGCACATGTTACACAAAGCCTCAGATTAGTATGAAAATGGGGGCGCAGTGGCTCAGTAGGTAGAGGTGCAGGCTGCAAGCCGAGAGGTCCTCGGTTCGAATTCCACCTGCGGCAACCGCGTTGTGTCCTTGGGCAAGACACTTCACCCCCCCCCCCCCCCGCACTGCCCATGCGGGGGCACGGTGGCGTCGTGCTAAGGCGTACTGCACGTCGATGGTGCACTTGTCTTCAACCAATGCTAACCCTGCTTGTGTGGAGTTGGTATGTTGGGGAGCTGATAGTTGCTCACCGTTGCTCGGTGGTTTTCTCCGGGTACTCCGGCTTCGTCCACCCGTAAAACTGTCACGGCCATGGTTAGCCATTGTGCAGAAATATGTGACCTTAAACCCTAATAAATAAATAAACAAATAAATAGTATGAGAATGCATTCTTGAGTATGAGAATGTGTCCTTGTGAAACAGCTCAACAACGTACCTGCCGATCACACACTATTGTCAAAATTCGGACACTGGTGCGAATTCCGCAAGTACGTCTGGAGAAGCGTACACCTCAAGTATATGACTTCACATTTTACGGTGCTTAGAGAGCGGATTCACATGAAAGTACCCCACAAAAAGTGGCAGTTCATCCTCAGGAAGAGGGTGGAGTAAGTCCAGGGAACCCTGAGATCCAGGTGGGACCCCAAATATTTGAAGAAAAAAAATGTGTTACCAAAAATTTATTTTTTCTCAAATATTTGGGAACTCTTGGAGTCCGGGTAAGTTTTAAAGGAGCATTGTTCTTCATGATACACAACTGATTCTCTCTTGTAACACACAAAATGTATCCCGCATTTGTCCAGTTGAATATTTACGCAGACTTTGAACGTGAAATAGGCAAAATGCCAAGAGTCAAGGATTTGGCAAGTTTCACACTCCAAAATCAGAATTTTCTCCAGGGTTCCTATCTTCGCGGTTAACGCCGTATATCAAGAATGATAAGGGTATCATGAAACGTCGTTAATTTCGACGTAACAACCCACGTCTTATTTTCTGATTATCAACTAGTCGTCGGCTGAGTGCTAGAATGTTCTATGTCCCATAGGGGACATAGAACATTCTAGTACTCAGGCGACGTAGTGTCTAGTCGGCGCGTGGTCCCATAGCAGCAGCATTGTATTCTTGTGCATAGTTCACATGACGTCAATTACGACAACAGATGCAAGTAAATCGCATTCATGACGTCATGGTGTGAAGCGTCTGAGCCAACGAACTGATTGTCGGTTGTTTTGGGAGAATTTAGCGACAATGAATTAAATAAAAAGTGTAAAAAATATTCGAAAATTCATGTGATATACAGAAACTTTAACTCGTGATATTTGGATGTAAGATTTTTTGAAACTCGTTTGATGAATTCGATTCACAACTCGCCTAAGGGCTCGTTGTGAATCAAATTCATCAAACTCGTTTCAAAAAATCTTATATCCAAACATTACTCGTTTGAGATCCTCTATATAACCCATTATAATTTGTTTGGCATAGTTGGAAACAAAATATAATTGGTCATATTACTACTCCTCTGAACTGATTCAGTGAAATTTGTCTTTAAAATGACGGGGGTAAGTGGTGAAATAAATACGCTATCCGTGGATTTTGTAGGGTGCAGGAAACTTTGCACTGGTCTGAGAACTGCAAACACACCTCGGCTGCGCATCGGGTGTAATAGTTTTCAATCCAGTGTAAATTTTCCACACACCGTGCAATATACACGAGAAACCAAAAAAATATCCTCATGTCAGAGGTGTACCGGGCGGAGGGTGGGGGGGGGTGGTAATTGTGCCAATGAAACCACCAGTCCCCTATTTCGAAGATGAATTCATGGTAGACATTAGGTTAAGGGCCCTTGTAATACTATACAAAAACCAGCTGAATTTCATTTCATTCAACAAAATTTAGTATATTTAAACCGCCTCCCCCCCCCCCCCCCCAAAAAAAGGTGAATTGGGTCATCGATTCACTCTCATGAGGTTGAATTTTCAAAACGTTTCACAACGAGGTACTCACTACACCCCGCCAACGAGAGGGGACACCCCTCTCGTGTTCTCCCTACCGTGGCCTTTGGTTAGTTAGTCCCAACCTGGGTCCACTGACTATAATATAATTGTTTAGCGTGGTACGTCCTGGTAGCAGGACGTACAGTTAAAACTAGATGTCCTGTCATGAAATGCGCACAAATAGCACGTCGATCTGCGCGTTAATCTACGCGTTATGACCATAGTAAGACTATCAAATTCTGTACATATGCCCTGTGCACAAGCAATGTTTCAACCAATGGACCCCCGGGTAACCCTGTGTTTGCTATGAGTAACCAGGAGAAACTTCCGTGTTTTGGATGCCATTTGATATGGCAATAGCGCGCAATTCCTACGCGCAATTAAGCCTATACAAGCGCACAATTCGTGAAAGGACTTCTAGTTTTAACTGTACCACACTAAACAATTATATTACGGTATTTCGTTCCAAATTTGGACTCACCATCGGTCATCGATGATCTATATAAAACACAAATTATTACCTACCCTGAAAAAAGCCAACACCCCTGATCGTATGAAGTCAGATGCGGATAAACGTCAGTAGAGTGTCTGTAATTTATTCTACTTGTAACTGTACTCAATTTGCATTTCCTAGGAAAAATATGACCATACTTACAATTTTTAGGGTTCACGTTAATACCTATAACCCCCAGGGATATAGCTGGTGAGAAAAAATCAATGTAAACAATTTATACCGGATTTTACTTGTCACAAATCATGCCTACAGTGATTGTTCCTGGATAGCCACGCCAATACTTCCATATAATATATAAAGGAATTGTGAATATTAATACATATAAAACAAATTTTGTCACGTTAACCATGATTTACTCTGATTGTGTTTCATGATCAAACAAAAGTAGAATTAGGATTGGGGATAACGACAAGATCAGAACTAAAAGATTGCATTTACAATCTATAAAGTTTTGGTTTTTTTTGTCGAATAAATAAAACTCGGTTGCGATTTTCCCAGATGTGTGAACTATTCAACATTGATAATGTTGACATTTTCATTTTTGTTCTTCTTTTTTTTCGTTTCTTTTTTATTTCTTTTTCTTGTTTTTTGTTTGTAGATTATTTGATTTATCTTTTATCACCATTCTTATTTTTTAACAATATCTGACCTTGTTTTTAAGTTAGAAATACGATAACCTGTACTTTGCTCATTGGTGAGAGCAATAACGAACAGACCGGAAGGTCGTAGGTTCGACCCTGACACGCATCATCTGCTTGTATTCTTGTCCACTTAATACCAAAACCCAAGATGGCGCCAGTGCGCCCCCCCCCCCCCCGCCCGTCAATCCTGGCCAAAATGTCCTATAGTTAGAAATTCGGAGGGAATGTCATGAGTAGTTGGAAATTCCATCTATCTGGATTTTAGAGCTTCTTTGATGATGCTGATGTCTCCTTTACTTCCCAAAATTCCAACTCGGTTTGAAATCGGCAAAAATTCTAACTGTTACTATTTACAATTACATTGTACGTAATATCCAGCTTCATAAGTATTCATGATGTCAATCGGTACGAGATTTCTATAGTACGTTTACTTATCGCAATAAAAAAATCTTTGAAATGCACTTCAAGAAAATCGCATGATGCAAGTTCGTTATCCTGAGTTAATTCCATTATTCACAGTTACAAAATGATGAAACATCGAAAATTCATCATTCCTGCATAAGATCTCATTTAATGTTAGGAGAGTGTGAATTGCTCAAAGTTCTCAGCTTGAGCAGCCAGAGGCTCGTCGGTTTCATTCTTAATCCTACTCCTAGAATAAATGTTTTACTTGAAAACACTATACGTTTATTCTATAACACTATACGTTTATTCTATATATATTAATGGAATGTCTGTATTACACGTCACGATGCGCACACAGTTGATATAATGAACAGAAGAAAGTTACAGTACATTAAAAGATGATGAAAACGCTGTTTTCTTATTGTTAAATGGGTTTCAACAGATTTATTGTATTTATTTAATGATTGGTGTTTAAGGTCACATACTTATGCACAATGGCTAACAGTGACAGTTTTACGGGTGGAGCAAGCCGGAGTACCAAGGACACAACGCGGGAGTCCAAATCGATCGTTTTTTTCTCAATTGCCATCAAACCAAACGATATTACAACCGGGAGGTTTTGATTTTTCAGAGTGGGTTTCGGGTTCGGTTCGGTTTCAGGAAAAAATCTCGGCATCGGTTGAGTTTTTTCTGTCTTCTTAGAACGCATAGTAAATAGCACTTCAAATTTTTCAACTTTGAAAAAGTCGCCAATAGTTTGTCCGACACTACTCACCACAAAACCCCTGTCTGTTAGTATCTCTACTGTGTTCAGCATGATGATTCTCAGAGATTCTAGGGGATTAATTGCTGGGCCGCTGGGTTGCATTACTTGCGGGCCAACACGTGCCAGAAAATTTCCAGTGGCTTGCACACGAAGGGAGATAATCAAAGCTTGAATGTCCAGCTGGACGGAATTACACACTACTCATTTATATAATAGATGTGTATACTTGTTTTATATGCTCAATTTTTAGATACCACAAGGACGATAAATATAATTTTAATATCAGTCGACTCGATGGTTATCGGGTTATATTTACTTGTAACATTGCCTTATATCATGGAAGGGTTTTTGTCTAGACCTCCTCTCAAAATTAGAATTTAAAGGAAATCTATGGAGCCCAGGACGAGACATAGTAATCCGCGGGCGCGGAATAAATTATATTTGGTGTGTCACCACCCGGGCTTCATAAAAATCAATGTGTGAAGTATATAATAACATCTGAGGGTTTTGAGTGTATATCAGATTTATGTCATTGATGTGTAGGAGGAAGTGGAGAGTCCCCTTCCCCACAAATGACATATTTCCGGTATCAAGTCAAGACATGTGGGTGCCTTCTTTGTAATTTTACGATTTTGATATTTTTCTTCTCGCGATAATATTTTGAATTAGATTAAACATATTTTATTTGTTCTAATTAACAAAAAGGATTGGATGACAAGTGCCCAGCACTTAGTTTATATCCTTTCCTTTATATACATTTGATAGTTACATAAATGTTGGGTAATCAACTTAGCGAGAGTCGGAACAGATATTTCCCATGCTTGTTATACAACACCACCGATTTGAGTCAGTGAGCCTACTGGTCATTTTCCACACCCCACATTTCAGACAGATATTTTGAATTAGACGAATATTCTCCAAAACTGTTGTCAAAACGAAAATGAAGATACAAAAGAGATAACCTTGTCGCTTATAGAATAATCTAACCTATGTGTATTCTCCATTGAATGATTGAAAATTGGGGGCAAGTCGTCCCCTGAGTTTCAATGTGTTCTATGTGCCAAATGGCACATAGAACACATTGGAACTCAGAGGACGAAGTGTCGACTGCAGCCAGATGAACAACTGTTAAAAGAAAAGAGAGGCAAGGGTATCTCGTTGATAATCTGATATGTCTTTTGACAGTTTATAGATTTCCACCCGGATCTTTGAAAACATGACTGAGAAAGATGATTGCTATCTACGTTTGAGAAGAAAGGGAGACATAACTTTCCATGTGAGAATGCGACTGATAAATTATGAAGACACCACATTTCCAGATGAGACAGTCTCAGATTTGTTAAACCATTCCCATAATGTTTTTGAATACACGTAGTGATAATTTTACCTTCGCTGCTCGCTGAATGAGTGACCGCCACGTACAACTGTGCATTATTTCAGCAATAATTAGGCATTTATGATCATATCAACAACTTTGTATAATTTTAAATAAAGTACTGTTATGCTTCCAATAAAACCCACGCCATATGGTTCGACAAAGACAATCTGAAATCAAATTACACGGATTCATACTCTATAAATAGAACAAACTTCATCACTGTCCTTTTGAAAAGCTAATTTTGTCGAATATGAAAAATGATACGCACTTTGTGCTATTTCGAAAAATACATTATAAATGGAAGGGACCGAACTGCCCACATGATAAAATGACTTGGGTCGAAACGCTCTAGTTCGAAATTCTCAGGTGCAACAACCCGTTAGCATAAATGATCTAGTCGCTGCGTTATAACTGATCCACCCTATCAGGTTGTCGTTCGTAGATACGTACGCTTCTCGACTGCCAAATTATCGTTTTCGCAAACATTTGCGTTGTGAATGAGAGTGAAAAAGCTAATTCTTTCCCGAATTGATGTATATAACATTGACAGTTTTCAGGAAAGTGAGACAGACGAGCTCGACCCCCACCCCACCTCCCACCCTTCCGTGGCTACACCACCGACAATGCATTGTTTGCATAGTATGTACGTCTACTCCAGAAATAACCCCCCTTCCCCAATGACGTTGATATTTTGAATTATTCAGTAAAATCAAAACACATTCACTTTATTAATATCCACAAAGTTTCGGCTTTCGGGACTTTATGACGAATAATCTGGCCTGTGATTCCCAAGAGCAAGAAAACTTCTGCTGTTTGTAATATTTGTATTAACCCCCTACTCCACATAAGTGATACACGACCAGTGCTATTGACACTCACAAAAATCACTATTTTTTCATGTTTGCCCCTAAAACATAGCTTATGAACCTTATTGGAACGAGCTCGCCGAGCTCGTCCCAATGAGGGTTCAAAAGCAATGTTTTGGCCAAAAATGGAATCACTTAGCTTTTCAAAAAGATTTTGTGCAGGTGTTTGAAGCAAACACCTCAAGTCACATTCGCGTTGCGATCATCGCAATGATCACATATTCATTCTCCAAACTCAAGGTCGCCACTACAGTACAGTCACCGTTGACATGTCACTTTCCACAGATGGGCAATGTTTGCACTGGAGCAATAATATTAGATTCCAAACACTAATTATAGGAATAATCATCAAAAATTTAATTAATGAAGCACCGGGTTGTACCCGGTGCTTCAATAATTAAAATTGTGCTGATGACGATTATTAATACCTGATAAACGCATGCGTGGACATCATTGCCTACACGTGGATTACAACCAATCCACGGCGACCGTACTGTATTGTTAGTATTACGGTGTGCAGGAAGTAACTTGAAATCCTAACTTGTGCCCTGCACATCTCGATTTTCGAATTGAATCGAATCGCGAATCATTCTAAAGATTTCGAATTTCGAATCGAATCTTTAAGTTGTAGATATTAAACCTTTTTACAGTCGGAAATATTGTCTCTCACCACTCAAGTATTATATAGAACGGCAACTCATCGTCTTTGGTGCAAATCAATCAAAAAAGCGGAATATTCTAAAATGGAACCACTGCAATTTCGGAAGCGGATCCTACTTCCACTCTTGTTCTACATATATAATTTATTTACTTATTTATTGGTGTTTAAGGTCACATACTTATGCACAATGGCTAATCATGACCAGGACAGCTCCCCGACATCGTAACTCCGCACTGCAGCACAGGCAGGGTTAGATTGGTTGAAGACATGCTCACCATCGACGTGCAGTACGCCTTAGTACACGGCGTCATCGTGCCCCCATGTGGACCATCGGGGTTAAGTGCCTTGCCCAAGGACACAACGCGGGCGTCCGAATCGATCGCTCAGACGGTCACCCATCCAAGGACTGACCGGGCTCGTCGTTGCTAAACTTCGGTGATCTGACGAGAACCGGTTACCACAACGCCAACGCGCCCCCTCCTGTTCTACAGGCGACCTACAGGGGCCAATACTATAAAACGTTTACAATCGTATTTTCTAGAATTGTATTTTCTAGTTATGACATTAATTGGGTTGAAATGAACCATTAACATTTCAAAGATGTGGCAATTTGCAAGTTGGCAAATTGCCATATCTTTTAAAATGCTAATGATTCATTTTAGGTAGTTTTATTAATAGGCAGAAAATAGAATTCCTTGAAATGAACCATTAGCATTTTCAAAGATGTGGCAATTTGCCAGTTGGCAGAAAATATAATTCTAGCAAATACAATTGCAAAAGTTTTATAGTATTTGCTCCTGTGATAGAGTAGTTCAAGGGGAGACAGTTGATTGGATTTTGAGAATATCTCGACGATTCGAAAATTTTCGAATCAGCGCCACTCGAATCGAGTCATTGAGTTGATTTCGAGTCGAATTAAATCATAAAAATACTCGGATTGGCACTCACACAACTCATCTACGTCGGGTTTGTTTCACTAATGCTCAACAGAGTGATACATAGAGATTATTACCATTATGTGGATGTACAAAATATGTATCCGAGTCGAGCTCCGGGTTCTAAGGGCAGATCACGACGAGTCGAAGACGAGTCGTGATCTTCCCTTAGAACCCGGTGCGAGACTCGAATACATATTTTGTACATCCACAAAATGGCAATAATCTATTTATCTTACAATATATTGGGGATAAGTCAAGAATGTAGACGAATATATAAAGAACTATTTATTCGTACGGATGAACAAAAAGAAAAAAATGGAACTCACGCGAAAGGAACGTGCTTGTATCCGACCCCCTGATACAAACATCTGTATCAGGGGGCCGGATACACGACAGTTTCGGAGTTAATACAGACAAAATACATGTTGATTGTAAGATAAATAGAGATTATTACCATTACGTGGATGTACAAAATATGTATCCGAGTCGAGCTCCGGTTCTAAGGTCAGATCACGACGAGTCGAAGACGAGTCGTGATCTACCATTAGAACCCGAAGCTCGACTCGGATACATATTTTGTACATCCACATAATGGTAGTAATCTATTTATCTTACGACATATTGGGGATAAGTCAAGAATGTAGACGAGTATATAACGAACTATTTATTCGTACGGATGAACAAAAGAAAAAAAATGGAACTCACGCGAAAGGAACGTGCTTGTATCGGACCCCTGACACAAACATCTGTATCAGGGGGTCGGATACACGACAGTTGCGGAGTTAATACGGACAAAATACATGTTGATTGTAAGATAAAATCTCAGGGCGAGAGGCACGGAACACGCTTATAACATCGTTTAGGCGAGAATAAAATGTGTGAAAGTCATAGCTCTGCTCTTACGAAGCGTAGGGTGGTTCTGAAACAGGCCAAACCTGTCCAGGGCTTCGAAAATGATAGCTCGCCTGAAATAATTGTCTAGCTGGAGTAATAAAAAGAGAAGAATTTACCTGTTAGATTAACCTGAACAAAACTATATACCACAAATGTCCTCACATCGTGTCTTCGAATGTGTCCTGCACTGGTTCTCGTTATGAGTCACAAACACACACAAGGAATTATGGATTTAATTTGAGTTTTGGCCAGTGATAACTGTGATTTGAAAACATATTGTAATACCCACATGAACGAAAATATTGTAACAGTAAACAACTTATAATTCCAAATGTCCTTACATCATCTCTTCGAATTTGTCCTCTACTGATACGCCGTAATATTCACAAACAAACACACGAAATTACGGATTCATTTTGAATTTTGACCAATGATAACTGCGATTTGCAAACATTTTGGAATACACCCACGAACAAATTATTTTTTAAAATTCTGTAGCAGTAAAAATCTTATAATTCCAAATGTATTGAAAGCAAGAAAAAATTTCTACCAGCAGTATAAAAGTGCAAAATATAAGACAAATTGCCTGAACTATGTCTCAACATTATGTATTTCACCTTCATTATTGAGAAAAAGTCTTTATGAGTAAACTCGTGAAGTTCTAGACAACACAGTGTTCCTTGTATCAAACGGATGCGACGTTCATTGGACGCATTTATTGGAATACTTTAGTTCTATTCATCCTCCACAGGTAATCACAACATGATATTAATGATAAAATTCCTGTTTATTGTCCTGGTTTGCGTAACAGGAAGCATTCGTCCGTAAACTCTCTTGTAGTGATCGTTTATCACTGCATTGATTTTATGTTCGTGAGTGCTTCAGACAACCTCATTCTTCTCGCTGCCAGTTTTCAAATTGCATAAAATTCGCCACAGATACATTTTCTTTGAGGAGAACTTGAATCCACTCCAACAGTTACCTCAACAATCCAACAAGAAACACTTGAACGTCATATCCTTTAACCACTTGCCTACCACCACTGGAGACCAAAACTTGCAAAAAATCTTGAATAACTCAAATGTTTACTTTTATAGCCCCCAAAACATAGCTTTTGACACCTCATTGGAACGAGCTCGTTCCAATGACGGGTCATAAGCTGTGTTTATCTTCCACATAAGTTTAAGCCACGACCAACTGAAATATTCCAGAAAAGAGAATCTAAACACAGGCGATTGACTATTCATTGACTAGACTGGTTCCAAGTCAAAACAGGTTCGAATTGCTGATAGAATTTGACAGGTGTCTTGAGAGCTCGCTACAACATTTCGGCAATTATTGAATGAAATTATGGCCACGCCCCATTAACCAATATTCACGGTGATGATACAGACTGAATAATACTGCCCTCCTTGTTGTTGGTAGTTAATCCTCAGGCCAACGGGTCTTTTGGAATGGGGATCCACCTGTTGATTTCCCCGCAACATATTTCGCCTCTGCAGAGAATTCTATAACAACGAAGAGGGGGCAATAGAACAAGTTTCAGTAAATGGACTTATATCGAGACAAGTGGAATAAAAATCCCAAAAGAACATGTGACCAGCTCTAACATTTTATATTTTAAATTTCAAGGTCAGTACCAAAATTGAGATTTTTGACATTTCTATTTCTTAATTTTGACATTATTTTCCTGCCTGCGTGGATTACTTTTGTGGCACTGCCTGAAAATATTGTGATGAACTAGAGAACAGCTGAACGTACACTGCCATTCTGTACATGGTTGTTTTCCGGATAAATCCCACTTACTCTCTAATTGGGCATGTGAATATATCATCCCTTGAGCGCAACAAGGCGCCATCTGTTGCATCTTGTTGCATTCAAGACACGAAATGATAATTTATAGTAGGGCCTTCCGAAGCTCCGAAATACGATTCGATTCGACATCGTCCAGAAGATTCGATTCAATTCGAGGATTCGGAAATTTTCGAATTGTTCGGACTTTCTTAAAATCCTACCAGGTGTTTCCTCTTGAACTCTTCTTATATCATCAGGTCTCAGGGGGGATACCTGATGATAGAGGTATCCAAGGAGATTTCGCTACCGAAACTAATTGGTAGGGACCTGCGAAGTTTCGAGATTCTATTCGCTTTCGAATCTTAAGGTTGGTATTCGGTTGCCTTGATGCTGTAGTTGGATTATTTTATCAGCCCGATCTTGAACCATCACAGTCGGAACAGATCATGTTTATAGCGCCCAAACCCTCATCGGTCATCTTCAATTCGCCTTTGATTCGATTCGAGGTTCGATTTCGATTTCGAATCCTCTGCTTTATTCGACTTGAGATTCGAATGGAGCAGAAATTAGAGATGCATGGGGCCCCCAGTTTACGGACCATCAAAACACGTTTAACATTGTGTTTGTCTATCGTGCAGATGACGATAATTTCTCTGGTGTCATCTACTATTGTTTTTATATGTAAGATAAACTACAGTTAAAACTAGAAGTCCTGTCACGAAATGTGCGCTTATCTAGGCTTAAATGCGCGTGGGTATTGCGCGCAATTGCCATATCGAATGGCATCCAAAGCACGGCAGGTTCTTCTGGTTACTCATAGCAAACACAGGCAATGTTTCTGCCAATGGATCTCCGGGTTACCCGGAGGTCCATTGGCTGAAACATAGCTTGTGCACAGGCCATATGTACAGAATTTGATAGCCGTACTGTGGTCATAACGCGTAGATTAACGCGCAGATCGACGTGCTTTTTGTGCGCATTTCATGACAGGACTTCTAGTTTTAACTGTAAAACCCTCTATATAACCTCTAGGAATGTAGTGGCCCGGTGGTTAAGGCCTTGGATTACAAACCGAAAAGTCCAGGGTTTAGTCCACGCCAAGGGTAACTGCGTTGTGTCCTTGAACAAGGCACTTCCCGATTTCCCACGTGGGTGCATGGTGGTGCTGTGTACTAGGGCGTACCGCACATTGATTGTATCTTCAACCAATGCCAACCCTGCTTGTGTGGAGTTAGTATGCTGGGGAGTCTGGCAGTTGCTCGCCGTTGCTCGGTGGTTATCCCCGTGTACTCCGGCTTGCTCCACTCGTAAAACTGTCCGACCAGACGTGACCTTGGCTGACGAAAGTATCGTTAAACCCAATAAATAAATAAATAAATAAATAAATAAATAAATAAATAAATAAATAAAATAAATAAATAAATAAATAAATAAATAAATAAATAAATAAATAAATCCTCTAACCAAAATAATTACTCCAGTACTAATGAGACCAATTTGATGGTATGGCTACATTTAACGATACGAGGTTCACAAAAGTATTCTTTCATACAGTAAAGTTAGGACCGTACAAATCTGAAATGTTGGGCCGAATCGAATCGGGCATACGATTTCGAAACGAATCGAATCGCAAATCCAATCTCGCGGCTCCTAAAGTAGCAAATGATGCACCTGCTTACAGCCATAAATATTGCCAGTCTTCACTCAATTTATGTATTCTAGAGACGGACAATATACCGAGAAATGGAACCGATATCACGGGGAGACCGAAAAACCGGATCGAACCAGGGGCGCCGGAACGGCCCAAACATTGACCCGACCATAACACCCAGATCCCCCATATTTCCTGGGCGTGCGCCCAGTCTCCCCATTCGTAAATCCGGCCCTGCCCCCAGAAAATGTTTCAAAGATGACATCTCTCAGACCCATTTGCGGGCTACTTCTTTAGTATTCCAACCGCTTCCGAAGCGGTTGAAATACTAAAGAAGTAACCCCCAAAATCTCCTCATCTTACGTTAACTCGTCATTAATAGCCGTCATTGTGTGCCCAATATTAAAGAAACAAGACGATCTATGCGCGCATTATTTTCGGATACCCGGCAGAACAAAAATTAAAAAATCATAGCCCAGTTATTTGATATGAATGACGTTCGGCTCAAGGTCGATCACAAAATTATTATGATCGGCAAATTTTTTGTCCCGACATTGGTCGGTGTGGTCGGGGCGGCTCCGGCGCCCCTGCGAACCAATCGCTGAATACCGAAACCATCTGCATTTTCAAATTTTCGTACATTTGCTATTTGTAAGGCCTAGTTATGGCTTGAGAGTAGTTGAAGTGTTCATTTTCATGAAAGAAGTGATTGATTTTCTTGGGCATGGGCAACAGTTTTAACCCTTTGATACTTTTGTACGTATTATGGCGTACGAAATCACTCAGCGGATTGATATTTTGTACGTATTATGACGTACGAAATCACTCAGCGGATTGATATTTTGTACGTATTATGACGTACGAAATCACTCAGCGGATTGATATTTTGTACGTATTATGGCGTACGAAATCACTCAGCGGATTGATATTTTTGTACGTATTATGACGTACGAAATCACTCAGCGGATTGATATTTTGTACGTATTATGACGTACGAAATCACTCAGCGGGTTGATATTTTTGTACGTATTATGGCGTACGAAATCACTCAGCGGGTTGATATTTTTGTACGTATTATGACGTACGAAATCACTCAGCGGGTTGATATTTTTGTACGTATTATGGCGTATGAAATCACTCAGCGAGTTGATATTTTTGTACGTATTATGACGTACGAAATCACTCAGCGGGTTGATATTTTTGTACGTATTATGACGTACGAAATCAAATAGCGAGTTGATACTTTGTGGTCATTGGTTTTGTTATTACTTTTCGATTTTTTAAAGTTTTAACCTCAATTCCTATTTTCTCCAGAATAGTGTCCAGTGACGACCGTTGAGCCAAATGTTATCGCAGCTTAAAATACTAATATAATCCTGCTGTCAAGACTTCTTAACTGGTTGAGTGCTAGAAGCCACTATCAGGGCTTTTAAAAAACGAGGATACCAGAGCAAAAGTCAACATTTTCCTTGCTTATATTTCATATTCAGTCAAACACAAATAATATTTTGTTCATATAAATTTGTTTTATTACAAATTATTGGAGAGTGCCTGTGGGCTCTCTCCAATAATTTGTAATAAAACCAGTTTTGAATAACAAATTCAGACCACCAAAAATAATCTAGCCCTCAACCAGATAATCACTAATGTGAAAAATATCTTATTTGTACTTTCCGTCGTCTGACGTCGCAATTTGAAAAATGTTGAAGAAACTGAATTCCCAGTGACGTTTGAACGTCAGGATAATTAAAGTCGCAAAGGGTTAATTCCCATAAGACTAAACCCAGTACATGTCAGTTCGCTCAGCAGCGATTTCTAGCCAAGTCTTGGCTGCCTTATCAGGCAGCCAAGACTTGATCCGAAATCACTACCCAGGTGATCTCTCTATTATCAGCGTGACCCCCTAATGATTACATGTTAAGAGCACATGCTTTGAGATCGCACAAAACTGAAATAGATATTTAAAGGTTAAGGTATGTTTGGAACAAGTCGCTGAATTAGTGGAGATAAGATTGGTGTGGGCAAAAGAATGCAATGTTGGGCTTATTAGAAGTGGTATTTGTGGGGCGGTGGTAGAATGATACAAGAACAACTTATTCTGTATTTTCCTTGTGTGAATTCCCCTTTGGGACTGTCATCAAATCTCAGTCAAGTCTGATACCGAACCTATTCCGTCGTATACTCCTCTCAAAATACACAAACCGATATTGAAATCAAAATTCCACTACCGCCCACACTGCAAAAAATATAGGTTCTCTTTAGAACCAAAACTGGTTCTAATCTTGTCCCTGAGATGGAACCAGTTCTGTTTAAACAGCATTTATTTCAAATCAAATAAATTTATAAAGATTAACATTAAATATTAACAGAATTAAACATAAATTGAGGGGGTTTCAGTCGTAAGTTCAGAGCTTATACGAGGTTGTCTCAAATCATTATTAAGCAAAGGAGATATGAACAGTTGGCATATCGAACCAGTTTTGGTTCTATACAGAACCAAAACTGGTTCGATATGCCAACTGTTCATATCTCCATTGTTTCAAAATGTTTGGCGACTGCGTTGAATAAGCTCCAAGTTTCTGCTGAATCTACTTCAGTTCATGTAATATTCTGTTAAAATTGAATGCTAATCTTGGTAAATTTATTTGATTTGAAATAAATACTGTTTAAACAGAACTGGTTCCACCTCAGGGACAAGATTAGAACCAGTTTTGGTTCTAAAGAGAACCTATATTTTTTGCAGTGCATCTCTAGTGTATTCATCGGCAACTCGAAATACGTCAATAAAAAGCCCGAATGAAAGTAGTTTCGGAAGCGGAATCTCCTTTAATTCTTTTTCTATCATCAGATCTCCTGTACAGGAGTCCTGGCGATTAAAGAATAGTTTAAGAGGGGACACTTGGTATAGGATTTTCAGAACATTTCGACTGTTCGAATATTTCCGAATCAGCGCGACCCGAAGCGAATCATTGCTACAATATCGAACCAAGCCCTAAATAAAGGGCAGTAAACCCAGTTCTACCATGCCTGTTACAGTGTGTGCAAGGAAGTGATGTGGGGCATTTAATACTCGCGTAGTGGCTCAGTGGTTAGAGCATTGGACTTCAAACCGAAGATCCATGCTTCAATCCCGGCCAGGGGTAACTGCGTTGTGTCCTTGGGCAAGGCACTCAATCCCCATTGCCCATGTAGGGGAATGGTGGCGCTGTGTACTAAGGCGTACTGCACGTCGATGGTGTACTTGCCTTCAACCAATGCTAACCCTGCTTGTGCGGAGTAGAAACGTTGGAGAGTCTGGCAGTTGTTCGCCGCAGTTTGGTGATTCTCTCCGAGTACTTTGGCTATATTTATTTATTTATTTATTTATTTATTTATTTATTTATTTATTTATTTATTTATTTATTGGGGTTTAAGGTCACATACTTATGCAAAATGGATAATCGTAACCGTGACAGTTTTACGGGTGGAGGAAGTTGGAGTACCCGGAGAGAACCACCGAGCATCGACGAGCAACTGTCAGTTCCTCAACATTCTAACTCTGTTCAAGCTCCGCTCAAGCAGGGTTACAGCGGTTGAAGACATGTGCTCCATCGACATGCAGTACGCCTTAGTACACGGCGTCATCGTGCCCCCATGTAAGCAACCGGGATAAAGTGCCTTGCCCAAAGAAACAACGCGGATCGTCCCGGACGGGAATCGAACTCGAGACCTCTAGCATAGAAGACTACCACTGAGCCACCGCGCTCCGAGTACTTCGGCTTCCTCCACCCATAAAAGTGTCCGAGAGGAGTAGACTCAGGCTGTCGAGAGTGTCGTTAAATCCCAATAAATAAATAAATAAATAAATAAATAAATAAATAAATAAATAAATAAATAAATAAATAAATAATACTGGAAGTGATTACGAACCTTCATCAGTTTCGTTGACCAAACGTCGCTCCACAAACTCACAGATAACTGTATATATTACGATAAAAAGCATCAACTGACATTTTGAAGCAAATTTCGATCTTTACCTCCTGTTATGAAAGTTCTTCGTTCGTCTTGTAAAGCGGTTCGATATCACTTAAAACCGAAAACTTGCTCCTTTTACTCAAAAAAGGGTTTGCATCTGATGTGTCTCTATAGAATATTTATTGGAAATCGAAGAGATCTTCCCGTTTTATAAAGAGGAAAGCAAGACGCCATTAAGCCAAGTGACAAAGCTTTAACTATAGGAAATTCTTAAACAATCTACAGGATATGGAGGGGGTATTTAAAACCACTGAACACCCACAAAGTGTAGTTTCCGCCCAGGCAATCGTTTATTATGTGGCAAAGCTTTAAAAAACACCAGCAAAGCTTTAGTCAGTGCGGCTTGAGGTGGAATCTGGAGGTCTATCAGTTGGAACCTTGTTTGTACACTCTAAAATCAGTTGGGTCAAACATCAACCCAAATTAACTGGGGTAAGTGCAAATGAACCCAATTGGGTTCATGTGCACTAAAACCAGTTGGTTTGGGTTGATGTTTAACACTCTAAAACCAGTTGGGCCCAACATCAACCCACATTAACTGGGATGAGTGCATATGAACCCTATTGGGTTCATATGCACTGAACACAGTTGATTTGGCTTGATATTCAACCCATCTGATTTTAGGGTGTACGTCTTCTAGTTTTCAACGAGATTTGAGAACTTTTGTTGGAGACTGGACTACAGGATCGCCGGCGGGAGTCCGGTTCACCTGACAGATGGTGGACCATGAAAATAAAAATGTGTATTTTGTAGCTGAATTCTAATTGTTAATCGTGGTCTGATGCTAGGCGACTGCGGAGCTAAAGGGGATACGCTTGAGACAGAGTATACAAAGCTTGCAGACAATACCACTACTCACTGGAGTAAAATTTAATCCAGATAAATGAAATTCCATGAAAACATATTTAGAATTAGGAACGAAATTTAAGTTGATGGACCTCGGGGGTTACACCCGGAGTCCACAAACAGAAACATTGACTGGGCTTTTCAAAATAATTTTAGAGAGGCCGATGTTTGAGGGAGTTAACTGTATTTACGTGAGTACTGTATGGGAGGAACACAGTTACAGTATTTTATGCTTCACTTCCACACAAGTTCCGGCACCAGTATATGTGATTATTTAATAGATATTATTTTCTTTCCCAGAATTACCATTATCAAACTCGGCAGATATGTCTTCAAACTTGGCTGATATGACGCCACTTTCAGTCGATATGGACCAAGGTGGAGTTGTCCACCTTGGGGCGCTACTAGTTTGGGAATCTTTCACCGTTTTCGCCGAAAGCAATCAGGAAATTGGCGTGACCATGCATAATGGAGTGATTTGAAGCTGAGTTTTTGTGCGGAAGAATTAAAGATGGCACTTTATACCATGATTACCTATTCTACTATATATAAAAACCCTATGACATAAATTTTAACTTTATACACCAACCGTGGTGAACACGCCAGCAATGAGATTTTAGCAGTTAAAATTTACACCTACAGTGGAACTACATCTGAGTTGACCTTTGGTGACCTCGAATGCAAACTTGTCTAAATTTATTGCTCGTCGCCCCGCGAAGAGTGAATTGAAAGCGGCAGTTATTTATTACGTTTTTAAATGAGTTTACCCCAGAAGATACCAAAAATTAATAAATATACGTTGTATTCTCTTAATAAAGCACCCATAACTCTAAATATTATGCTATTATGTTATTAAAATGAAAAAGGCCCCGTGATTTGCGCGTCTCTTTTTTCATTTCGTTTCAGCGATAAAATTGATAGAGGAAGTACCGACCACCGGTGCTCATGTAAACAAAAACAGATACGCACATATTCGTCTGCTGCTCAGAGAAAAAGTAATAGCGACTCTTAATAATCTGACGATCATGGTATAAATAAAATATACCCGAAGTAGCTTGGTGTACCAAATGTTCACCACTCGTGCTGAAGTGGTGTTGACACAACTTCACCACTCTTGGTGAACATTTGGTACACCAAGCTACTGTGGGTATATTCTATACTACTCAAAGTTTGCTGAGCACCAATTGTATCCAACTACCTGTTTTACGTTTTAGTTGAAATGCTGTAATGAAAAGTGTATATACTTTTTATTTAATTATATCTTTAATGATTTAAGTACAGAAATTAAGATTTTATTTATGTTTGACATTATTTTTTAGCTTTTGAATACGATAACCATGGAAAATGGATATTATTGGTAAAAGAGGACATTTTTCAATTTGCCAAAATGTTGACGTAGTGAACTGGTATGGGTTCAATATCGAGTATGAGACCCATTACTGTTAATTACAGCTTGACAAAGCTTTCTCATGCCCCCAATTATGTTCCGGATGGTCCTTTGTGGGATGTTGTTCCATTCTTGTACCAGTATGGCACCAAGCTCCTGGACACTTCTTGTCTGGACTGGACGGGCTGAAATTGCAAGCTGCAACTCATTCCAGACATGTTCGATTGGATTGAGGTCAGGGGATCTTGCTGGCCAGTCCATACGCTCAATACCATACCTCTGTCGGTACTCCCCAACAGCATGGGCAACATAAGGACGGGCATTATCGTCCATCAGAATGAGTTTATCACCCACTGCACCTGCATACACTCTGACGTGAACATCCAGGATCTCATCAATATACCACTGTGCAGTCAACGTACCACGTTCAAGGACATAGAGCTCTGTATGTCCATCTTTGCTGATGCCACCCCAGACCATGACTGACCCTCTACCATAGCGGTCATGCTCAACAATGTTGGCTGCATGGAATCGCTCTCCTGGTCTTCTCCATACCCCAGAACGCCTATCTGTGTGGTCTAGGCAGTACCTTGACTCATCGGTAAAAAGAACAGGTCGTCAATCTTCTCTGATCCATCCAATGTGGTCCATGGCCCATTAATATCGTGCCTGGTGTGGCTCTGGGACAGCGGGATGCGAATACGTGGTCTTCTTGATCGGAGACCACATTCGTGCAACCTTGCCCGGCGGATAGTCTGCGTCGAAACATTTACCCCGGATGCATTCTGAAGGTCACTGCGAAGCTGAGTTGCTGTGGCAAAGCGGTTCTTACGGGCCTGAATGATCAAAAACCGGTCTTCAGCTACAGATGTTGCCATGTCTCTGCCACCGCCATGCCGTCTTACTGGTGTGCCATACTGCCGAAATCTTGCCCAGGCTCTGGTGATCACCGTATGGTGCACACCAAGGGCTTCACCAACCTGACGATGGGTAGCCCCTTGCTCCACCATCCCTACAGCCCGCCACATTTCTGCTTCAGACAAATGTCTTCTTACATTTGCATTTGCCATATTTAATCATTAAATCACAAGGGTTTGTGTTGAAATGAAGATTGAATACCCTACACATGTCATGTATACAGTACACGAAAACATCATGAAAATCAAGGGGTACATGCTTTCCATGACTGTCACTAAAAGTCTTCCCGTCAAGAGAGCTAATGAAAACACTGGGGACCATCTCAATACATTCCTCAATCATATCCACCAAAAATATTGCAAATATATCACAAGCAAATTTCACAATGATGTGTCAAATATTTGTTGCTTAGCAAACTTTGAGTAGTATATTTGTTACAGGGAATAAGTGTAATCAGGGATTTCACGAAATTCCTAGTCAAAGCAGGGATTTCACGAAATGACTAATTCATCTAGGGAATTCGTGAATTCACTGATATTTTTAGGGATTACTTGAAATCACTAATTTTTATCTTCAGGGATTTCATGAAATCACTGACCAAAAATAAGTAATTTTGTGATATTTCATTTTTATTAAAAAAAACATTGATACATTCACTTGGGTAGTTCAATACTCTTTGCCCCCTCCCCCCTATCTATCCCTCAAAACACAAAACTTTGTTAAATGATCTTGGCACACCATTATCCATATAAAATTAGAAACAGGCATTGACTGCATATCCATCAAGTCCACTTGACCTCTTGATGTGAACTCCTTCGTTAGAATTGGTCGCACCACAACTCCTTTTGTCATTGGCCTCACTCTTTTCTTCTGACATTCAATACATAATGATTTAATGTTTACATACTTGATTTGAACTTGAAGCAAATTTTGAGCATACTACCATAGCTGTTTTGTTCTGATATCCCTATACGTAAGGATATTTAAAACTATACTGAAGTATATTGAAACATTCTCATCATAACTGGCTCAATGAGCCGATGTGCAACGATATCTCCCTGGATGTATTCCCCCTCACCTTGTCAAAAGATGCTGTAGGCGTAAAGATTGTATGGATGAAGATTAGGAAGAAGAGAGATGTGTAGATAATTCAACGCAATCTGAGATTGCGAGTTATAAGCAGAGATTCCTCGAAGTGGGAGAAGAGATAGTTAACCTATCCTGACGTCACGGCTTCCCCCACTGGGACGTTCTGATAGAGGAACTAGGGGAAGAGGAAACTACAGACTTTGTGAAAAGAACGAGAAACAATAAAACTGTCAGAAAACTGTAGCAGATCTGAGAATATTTTGTACTTATTTGTTTTGGTTTAACCCTTTACCTAACATGAAAAGCAGACGACACTTGCAAAAACAATTCTTGAATAACTAATTTTTTGCATTTTTTGTCTCAAAAACATAGGTTATGACCCTTCGTTGGAACGAGCTCGACGAGCTCGTTCCAGCGAGGGGTTATAACCTATGTTTTGAGACAAAAAATGAAAAAATAATGAAAATTAATTGGCGATTTTTGAGAATAGCGCTGGCCGGTTTTGGCCGTTACGTTGGGTAAAGGGTTAACCCTTTGAGACTTGAATTATCCTGACGTTCAAACGTCACTGGGAATTAAGTTTATTTTCTTCAACGTTTTTCAAATTGCTACGTGAAACGTCGGAAAGTACAAACAACAAGATATTTTTCACATAAGTGATTATCTGGTTGAGGCTAGATTATTTTTGGGGGTCTGAATTTGAAACTTGGTTACAAATTATTGGAGAGTTCCCAAATTTATATAAACAAAATATAATTTGTGTTTGACTGAGTATGAAATATAAGCAAGGAAAGTGTTGGCTTTTGCTCTGGTATCCTCATTTTTTGAAAGCCCTGGTACTGGCTTCTAGCACTCAACCAGTTTAGACGTCTTGACTGCAGGATTATATTAGCATTTTAAGTTGCGATAACAGTTGGCTCAACGGTTGTCACTGAGCACTATTCGGGAGAAAAGAGAAATTGAGGTTAAAACTTTAAAAATCGAAAAATAAATTTAACAAAATGAATGACCACAAAGTATCAACGCGCTGTTTGATTTCGTACGTCATAAGACGCACACAAGTATCAAAGGGCTAATAAATAAAGTAGTCATTACTTGATAAGTTTCATATCGGCCGAGATATCAGCCCTCTGTAAATTCCCATCAGCCTTCGATCTTCAGTCTCAGGGCGCCAATCTTTCATTTGGTGCCCAGAACTTCATATGGCACCGAGCAAAATGTCCTGCCAGTGTGAACACTGTTCGCGAACTAGAGGAACACGACAGCTCAGATCTTTAATTAGGTCAATACTTTCATCTCACTTGATGTTGGTTTTTTGATGTCGCACGTGTTGTTAAGAGTACGAATGATTTCTAATGTTGCATGTGTTGGTATGAGCACGAATGGTTTTGGATAGGGTGGGTTTTCTGGCCCAGAAGTTCCCGAATATACATTTTCCACATTCCCCATCTCTTCTTAATTGCACCCATTCATCAAAATGTTGCTGTCAATAACACGGTTCTACTTTTCGTGTAGAGTTAATAGTGATGTAGAGGTCATTTTTTAACCCAGTGAACGACAGTTAGTATTATTTATCGATTCATTATTATGCTGCACCACAAGTGGCGGCGCCAGAAATTTTTTTGTGGCGGGGGGGGGGGGGGGGGGGGCAACTAGGGGGGCAGACTCCCATGAAGGGGGGGGGGGGGGGAATACGTAAAGGATCATATCATTACTTTGTTATGAGGTAGTCCAAACTTGGACCCAAAGTCCATAATATACTTTTTTGGTTTGGTACGTCCTGTGGACTTCGGGTCCAAGTTTCGACTAAATGTAATGGTAATTAGCGGTCCTCCTTTCAAAAAATCCTGGATCCGCGTCTGGTGGGTCTGTGCGTGAGAGAGAGAGAGAGAGAGAGAGAGAGAGAGAGAGAGAGAGAGATACTCATAATGCCCGTCTGTCATAATGCGAAATCCATGAATTTTTTTAGACAAGGGATATGGATAGACATGCCTTTGTTGGCTCATAACTTAATTATAACTTATAAGTATCTGCATCCGAGTCTTTAAATCTCTACTGCCTGTCTGTGTTCATCAGCTAGCCTGAGGCTTTGGGCTAAGTGTGTATGGGAAATTATTGGGAATAAAAAAAGAGAGGGGTGTGTGTGTGTGTGAGAGAGAGTGACTGAATGTGTTTGTGTGTGAGGGTGGATGGAAATGCATGCGAGATGGTTGTGGGGGCAAAGCCTTCGTTTGGGGGGGGGGGGGGCAAATGCCCCCCCCCCCCCCCCCCCCCCGTAGCGCCGCCACTGTGCACCACATACCTGGTGTGATGTCAGAGTGGATGTTAAGAGAATTACAATGGTCCAAGATTGTGTTGCTTTGTTCATGCGTGCAATTCAGTGAGCAAAAAATCTTCCAGCTTGGACAGGTATTCGACATTTATTAGTTTAAGCTTTCTCGTCGCTCCCGCCAAATCTAGGCTCTATTTGTTTCACTTCTGTTTTGTAATTGGTCAAAATCCTATTTTTCGACGTTTCCCGCCGACTATGTCCATGTGTTTTGAACTCTCGTTCTCTTATTCCAGGCCCTATTCTGATCGACCCCGTTTGTCCACCATTCTGTCTTGTGGTGAGTTGATTCTAGCTACCTCAGACTATCCCTGACCACGTTTGACCATACACCAATTCTCTCCTCTGTTCCAGTAATTGGACCGACCACTGAGAACAGAAACCTGTCGAGCATGTTTTATTTGTCACGAGGTCTACCTGACAGAAGTCGACTTTGTTTCAAATTGAAGTACTCTCTGCTCTGTGGGTATATTTTCCAGAATAATGAAATAATTCTCTTAAAATAATACCATGACAGCCTACCAGTAGGATCTTCTGAATAAGGCTTCAGATGAAAATATTCTATTAAAGGGCGTTCCGTGGGCTAGAAACACATATCCTGTCTTTGCTCTATACATCCATGTGCCTTTACACTCTAAAATCAGCAACCCAAATGAACTGAGTTTGGGAAATTAAACCCATGTAGTAACCGCCTTTAAAGATCAGTTTATTCATAAGTATTCAGCTGTGGCGAAAAGATGAGTAGCTCCAGAAATATTAGAATTAGTTTACTGTCCGTTTGTCCGTTCGTGATCGAATGTTTGTTCCTAACATCCAAAATGTATTGCCTTTTCGTGTTGATGTGCATTACAGGGTGTTCAGGAATATCGAGGTCTTTCTTTGCCCGCGCCTTTACCAAACAAAAATAGAAGACGACACACGCAAAAGAAATTCTTGAGCAACGAAAAAAGGTTCGCCTCGAAAACTGAGCTTATGACCCCCCCCCCCCCCACCCCCACCCCCCACCCCCATTGAGGGGGTTGTAAGTTCCTTTTCAGGCAAAAATTGAAAACAATAAGAACATTTTAATGTACCTTTTGTGAAGAAAATGTGTTTTAATGAATTTTATGACTCCGTGACCTTAACCTTTTACCTTTGTATTTTTAAAGGACTAGGTGTCCAAATCTTTCAAAGTACCATCCTAAAAGTTTGGTGAGAAAAGATACTTAGAGTGCAAAGCTTTGTATACGTTTGAGCTTTCACCCCCAAAGATGATAAGAAAAAATGTCCCTGTATGTCGTATTAAAGGAGGGTGGCTCTTGCTTAAACATGTAAGTGAACATAGCTAAAAATGTATTTTATTTAATTTGTGATGTTTGACCTTGACCTTTGACCAAACACAATATTTGTTCAAGTCAACAGCAGTCACAGCTAATAACATTCACGTCATCAAACGGAACCGATGAGTAGGCTTACGGCGTGAATTGACTTGCAACATCTTGAGGCGGCAGATCACTGATCTCAAAACAGTTGGATTGCCAATCAACACAATAACTCCTCAAGATCGATGACGTTTCATGACGCGAAAGCTGTTACGCTGTGACGGCCCTGCCGTCACAGCGTAACAGCTTTCACTTCACCATACGTCATGGTGTTAACCTAACACGAAAATATGTAACAATGTATCAGTTTTCCAATCTCGGAACTTGTTTTTTGTCAATAATAACTGAAATATGTGTTAGGCTTCAATTTGTTTTGCCGCGAGACATGAGCACACTATCAACATACTCAATTTTCACAGACATAAAAGTATGTTCTGCAGAAAGCGATCGGCAACTATCGAAATATTTAAAACCTGAAATAATTTGTTATTTGTTGAGCGTTACTTATTTATAGCAACAACTGCCAGCCCCCCCCCCCCCCCCCACCCCCTCCTTTTCCCAAGATGGCATTCAGTGAGACATTTTGCTATGACCCTGAGTGTTCCAACAATCCAGTTGTACGCCATAGAGATCAGTGGGGCTGATTGCCTTGTGACGTGTTTCATTTTCGTTTAAGAATCCGCTTGTAAAGCGATCAATGGTTTCAATGTATTTATTCAGAACAATTTTGATAATGACCTTATAAACGTAAGATGAGGGACACACGTTATAGTAGGTGTAAATAAGCAATGCAACACAATTTTGCCGCACAATACTTTTCATTATCGCCCCCTAACACTGATTAGCAGCCTTTCATAGATGAATGGCGATTCTACCATATCGCTCTTTGTATGTCAGATTGCTCAGAGTCGTTGTCGAACCGATAATAGTTCAATGACCGGGGGTTGTGGGCAGGGAAAATATTGCAGACAAAATGGTGTGGGGTGGGGAGGGGTGGGGGGGGGGCAGCGTGTTAAAAATTTATATTGTTTAGAACATGTAATTTTCTTTTTTCGTATTTAGGACTATATTTGAATCATAAACAGGCACATAGACAGTATTCTATGATAAGGGGTGCCGACCGCAGTGTGGTGTGTCGGCTACCCGTATCCTAACTAGGACCTTTCGGCTGTTGACCTACTCCTACCACTTCCCTAAAAAGGAACCTTGTCAGACCCCCCCCCCCCCGACCCCCCCCCCCCCCCCCCCACATACACACATATGCACATAAAAGTTTCGTGCTCTACGAGTGATTTAGGGGCACTTGTAGCGTGGCGTCCTTATAATGGAGACCATTTTGGGACCCTTTGCTGTGTAAAAGTTGCATTGGCAACTGTTTTGGATGGAGCAGCGAAAATTTGAGGGGAGCAAGCACAACCCCCACCCCGGCTCCGTAGTCCACTTTACCCGACGAAATAAGTTCAAATCATTCCCAATGCTAGTATAAAGTACTGTGCGTTGTTTTCACTCTTTATGTTGGAAAACAATCTGCGTGAATATCACTGGAAAAAGTGTTGCGGCAGCGGTGGGTGTTGTCTTTAAAGCGGAAAAACATGCTGAACATTTTTTTTAATATGAAAAAATGCAAATGCAGATGGTTTTACTTTAAGTTTTTTTTTCTTTGTCTTTTTGTTTCATTATAACACAGCAACACATTCATAGAATACCAAATAAACTAAACAACACGACATCTGGTGAATGAAATCAGCTATGGTTCACATGTGACATTGAACCTGTTTTTCTATCGCATCCAAAATATTTTTACCACGTTTTCATACGAGGGCACACCTGATTCTCATGAACTGGATGGATAAGATATTAAAACCATACGTGTTTACTATTTGTATTTTGTTTCGTAAATATTCTTTGTGCACGAGGCTCTTGGTTTTCTTGGAAATAAATAAGGGTGGCTGGGTGGTTCTCAACGAAAAATACAATGTTGTGTTCACAAATGTTTTTCAGACTTCCCTAACAATGACCTCCAAATTATTATGTATTAGCGAATGTTTTAGATACGTTGATTGGAAAATCATAGTACGATGACATGTTCTAAGACACTAAAAATATGTGAATATATTACATCATAAGGTCATACGCACATAGGCGCATTGGGATCCAAAAATTATTAGCGGCTTGAGAGGAGAGTCATTTTCCGAAAAATCTTTTAATGGGCAGAATACTGACCAAACTTGACGAAGCTTTGAAAAAGTCGTAAGTTTATGTTTCTGAAATTTGGTATACAACATCCTTATGTTATGAAGATTCAAATTCGTTCAAAGAAAGTTTCTTTGACAATATTTGGAATCGTGGTGGGAGGGACAAAATATTTTTGGTCAGGCCCAAATGTTTTATTTTTCGAACCTGTTGGTCAATTTGAACCAACTTTATAGTATGCACCAACATTACGGGACATGTACTTCATTTCTGTCGGAATAAATTTTTCGCGTCCCGGTGGGAACCACAGGAGCTAAAAACAGAGGCGATGGAAGCTCGATAAAAGTTGAGGGAAGCAAATTTTCAATGCTACCATGGTTCGGCCCAGTGGGAAAAAAAGTTGCAATCTCGTATCGGTAAATGTGCTGTGACACACACTAGTATTTCGTTTAGACGGGCATGCCGCGGTGTGGTCACTATCCTGTCCATTTCTTCCACTTGAATCATCTTCCAACCCGAAGGCTAGATGTAGAAGAAACGGACCGAAGCGACCGAAGGTGCGATTCTTTGACCAAATGTTGTTTGGATTTGCACATATAATATATTACAGGAATGCTTGTATATTAACACGTTTCATGCGTCCATTTTAACTCATTGTGTAATCACCCAACACGTCTGCAGAAGAAAGTGGAGGGACACGTGACCCCTGTGCCCCTTATGTGAACTCTCTGTGGGAGTCCGAATTTTAACACAGTGCACTATGAGGAATGTTCCTTAAAACTCTAAGTTTTCAGTCCCACCAGTCAGAAACGTTTCATATTTTGTTAACAGCATCCTTGTTGGGGTCACATCCTAGTTTGTTCGCACGCGTCCCAGGGTTAATAGTTGAACTTCGTATGGGAGCCCAAAATTTAACTTAGTACAATATGAGGAAATTCTTCAAAATATTCTCCACATCCACCACTCGGAATATTTGATATTTGGTACACAACATCCTGATTGGGGCCAGATTTAAGTTGGGTCAAATCAAGTCCCTGGGTTTTTAATTGGGTTCCCTGTAGTTCAGTATGCGGAATATTCTTTAAACATCTTTAGCTTCATATCTCCAACAAGCATTTTTGATATTTGAAATACAGTATTCTTATGGGGGGAGGGGGTCGGATAAAAGTTTGTTCAAATCATGTCTCTGGGTTCATAACTGCGTTCCCTATGGAGCCCTAATGTTTAGCTAGTTCACTCTGAGGAGTAGTCTTTAAAAATCGTCTTCTTTCGATCCACCAATCACAAACCTTTTGATATTTAATATTCAGCTTCCCCAGTCGAGGCAAGAGTAAAATATGAAGGAACTTCTCTACATATCTTCTTTTTCAGAACCAACAGTTAAAATCTTTTGTATTTCACCATCTGTTGGGGGTTATGATTCAAGTTGGTTCAGATAGAGTTCCTAGGTTCATGTCTGGGCTCCGTATAACGAAGCCCAAATTTTGATTTGTGAAAAATGAGGAATATTCTTTTAAGATTTTCTTCCTCCGATCCATCAGTCGAAATCCTTTGAAATTTGTTAAGAAAACAAATTTTCTTTCAAACAAATATTGTTTTCGTTGAGGATTCCACCTGTTCGGGACTGGCTACACACGAGGGGGTACATACAACCAGAAGGCCCTAATTTATAAAAAAAAACTGTTTCAAACACGTCCTTGTTTTCTGTAATTTCACCTAATGTCTTCATACAACTGATGGCTTCCAGGAACCCTGAATATTTCATCCAATTCCAATCCGAAATTCTAACCAACCTAGGAGGTCCTTTTAGAGGAAAGTACTTTAGTTATTTTCAACACAATTTTAAGCCCGGGGTTGGAAATGTGCCGGGAGGACAAAGTGAGGATTGAGAAACACACATACTTTTCAGAGTGTTTTTGTGCATTGCAACATACACAAATGAACAAGATGCCACATCCTTTGTCTTTCTGATTCCTCAACACTAACTTATTTCTCTCTTGCTTCCTCTCTATCGATCTCACTCTAATTCCCTTCGAGATAACTGTGATTCAGACGAGAGTTGTAGGCTCTGCTGAGCCTCTTTTTTTCTCTCTCTCTCTCTCTCTCTTTGTTCTCATTTTTCCCTAATTGCCGATATTCTTGCGTGGAATGGAAGTAGGAGGTTAGGGACAAGGGTAGATGACTACTAAGAAAAGAGGACAAATATCAAACCCCTGATTGCAAAATGCGAGCTGGTGATCAAACTTACCCGAAATTGTTTAGTGCCAAGAGGAATTTTTGTTTGATACCAAATGAATCTTTTTTGTGCCAAATGAAAGATTGTAGTGCCAAACGGATTCTGATTGTAAATGAGAACGTATTACCCACGTACTGTACTTTGAGTGCAACAAGGAGCCATCTGCAATGCTAAAGCATTGCAGATGGTGCCTTGCTGCACTCAAAGGGCGATATCTTAATTTAGTATTACCTGTCTCTTTTAAGTATTTTAGTTGCAAAAGAAACTCACAAATGATAAAAGTATAGATACATTTATTTATTTATTTATTTATTTATTTATTTATTTATTTATTTATTTATTTTTTTTTTTTTTTTTTTTTTTTATTTATTTATTGGTGTTAAAGGTCACATGCCTACAGTTAAAACTAGAAGTCCTGTCATCAATAGCGCGCAAACACCTCGCCATTTAGCGCGTTTATCTGCGCGTTAGGTCATATGGAAAGGCTATCAAATTCTCTACGCAACCTATGCATATGCAATGGTTCAGCCAATGGACCTCCGGGTTCAACCCGGAGGTCCATTGGCTGAAACATTGCTTGTGTTTGCTGTGAGTAATGGCATGACTCTGTGGAAATTTGGGTATTTTCAATAGGAAAATTGCGCGCAATTCCTGTGCGAAATTGTGTCAAGATAAGCGCGCAATTCATGACAGGACTTCTAGTTTTAACTGTATGCACAATGGCTAATCGTGACTGTGACAGTTTTACAGGTAGAGGAAGCCAGAGTACACGGAGACAACCACCGAGCATCGACGAGCAACTGTCAGCTCCCCAACATTCTAACTCTGTTCAAGCTCCGTTCAAGCAGGGTTACAGCGGTTGAATACATGTGCACCATCGACGTATAGAGATACAGAGTAAAAGTACAGACAATAAAAACATAAAAGTTTATTATTAACCTTTAACGAAATAATTTCCGGATTATCATCAACTGGCTGTTTATTCATTCCAAATAACCAAGTAGATAATAATTTATTATCTTCCAGAAGGATTATAAAAAAAGATTGAGCAACAACAATGAAATGTTTTGATAAGAACCAGATCAGATAAGATAGACAAACTATTAATTTAATTCACCCGCAAAAGAGACATCATCATGCCAAGTAGATGGGCAATGTACTTAATCACGCTTGCCTACATGGGAGCACGATGACGCTGTGCTCTAATGCGTATTGCACGTCGATGGTGCGCATGTTTTCAACCAATCTAACCCTGCCTGTGCCGCGGTGTAGAGTTCAGAGTTACGATGTTGGAGATCTGACAGCTGCTCGTCATTGCTCGGTGGTTCTCTCCGGGTACTCCGGCTTCCTCCACCCGTAAAATTGTCACCGACATGATATGACCCTGGCTGTTAATGTGTCTTTAAACCCTGATAAATAAATAAATAAATGAATGCCAAGTAGATTTGGAATGGCAACTTTTTGTATCAAATGCTGTATTGCTTGTGCCCAACGGTTTTTTAGTAAAATTGGCACCATTGAATCCCGACAGTGTGAACAGTGATGTGGGCCAGTGTGTTTTTCAAACCCGGTAAGTTTTGGTTGGATACTGTTTAACCATCACTTTGATGTCCATTTTAGGCAGCAGGATCACAAGGCTTCGCTCAAGTAAACCATCTGACAGCATCTTTGTAGATATGTAAATATAATTTATTTATTTATTTATTTATTTATTTATTTATTTATTTATTTATTAGGGTTTAACGACACTTTCGACAGCAAGGGTCACCTCGTGTCGGACATTTGTCCTGGCGGTAAAAGCCGGAGCACCAAGAGAGAACCACCGAGCAACGGCGAGCAACTGTCAGACTCCCCAACGTATTAACTGCATACAGGAAGGGTTAGCATTGGTTGAAGACTAGTGTACCCTCGACGTGCAGTATGCCTTAGTACACAGTACCACCGTGCCTCCCCCCCCCCCCCCCCCCACACACACACACATACCACCACGTGAACAATCGGGAGCGCCTTTCCCAAGGACACAACGCATTTGCCCTTCGGGGATCGAGCCGAAGACCTTTCGGTTTGAAGTAGAGCTGAAACGGTTAACCGATTAATCGACTAACCAATGATCAACGTCTTGATCGATCAAAAAAGTAATTGATCGATTAATCGTTACTTTTGAATTACTGTATTTTCTGGGTTAACAAAGGAACAAACTTGCTCCAAAACAGGCAAACATTGTCACACTGACTCACATCAGTTACAAGAGACAGAGCAAAGCATGCAAGTTACGTGATGGCATGCTTGTTCACTTGCATGGTCATTGTACTGTAGCTGGAACTGGTCATTCTCAAGTTAACCTTTACCCAATGCGGGTAACTGACGCCACTTGCAAAATAGATTCTTGAATTACTAACAATTTTTCAATTTTTGTCTGAAAAACATAGCTTGTGATCCCTCATTGGGACGAGCTCAACGAGCTCGTTCCAATGAGGGATCATAAGCTATGTTTTTGCGATAAAAATTGAAAACATAATAAAATCTGAATGGAGATTTTTGTATGCAGAGCTGGCCGATTTAATCCTTGACGTAGGATAAAGGTTAATGCTATAAACCATTAACGGTACGGCAATTATTCAGCTACCTATAAGGGCAAGTGATTAATCGGTTAACCAAGGTTTATCCATGTGATTAATCGATCAAGAAAACTCTTTAACCGTTTCAGCTCTAGTTTGAAGTCCCATTCCGTAATCACTGAGCCGCCGTGTTGCCCATGTGAATATCTTTACACAGGCATCCTTCCAAATGACATTGATGGTCAATATCTATTCTTTAGAGTCAGCAAAAATCTCTATTGCCTACGTTTTTATTGTCAATATCGATTTTTATGTCAAAGGTTCCCCAGTTTTATGGGTCATAACCTTGGAAAAAAAATACTTGAATGATTATATGCTATTTTTTCTTGTTCAGCTTCTCTAGAATTTCGATCTGAGTGTTCTTCAAATCCATAAACTTTTAAACGATAAACAAGAGTATTAAACATAAAAGCAGTGTTTTTTTATTCTTAACAAAATACCAGACAACCGAACCCTTTACCTTACGTAACGGTCATTACCGGCCAATGCCACTCACAGAAACCTTACTGTTTTCAAGTTTGACCTACAAAATATAGATGTGATACCTAATTGGAACGAGCTCGTTTCAGCGAAGGGTCATAAGGTAAGTTTTTAACCCTTTACCCAACATACAGGGTATCAAAATTTATTATTAAAATTATTGGGTTTTTTTTAATTTTTCAAAATATTTCAACAAAACCATTTCATGTGACCCCTCATTGGAACGAGCTCGACGAGCTCGTTCCAATGAGGGATCACATGATATGGTTCTGTCGAAATGTTTTGAAAAATATATATATTTTCAACTTCTTAAATTGTAAACTACGCTGGCATATGCGGCCAATTAGTTAGGTAAAGGGTTAATTGTTCAAGAACCTCTTTTGGGAGTGTCGTTTGCTGTTCGTGTTAGGTAAAGCGCTAAAGCAATGCACCGTAGACGTCACATTAATTATGTTATATGCAAACGTTTGTGAAGATGGTGCGTAACGGCCAGTATTTCAAAAATCATATGGATTCCACCGAACAGTTATGTTTGAATGACGTTTTCATAGTTTAACCATATATATCCATGCAGTGTGTATATTAGGGGAGAGTCGGGGTGGGGGGAGGGGAAGTGTTCTGCAAAAATAAAAGCGGTCACTAGGCTGGGGTGGGTGGGTGTCATGGGCGAGACAAAAAAAAACAGGTTTTCTTTTAGTATTTGCAATTTTTTTCCAGGAGGCTTTTTATTAGTTAATAAAGATGAAAAAGCTTCTGTTCAAGCACCGAGTGGTCTAAATAAGACCTATTTGATGAGCAGACACTATATATAGGTGCCTGAGACATGAATTCAAATTGACAACTCTGCTCTCCTGCAGTTATCGATTTGAGGGTTCATGTATTTCACTAGAATAACTTTTGGGAACATTTGAAGGGCAGTGTTTGCGCTGTTTGGTGCCAACTTAGTCAACTGCACTAAAACTTTTGATTTGGCACCAAACAATCATCAATTCCCCATTGGCTAAACTTTTGGCACCCAAAAACTCCTTTCACTTGTGAGGAAAGCCATTGCAGTAGCGAAGGTCGCGGTTGATAACGAAACATACAAATATAAATATTTTATTACTTCTGGTACAAAGAAATCGTAAGCCGGCAATGAAGGCGGAAGCAATAACTGATTTTCACGAAACACTCTCAAACCAAGTGATTTTGTCAATAAGTTCTTAGAAATAGTGTTTGGTCAAACTTTCAATGTTAAATGTCGGTGTGGCAACTGCTTTGTATCCGATACGAGGCGACCCTGGCCGTCGAAAGTGCCGTTAACCCCCCCCCCCCCCCCCTCAATAAATAAATAACTGCATTGTGTCTCTGAGCAAGCACTTAATGCCGATTGCCCACTAAGGCGTACTACACGTCGATGGTACATTTCAACCAATGATAATCCTGCTTGTGTGGAGTTATTACGTTACGGAGTCTGACAGTTGCTCGCCGTTGCTTGGTTGTTCGCTCTGGGTATTCCGACTTCCTCCATCCTTAAAACTGCCCAACACGAGGTGACCCTGGCTGTTGAAAGTGTCGTTAAACACCAATAAATAAATAAAATAAAAAAATAATTGTCAGCGAGTGGTAATGAGGCGTTGTTTTTTTTTCTTCAAAAAAATGTTGTAGGTTATTAGCCTCACAAAAGGCATCATTTACTTAGATAAGTACTTGATACCGTCGTGAGTGATTCGCGACGGTATAAAATATGTATCTAATGAAATGATGCCTTTCGTAAAGACTCGCGACCCGCTTAGCCCCGTGGATTACGAGTAATTAATCTGTTAGTATATAAGGTGGCCATGCTTTTCGCCTATCGATGATTTCGTCATAACTGTCGGATTGTTTTCGAGGGAGTCCGAATCGATCGCTCAGACGGTCACCCATCCGAGGACTAACCGGGCTCGACGTTGCTTAACTTCGGTGATCTGACGAGAACCGGTTACCGCAACGCCATCGCGCCCCAACTATGCTAAACTAACAGTAACAAGACTGCTGCTGTCATTGACACAGAAAGAATATCTTCATTGGGGGTGTGATCAGTTAGATTTCTAACTGCGGTTGGGTCCCAGCACGACACGTCGAAAGCATGTCCCGGGGCCGCAGCCCCTTGATGGGGGAGACTTTGAGTGGGGGTATCTCCGTCTCGATGGTGGGGGGGGGGGGGGGGGGGGGCGGGCACTTCCCCTGGAGAAAAGTTTTAATTTTTAGACCCTTGAGATTGATTCGGAGGCCTCACTCTGAGTTAATTCTAGCCATTTTATCCACAAGAAAATGCAATTCCCCAGGTAGATGCACGAGTTTCACTGGCTAGGCTACACAAGGATTACAGACTGATATCTATTCAGATAAATAGGAGTAGGTACTGTGTAAATAGTTGTAAGTCTATAGTTCCTGTGTAACCTGGTCATGGTAAGGGAAACGGAACGATAAATTTCGAAAAAACGAACCGGTCACAGATTCAAGTCGGAATTTTGGAAAACTTTGTCAGCTGAATGGAAAAGTCAGAGGATTTGATCTCTGGCCGTTCGAACTTCAGTCGCCAGTCAATTAAAATGTTGGAATCTGGAAATTGAACGGAATCTAGAGTCGGAGGCCAGCGAATGACTATAGCCGGTAATCACAACCGATCGCCGATCGCAATTTAATTTTTGACCCTATGACTCCCATTAGGTCACCTGAGAGTTCGACCATAACAGTTGAGACTTTTTAGATACGATTTTTGTGAAGATTGTATTTCGAACATCGTGAAAAGCTAAGGCTCAAAATGAGGTTGAAAATAAATACTTATTTTCCATAACTGTGACATATAGACCCAATGGGTCGGGTGCTTTATGTTTTCCACTTATTAAATGCATTATGTAATGTGTAGCACATGTCACAAAAATAAAGATATTTACTACTACTACTACACAGAAAGACACGCGCGTGCGAATGGGTTAATCGATAGAGCACGAGTGCCAGCGCGGAATGATAAACGAGAGGCCATAGGCTTCGAGTTTTATCCTTCCGCGATGGTACAAAAATGTGTAGAACCTGTGGGGTTCATACACAGAACGACGCGCGTGTGTCAACCCATTCACACACGCATGTCGTTCTGTGTTTATTGCATGCCTTCGCGTCTGTAAAATAATTATTAGAAGGACACTCATCAATTTATTTGACAACAATCAACAAAAACATCACATTTGCGAGGGGAACCCGTGTTTCCATTTCGTCCACTGAGTTCCAATGTGTTCTATGTGCCTACTGGCAGCAAACTGGCGTACCTACTGGCACATAGAACACACTGGAACTCAATGGACGATTTTTAGCTTTTGCTGGCGATTCAGATTGTAATTGCGTTGCACAATTTGTAGAAAATTCCAGTGAAATATCGCTTCAATTTAAAAATAGTCAGTCAACGATCTCTGTTCCGCACATATGTGCGGAACAGATTTTTATTTCCCGCATGGTTTAGTGTTGCTGTAGATGGTGATTTCAAAGAACGGGCGTGAAATAAAAGCTATTAAAAAACGTAAAACGTTAAATTGACATTGCTACAATTGTGTGTCCCAGTTTGAAATAAAAAAATAAAGTTGCTCCACTTCAAATAATAATAAATACGTGTGGGAAATTTCTTTACTATATACTTATAAATATGTCACAACTAGAATCACAAGAGTGTGGGTTTTTTACGGACGCTTTTCTGCCCAGGAACATGATACATCATAACGTCATTAGACAGGGTGGCTATTGAAAAAATGTGTGAAGTAGATCAATCAATATTGTCAATGCGCAGCCCCGAGGCTGGAAGGGAAAGGAAACAGGTTTGCATAACTGTTTAGTCACTCCAAATAGCCTTCAAATTAATCTTTTTGTTGTCCTTGACAACATTTACCTTAGGTACACCAACAAAAGTTATTTAAGGTGGAGAGGGGAGACTCTTTGTTAGTACTCATAGGGACGCCTCAGTTTGGAAGTTCCCAGCTTTGGGCTAGCCTTGGGAGAGCTTTGAGGGGGAGGCACAGCCCATACAAGGGCTTTGGTGGGGGAGGAACTGGGCTTTGGAGAGGGGGAGCCCACATACAGGGAAAGCCAAGACAATATGGAAAAATCCTAAATGGGCCTTTTGGAGGGGCTTTGAGGCTGGGCCCTACAGGGACTTTCGCGAGGGAGAGCCTAAAAATAGGGTACATACGGGCGGGAAGGGGACGGGGCGCCTAAAAATATCCTAGGCCTAGTGTGGAGAGGGGAGAAGGGGCATAACGGATTTGGGCGCCGGGGTCAAATGATCTCGGTCATTGTCGGACCCCGGGGTCTACCAAAAACCCATTGAGTCATCCCTCTGTACTATTTGTTTCGGACAGTTTTACGGGTGTATGAAGCCGGAGTACCCGGAGAGAACAACCGAACAGCGGCGAGCAACTGTCAGACTCCGCAACGTACTAACTCCGCACAAGCAGGTTAGCATTGGTTGAAGACAAGTGCACCATCGACGTGCAGTACGCTTAGTACACAGTGCCATTGTCTGTCCGCGTGGGCAATCGGGATGAAGTGCCCTGTCCAAGCACACAACGCAGTTACCCCTGGTGGAAATGGATCCGTGGACCTTTCGGTTTGAAGTCCATTGCCATAAGCACTGAGAGAGCGGCGAGCTTCCAGTGGCCAAATATACGATGTATTTCGGTTCCACGTTCAAATGTCCGGAGTTAAAAACGCTAACGATATCCTCACTGAATGTAACAAGACGCCATCTGCAATGTCAAAGCATTGCATGGCGCCTTGTTGCACTCAGCGGATGATATCATCATATAGAGGAGTTTCTCACTATACCCCCGCCAAATATAATCAAACGGATAGAACTCACAGAAACGATCAACGATACCTGACAAAATTTTCAATCAAAGTGTATTGTTAGGCCACATCTTACCAATTTTTCTAGGCTTTGTACTGTTACCAAACTAAACCTGTCATTTCAACAAACCTGAGATTACACATCCATGTTACATATTTTATTTGAGAACCAATAATATTAATACCATAATTTGTCAGTGACCTAATATGGTATATACGGTCAATTCAGGTTGAGGTAACGAATATATCGTCTCGACTACCCTTTCCACATACCGTACACGCCGTTACAGTGAGTAATAAATTATACCCGGTAGCTCAGTGGTAAAAGCATTGGTCTTCAAACCGATGGGTCCACGGTTCGATCCCCACCAGGGGTAACTGCGTTTTTTGTCCTTGTACAAGGATTTTAATTTCGATTGCCCACGAGGGGGCACGGAGGGTCTGTGTACTAAGGCGTACTGCACGTCGATTGTGAACTTCAACCAATGCTAACCCTGTTTGTGTGGTTAGAACGTTGGGGAGTTTGACAGTTGTTCGGTGGTTCTCTCCGAGCACTCCGGCTTCCTCCACCCGTAAAATTCTCCGACATGAGGTGATCCTGGCTGTTGAAAGTGGCGAAATAAATATGTAAATAAATGAATAAATTATAAATTTTTACTTGTTCGAAGTGAAGCAGTTATCGCCTATCGCTATTTTGATAGACGAATAAACAAAGGGCAGATCACCCAGACTGTGCGCCGTGTATAGATTTGAACAAAATGTGTAGGATACATGCACAGCTTGCACGTGATATCTCTTAGTCAATGAAATTCTCAGAAGTTTATATATGTAATCACCCTTCTTCTCTAGATTCTATGCTCATAGAAGTTCGAAGATCATAGTCAGTGGCGGCTCGTTCCAATGAGGGGTCATAAGCCATGTTTTAGAGACAAAAAAATTAAATATTTAGTCATTTAGGGCATTTTTTTTTTGGGGGGGGGGGGGAGTGCCACCTACTATTTCTATCAGGCAGACAAATTGAGAGATTAATTCAATTCTACTTCCGAAACTTACTCACTCACAACAATACCACGTCGGCGTTGCCTTCTGACGTCATTCCCGTATTGGACGTGTAGTGAACGATAGTGTCCATAATGAGCTATTTGATGGTGATCATGTGATAAATATACAGTACTTGGAGAGTGGATTGTAACTAAATCACCCGCAGAGTGGAGTTATCACCCAAGTTATAACTGTAAAATTTTGTACATATCGACAAAAAACACAAGCAATGTTTCAGCCAATGGACCTCCGGGTTTAACCCGGAAGTCCATTGGCTAAAACTTTACTTGTACTGGTTATGCTTTGCAACAAATTTGTAATTATTGCGTGGGTGGAATCTCCACTCTGCGGGTGATTTAGTGATAATACACTCTCCACGTACTGTACAGAACCACACATACGTTTGAATGGGTTAAAAATCATCGCACGATATTGCTTTGGCCCAGGATATCACGAGACTGGACTAAGGCAACCGAGTGCGATAATTCTTAACCCATCCAAACGTATACGCTGTTCTGTATTTATCACACACCTCCCATGTAACAACCACTCTACACGAAAATTGAATTAAAGGCACTTTTCAACTGATAATTGCTGTGTTTTGTTAGTTGCCAACGAGACATCACTGTTAGGTGGTGGGATACCAACCCTTTGAACCCGACCGGACGCTTTTCTGACCAGGAACATGATACGTCATAAGGTCATTAAATAGGATGGTTGTTCAGTAAATGTGTGGGGTAGACCAATCAATATTTTCAACGTGCAGCCCCAAGGCTAAGGCTGCACGTTGAAAATATTGATTGGTCTACCCAAATAATTAATATGGACTCTTCTAATTTCTGCCTTTGAAGTGGCATGGAAGATACCACCAAAGTTAAACAGGTTAATTCAACTGGTCGAAACCAATTGACGCCGATCAGTGTCACGGTCACGATGATCGACCTTCAAATATTGACAAAACTGCGGGGAATAACACAACAAAAACTTTTTAAATAGCTAATACGTTTAGCACACTTCATCATTTTATGACCATTTGTCGAAAGTATTTGTCAAGGAACAAGCAGTCAGAATTTTATTTTTATTTTGTAGATTTTTGACTCGAATCTGATTTTTTTTAAATATCCCGGGTATTTTAACAAATCTAAATAAGGAAGATCTCGACTCCAGTGCATTCAACCAACGATGACGTGATTTATTTAGACGGGGTCCTTTTCTGTTTATGTTGGAAACGAAATCGAACGTGTTTTGTATCACCAAATAAGCGATACAACTTTATTTTTATCGTAGAGGCAGAACAATGGAAATCCCGTGTCTTACATTAATAAAAAAATAAAATATTCCAGTATAAACATTTTGAAGAAAAGAAGCTAATTTATGACGGCTCCCATGAGTCCCGCGTAGGAGCTAAGCTGTATGCATGGGGTGCAGGATAATCGGCAATAATAAAAGGTAGTGGTTATCCATGTTTTATCATCGATAATACAAGGACGTGGCGACAGGGGGTGTGGGAGGTGGGGGGGGGGGGTAGTGTCAGCCCCTAATCCTAGCCAAAATTTCCTATAGTTGGAAATTCGGAGGGAAAGTCATGAGTAGTTGGAAATTCCATCTATTTAGATTTTAGAGCTTCTTTGGCGATGGTGATGTTTCTTTTACTTCCCAAAATACCAACTCGGTTTCAAATCGGCAAAAATTCCAACTGTTCCTATTTACAACTACAGTGTACGCAATATCGAGCTTCATAAGTCTGCATGATGTCAATCGGTACGAGATTTCTATAGTAAGTTTACTTATCGTAATAAAAAAAAATCCTCGAAATGCACTTCAAGAAAATCACATCATGTAAAATCGTTATCCTGAGTTAATTCCACCATTCACAGTTACAAAATGATGAAACATCAAAAATTGATCATTCCTGCATAAGATCTGATTTAATGTTAGGACAGTGTGAATTGCTCAAAGTTCTCAGCTTGAGCATTTGTTTAGCACATATTCAATTCCCAGAATAATACCAAATAATAATAAACTGATAATTCTATAATAAATGTGTTGGCATTTCAGTTACTAGAATCAATTGTATGCCCCCTTTCATGGATTCATTGTCTAATTTTTTCTCGGTAGCGAATGAATTTCCAATTAGGGGGAGGGAACGGGAGGGCCCCCCCCCCCCTCCAGGTCCCTCCACCTAATTGGAAATTCACTACCCTACACACCCCCCCCCCCCCCCCCCCCCCCCCCATCGGAAATCTATAGCCACGTCCTGCGATAAAAAAAAACCTGAAATAGGAGGGGTGCACGGGGTGGGCTTTCTCTGAACCTGTCCATGGATAACAAATTCTTGTTTTGTGTAATTCAGTATAATTAACCAAATTTATTGTATACTACTGAATAAATTATCTATGAAAAGCATGCGTTTATCACGATATCGCCCTTCAGTACTGACAAATACACGCCACGGTATACTCCTTTTTATAGTACCATTTTGCAGAAGAACAAATTTTAGTATAGAATTCCAATGGACAATAGACAAAATACTGATTGACCATTCATTTACAGTCAGGGATGTAGCTAGAGGATTTCAGCTGGGGGGGGGGGGGGGGTGCCACCGGTGTAAATTCCAAATGTGAGTGGTTTCGATAGATGGCTGCACTGCAGCGCTGGGTGATATCTTTTAACCCTTTACCCAACGAATCGCCCGCATCCGCCCGCGTAATATGCAAATACAGCTGCTGAAAAAAAATTTTTTTTCGAAAAATTTCAACAAAACGACATCATGTGACCCCTCTTTGGAACGAGCTCGTCGAGCTCGTTCCAAAGAGGGGTCACATGATATGGTTTTGTTGAATTTTTTTTTAAATTTAAAAAAATGATATTTAAAATAATGAATTTTGAAATCGTCTGCGTTGGGTAAAGGGTTATGAACCCTTCTAAAAATTTTCACTAGTCCTGAAACGGAAAAGGCATCATTTATAATGTGTCTGGGTCAGAAAATTTACCGGATTGATGTCAGAGTGGAAATTTTGAGGCCAATGTCAATTTTAGAGTAGGAAATTTGAAACTCAAGTTTCCAGTTGGAAATAAAAGATCAAAATTTCTCATCATTAAGTTGGAATTTTAATATTTTTCATGAAAATGTTAATTTATTGAATTTCCAACTATTTGATTTTTGACCTCGGAATTTGCAACTATTAAAAAAAAATACTCCTAGCTTGGGGGGGGGGGTAAGACCCCCCCCCCCCCCACCTCCACACCTGTTGCCACATTCCTGTTAACAGTTTTGGGGTTAAGAAAGGACAGCTTCACAGTCGGGTCAATTTGCGCTACAGATATGTATATAAAAATAGATTTTATTATAAAAATGATATTACAGAAATAATCGGATCGATTGATGTTGCCATGGACCTCAAAATACAAATGCTCAATAAAGAGAAGTAATTAGACTGTAATTCAGTAATTTGTAGTTTATGCATTGTATAAGAGCATATCGTCACGGCTCGATAGGCCTCCAAATAGGAAACAGATTTAACACTTTAATACAAGGTGATGATGCCGGAGTGGATGGAAGGGATAAATTCTCTTCTCAATTGATGTTGGGGGGATAGTCAATCGGGTCTGGCGTTTTCAGACGAGCGCCTATTTGAAAATAAGGAGAGGAGCAAATGACACAACAATAAAATCTTGATAAAGCGAGGAATTCTGACATCCGGGTTCGCACAATAAGTCTTGAGTCATAGCCAGTGGCGTAGGGGATGGGCCCGCATTGCGGGGGGGGGGGGGGGTGGCTAGAAGAGAGCCCCCGTCTTGAAGGACGCCCCAAAGCTAGAAGAAAGAGGGAAAGGGAAGGAGAGAGAGCGAGAGAGAGAGAGAGAGAGAGAGAGATAGTAAAAAAGAGAAGAGTGTGTGACCGTTGCATAGTCCACTGTACCAAATACACATAATTTCCAACTCTCACTTCCACACGACGTACTCTTTGTAGTCTATGTATTATTCTGTTAAGTGGACGCTATATCATTCTAACTGATAGGGATGAGAAATGCACAATATACATACACGGTGCCTCTGATGTTGGGCGTGCATGTGTGTATCATTGGATGGTGGGGGTGAAACTTGAAACATATAACGAAAAAATCTACAGAGTCGTACTTTTAGAATCGATCCTATAGGCTGTACCTTCATTTAATTTATGGTGTATGTACTACGTGAAATCCTGTATGCTGTGCACGGTAACAACACTAAATTTGCTCCCGTAACCACCATTATAAAAGGGCCCCCGTCTCTATCTCGAGGGGGGGGGGGGCACAAGATTTTCCGCTACGCCACGTGTACTCTCTGGGTACTCTGGCTTTCTCCACACGTAAAACTATCTTCGACACAATGTGACCTGAGCTATTAAAGAGCCATAGAACATCAACAATCCAATAATGATTATCAAACCAAACCATTGTCACGCATGTTCTGTAGTAATGCCACACACTTGCTTATTATTGGATGATATAGTAACCTGCCACCTTGCGAAGTCACTGTCGTGGTGATATGTAGTGTATCGTGCGCATGCGCACACGTATATCTGAAATGACACGTGCCTATCTGTGCCAATTATAGGAGATTCCAACTGTTTGAGCCTTGGGCCTTAGCAGTATGTGATGTTGACTCCTTACCCTTTTAGAAGGTTCTCATGCAAGTTCTCATCTGACATCACCAGTCACGTGACCGGGGGGTGATTCTCATGATGACACGTGGTCCCACTGTACATGTGCAGCGCCTGTTTCTAAGGTGACGCACTCTTCCGCTAGCCATTTGACTATGGGCGCCGCAGTCTTGGTTGTTAGGGGTAGCACGTTGTTGCTATGGAGCCCACTGGCCTTCTTGTTAAATAGGAGCGTGTTCTGAGGGTGTGTTCGATTCAGCGGGAGTACATCGAATCACCTCAAACAACCCAACAACGACCCAAACCTACCCCAATTGACCTTTTATTAGACCTAATCTTCACCAAAACTTACCCCAACGTACCTCTGTGAGCTTCGCACCACACGAATACAAGATGCCTTCGGGGAGAGGCCTCAATGAGGCCCTAACTCATTGCTCTCAAGGCATCTCCTGCCCTCTTTGCCCCACCTTATGGCCTTCCCTGAGTTGTAACCCTCATCCCATTGCGTCATCTTGCTTTCATAGCCCTCTAGTGAACATCTCCCACCTCCCCTCACAACCCTCTTATCCTCATCTCGGTTCGAGTGATCATTACTGATCACCTAACTGATCATTAGTGATCGCCTGTGGTGATCACTAGTGATCATCTCCCGTATGAGGAGAAGAGGGGAGTGAGGTGAGGCCCGGGTCACTGGGTGGAGGAGGATGGGGTTTCCGGAAGGAGAGGGAGGGCGACTGTGTCGCTCTTGGCCAGGGTGTCTGGTGCAGGGTCATTTGGAAGGGTCCCCGGTACAGGTCCCCATGAATAAAGCTACAGATAGGGTCACTGGGAATGGTCATCTGGTCACACATGGATGGGATGGTGGGTCACGTGTGGAGGTTTTCTGGTCGAAGTTTCTCCGCTGGGTTCAGGTCGCTGGCGAACTGTGTCGCTCGTGGTCCGGATGCGGGAGTATGGTCCCAGGGCAGGTCTTCTTCCTTGGAAGGGGTGGTGAGGTGTTGGGTCAAATGTGGAAGGCAAGGGCTTCTGGAAGAGGGGCGACTGTGACGAACTCGCTCGTCCCATTGGATCACCTCACTGCTGATCGCCTGTGGTGATAACTAGTGATCATTCTCCCCGTATGAGGAGAAGAGGGGTGTGAGGTGAGGCCTCTGTTATGAGGTGGTGGTAGTAGTAGTAGTGTGCGGCCCCAGGGGATGTATCGTCTCAGGGGTCTCATAAGGGTCCACTCGTGTGCCACCAGGGGTACCCAGGCCAGATTTGACCTACGTCCGCTAGCCCTTCCAGTGGAATTCGCTGCGGTTTCTTTTTACCTCGGTCGACCAGCAACTCCTTTGGTCCCCAGCAGGGTTATGTGTGCTTCCCTGCGAGATCCCGGAAACATCGGGGTGGGTTTGGGTAGTTGTTGGGTTGTTTATGACGATCCGATGTACTCCCGCTGAATCGAACATACCCTCAGAACACGCCCCTGCCCAACAAGAAGGTATTCTGCCCCACAGTAACCACATCCTACCGTACAGCACAAGGAAACGGACTGGAAGCTCACGAAAAGTCTACAAATCAGGGTATTCTCCTCTACTGGAGGTATCTCAGAACTTCGGGGGCATACTTCCACACAGTCGAATACACCCTCAGAATACGTCCCTACCAACCACTTGTCACCATAGGAATCTGCATGGGAACCTGCATGAGAACCTGCATGGGAACCTGCTAAAAGGGTAAGAAGTCACATCACATGCTACTATGTTCGAAGGCTCAAGGAGTTGGAATCTCCTATAATTGGCACCGATAGGCATGTGCCATTTCAGATATACGTGTGCGCATGCACACGATACACTACATATCACCACGACAATGACGTCCCAAGGAGGCAGGTTACTATATCATCCAATAATAAGCAAGTGTGTGGCATTACTGCTGAAAATACGTGACAATGATTTGGTTTGATAATCATTATTGGATTGTCGGTGTTCTGTGACACTTTAATAGCTGAGGTCATATTGTGTCGAAGATAGTTTTACGTGTGGAGAAAGTCGAAGTACCCATAGAGTACCACTGTGCACTAGCGAGTAACTGTCAACTCGCCAACTCCCAGAGTGCTATCAACATGCTATCAACGTGCGATACGCCTCAGCACATGGCGTAACCGTGTCCCGAAGCGGGAAATTGGGATTAAGGGCCTTGCCCAAGAACACAACGCAAGTTACCCCGACCAGGCATCAAACTCCGAAACCTTCGATCTCAAGACCAACGCTCTAGCCACTGAACAGCCGCTCTTCCGATAGTAATGACGTAACGTCACTCTCGCATTACTTGCAAATTACTTCATTTTTCACACTGACAAAATTTGTAACAATAATGGGCAATTGTTATAACAAAAGTGGTGAGTGAGTTTATTTGTTTCAAAACTGGGCGATGGTTGTAACAAAAGTGGTTGCTTTTGTAACGAAAGTGGTGAGCTGTAACAAAAGTGGACAAGTGTTGTAACAAAAGTGGTGAGCTGTAACAAAAGTGGTTTGCGGTAACAAAAGTGGTTGCCACAGAGACTCGTTTAATCTTTAAGGGCCTGGGTAAAATTCCAGGCTTTCTTCTACACCGCACCTTGCGAGTGTAGATACTTAGTAGTATTTCTAGCCAAGACTTGGCTGCAGAGGCAGCCAATACCTGACTAGAAGCCACTGTTAAGGTAATGTCTTCTTGATTGTATCTTAACTTCCTGTTCTGACAACAAAATTTGTGAAAGTCGGATAAAGACATTCGACGACTAACTGCTCCCAATTCCCAATTCATGCAGAAAAGCCTGCATGCAGGGTTTCCCGTTATTTTGAAATAAATTTTATCCTTTAGAGGCGGCGATGACTGGTAGAGCAGTAATCTTCAAGTCTCTCTGACAAAGCCTGCTTACTTCGGAATATAAGAAAATTTAGCCTCCCAAGAGCTGCTTTGAAAACAGTATTTTCTACACCATGAATGTGTCCTAGCTAATTGTACTAGAAGTAAACCCTCTGCAGTTATGCAAGATTCGAATAGTTGTTTGCCACTCAAAGGTCACCTTCTGTTGACCAAGCAAAAGCAATCACTTGACTCCGGGTTTTGAAATTATTGACCGACTGTCGTGAAATGAGAACTGCGCATCCAAAGCGCAGAGAAGTAGTTTGCTTTCGCTGACGTCATGTGGAGGGCGTGGTTTATTTTCATGGAATTTTATTACACTACAGTTTAAGGATTGCTACATTACTGGTTATTACACTACTGGTTAATTTTTATTACATTACTGGTGGAATTTACAGCATTGGTTGATTAATACACTATTGCTTGATTTCTATTAAATTACTGCTTAAATTTACATCACTGGTTGATTGTTAAACTACTAGTTGATTTTTATTACATTACTGGTGGAGTTTACATCACGGGTTGATTAATACACTACTGACTGATTTCTATTAAATTACGGCTTAAATTTACACCACTGGTTGATTTTTAAACTACTGGTTGATTTGTATTACATTACTAGTTAATTTTACGCCACGGCTTGATTATTACACCACTGGATGATTTTTATTGCATCATCGGTTGATTTTACGTCACTGGTTGATTATTATACTACTGGTTGATTTTTATTACTTTTCTGGTTAAATTTACATCATTGGTTGATTATTACACCACTGGTTGATTTTTATAACACTACTGGTTAAATTTACAACAATGGTTGATTATTACACCACTGGTTGATTTTTATAACACTACTGGTTAAATTTACAACACTGGTTGATTATTACACCACTGGTTGATTTTTATAACATTACTGGTTAAATTTACAACAATGGTTGATTATTACACCACTGGTTGATTTTTATAACCCTACTGGTTAAATTTACACCACTGGTTGATTATTACACCACTGGTTGATTTTTATAACATTACTGGTTAAATTTACAACACTGGTTGATTATTACACCACTGGTTGATTTTTATAACATTACTGGTTAAATTTACAACACTGGTTGATTATTACACCACTGGTTGATTTTTATAACATTACTGGTTAAATTTACAACAATGGTTGATTATTACACCACTGGTTGATTTTTATAACATTACTGGTTAAATTTACAACAATGGTTGATTATTACACCACTGGTTGATTTTTATAACACTACTGGTTAAATTTACAACACTGGTTGATTGTTACACCACTGGTTGATTTTTATAACATTACTGGTTAAATTTACACACTAAAAACTAAAGTGTTAAAACTGACACTTTCAAGGTGTTAAACCCATTCTAACTCTTAGGGTTTGATTTTAACACTCAAAGTGCAATGCTTTAAGCACTTAGACATTACAATCGTCAGACATCTGAAACTTGAATGGATGGCACTTCCCATGTGTCTAGAATTGGTGGTTCTTCCAGAATCGTCCATAATTTGATTTGCGCTTGGTGGGTACATAATTAAAAGGACACAACGCAGATGACGCTGATCAGGCTCGAGAGTTCGAGCCTGATCCGCGTCATCTGCGTTGTTTCCTTTTAAGTGTCGCGACATTACACTTGTCAAGTGGTATTATTGTAACACCTGTCAAGTTCTGGGATATCTAGACTTGAACAAAGTGCTAGTTCAGCACTTAGTAAGTGTTAAATACAGTACTTTAAGCGTAGTTTTTAACACTTTAGTTTTTAGCGTGTACAACACTGGTTGATTATTACACTAGTGTTTAAATTTACGTAACTTATTGATTTTTAGATTAATGGTCGATTTTTATTACACTACTGATTAAATTTACACCACCGGTTAATTATTACACTACTGTTTATTACACTCCTCCTGAACCTTTTACCTTTTCACGGGAATGTTTTGTTGCTCTCGGGGGATTTTCAAAATGACAGCACTGCTGTATTTGCAATCACACTCTCACGCAAGAATTTATGTTCGCCAAGTTTTCATTTTGTAGCTCAAATACATATCTTATGACCCCCACATGATAAAAAGCGTAACGAAGAGTCTTATATAAGCTAATGATTTGGAGACAAAAATAAAACAAAATAAAAATTGACAGGCGATTCATGTGAATATCGCCGTCAGCTTTTAGGCTTCAGCTTAGGTAATGGGTTAATCTTTTCCAATATGTCTCTTATTGAATCACAATCTAAAATCCATGCAACGAACACGTGTTTGACGTTTTGCTTTGAACGGATGTCGGAAAAAGCCTTATTAAATTCCATTAAAATGCTGAAAGGAGAATCACCGGAAACAAGAGAATCAGCAAGAATATAGATCATCCAGAACTTTTAAGTGTGACATATTTCCGATACAGACTGACAAAAAGATTTAAATAATTTGTTTTAACAAATACAATAACAGTAGAAAAATATTAAGGGGTCATTCAGCAAAGATTGTATTAATTTTATAAATGTTCATCAATACCCCAAATACGGATTAAAGAAGTAAACAGGGACGTGGCGACAGGGGTTGGGGGTCATCTCGAATCCTGGCTAAAATTTCCTATAGTTGGAAATTCGGAGGGCAGATCATGAGTAGTTGGAAATTTAATCTATCTGGTATCTGGATTTTAGAGCTTCTTTGGTGATGTCTCCTTTACTTCCCAAAATTCCAAATCCGTTTCAAATCGGCAAAAATTCCAACTGTTACTATTTACAACTGTAGTGTACGCAATGTCGAGTTTCATAAGTCTGCATGATGTCGGTACGAGATTTCTATAGTACGTTTACTTATGGTAATAAAAAAAATCCACGAAATGCACTTCAAGAAACTCACATCATGAAAAATCGTTATCCTGAGTTAATTCCATCATTCACAGTTACAAAATAATGAAGCATTAAAAACTGATCATTCCTGCATAAGATCTGCTTTAATGTTAGGACATTGTGAACTGCTCAAAGTTCTCAGCTTGAGCATTTGTTTAGCACATATTCAATTCCCAGAATAATACCAAATAATAATAACCTGATAATTCTATCATAAATGTGTTGGCATTTCAGTTACTAGAATCAATTTTATGCCTCCTTTCATGGCTTCATTTTCTAAATTTTTCTCGGTAGTGAATTTCCAACTAGGGGGAGAAACCGGGAGGGGGTAAACCCCCCTCCCGGTCCCTCCCCTAGTTAGAAATTCACTGTCCTACATCCCTCAATCGGAAGCCTCTAACCACGTCCCTGGAAGTAAAGTAGGTATATTGTATATAGAAATGAATATATGTATAAAGAAGAGGAATATATTCAACTTTTCACGAAGATTTATTTTATGTTTTTTTCGGCAGAACATTTATCATTCACATAAGTAACCAAACGGAATGACAATCAATACATCAATAAGGCCTGTTATATTCGTCGCACTACAGCCGAGTCGAATTCAATTAATTGGAATTAACTGAATTCCACGCGACGGTAGTGCGACGCATATAAACATTCAGACCATTTCACACGACGGCGACACGATTTGTGGATGCGACACGACAAAAAAAAAAAAAACCGCCTTCAGTAGAAACTATAGTTTTTTTTATTAGGGTTTAACGACACATTAACAGCCAGGGTCATATCATGTCGGCGACAGTTTTACGGGTGGGGGAAGCCGGAGTACCCGGAGAGAACCACCGAGCAACGACAAGCAGCTGTCAGCTCTCCAACATCGCAACTCTGAATCTGCACCGTGGCACAGGCAGGGTTAGATTGGTTGAAGACATGCGCACCATCGACGTGCAGTACGCCTTAGTACACAGCGTCATCGTGCCCCATGTAGGCAATCGGGGTTAAGTGCCTTGCCCAAGGACACAACGCGGGAGCACGAATCAGTCACTGAAATGGTCGCCCATCCATCTACTAACCGCACTCGACGTTGCTTAACTTCGGTGATCTGACGAGAACCGGTTACCGCGACGCCACCGCGCCCCCAGAAACTATAGTGATTTCGTGATTCTGTTCAGACAGCACGCGATGCTACAGAGCGAAAAAGCGACAGAGCGACGATTCGCGAAGCGACTGGTGCAGCGATTTTGTAAACGTTTTTTGGGTCATCGCCTGGCGACAAACATTCAATTAACCAATCAGAGAACTGATAAATGTGGAATACCCTATTCGTGACATTCTACCTGAATGAAAGTGTTCTTACCTCAAGGAAATGACTAACTGTTCCTGAGTAGAAATTGGCTTCCTCATGTTGATGACCTGCTTTGTTATGGAGGGACCGATAACGTCCACCAGATGGTCGAATTGGGTAGTGGTCATTCGAAACTAGTGCTTGAATCGACCCTAATCAAGCCTCAGCTCAGCTACCAGACGATGGAATTCTCCAAAAAGACCTCCTGTTTTGGTTAATTGGGTGTGTCCACTGTTTTCTGTTTTTTTTTCTTTTGCTTTTGCAGTAAAAGCAACAAAAGAAGTTATTTTTCATCAAAATCCATCGTCATAATGGAGATTAAAAATGTGTATTCGTGTCCGTGTGTATTGTCCACCCCGTGCCATTTGAACAGCCCATCTGCGCGTAGAATCGCCGCGTTTTTACGCAAACAGTGTGAGTTGAATTCGACGCGACGGTAGTGCATCCGTATATATCAAATGAAGATCTGACGGATTTCAGACAAATCTAATTCAATTGAATTCGACGCGACGGTGATGCGACGTACATAACAGGCCGGAGTCGAATGTCTGGGTTTCAAATAAAAGACTCAAAACTCGAGAGTATGAGAAAGTATGTTCACCATTTAGTTCCTTGGCAGGTAGCCAAGAATTTTGTTTTGGAGTTGCGAGAAGAAAATTTTGAAAAATGAGAGTCAAATGGAACTCTCTGGTAGAAACTGGAAAAGTATTAACCCTTTACCCAACGTAACGGCCAAAACCGGCCAGCGCTATTCTAAAAAATCACCAATTAATTTTCAAAATATTTTCATTTTTTGTCTCAAAAACATAGGTTATGACCCCTCGTTGGAACGAGCTCGTCGAGCTCGTTCCAACGAGGGGTCATAACCTATGTTTTTGAGACAAAAAATGAAAAAATTTAGTTATTCAAGAATTTTTTTTGCAAGTGTCGTCTGCTTTTCATGTTAGGTAAAGGGTTAAGTGAAACGTAGGATCTAAAATATAAACACTTTTGTTCTATTCTATGTGAAAAATTATATAGAAAATATATCTATAAAGGTGATAGGCATATTGTATTTTGTTACACGCCTGTTCTATGAACACCCCCTCTATAGGAATACTAAACCATGCGGAAAATGAAAATCCGTTCTGTACACACGTGTGGAACGGAAATCGCTAACGGACTATTTTTAAATAGACGCGAAATTTCACTGGACTTTTCTACAAATCGTGCACCGCAATTTCAATTTGAATCCCTAGCGATAGCTAAAAATTGGCCCCTGAGTTCCAGTGTGTACTATGTGCCAGTAGGCAGCCAGTAGGCACACAGAACACATTGGCACATAGAACACATTGGGACTCAGGAGACGAAATAATAACTCAGGTTCCCCTCGCAAATGTCGTTGGCGATAAAATGTGTTCTTTGGTTTGATAGTTGTCAAATGAATTGCTCAGTGTCGTTCTAGTAAATGTTTTTGTCATATGCCTCGTCCGTTTTGTTCACTTTAAAACATTTGTCATTTTGTTTTCATATTAATCAGTGATAAATAAAGCCTTCCGTCAATTTCATTGGTCAATTTCAAAACTAGACAATTTGATTGGCTGAACAAACTACAACTGGGCCACATTTTCATAATTTGCATAATTAGAGTTGGGAGCTTTCATTGGTCAATTTCAAAACTGGACAATTCGGTTGGCTAAACAAAATACAACTGGGTCACATTTGCATAATTTCAGTAGGGAGAATTTACGTTATCTGTCCTATTTAGAGTGGGTTATATTGTATTATCTTTTACCTACAAGAAAAACGCCATTCATTTTTTTTATATTTTCACTTTTTGCTTCCAAAATATAGATTATGACCCCTCATTGGAACTAGCGTTTCGCACTCGTTCCAATGAGGGGTCATAACCCATGTTTTGGAAGCAAAAAATGAAAATATTTAGTTATACGAGGATGTGTTTTCCAAGTGCCGTCTGAAAATCAAGTTAGGTGATGGGTTAAAAAGTCATACTAAGTGGCTAATTTGTGCGTGTGTGTGTCATATGATAAATAGAATATGAAATGAGTGTTTTTCTCATATAATATTTATGAAACTCGTCCGAATTTTCCGTTTGGGCTCGCAAACGGAAACTTCTTAGACTCGTTTCATAAATATTATATGAGAAAAACACTCATTCCATATCCTCTTTTCATAGACGGGAAGGCGTGTAATAAACACAGAACGACACGCGTAAGTGATGCGGCCTCTCGTTTTATCCTTCCACGCTGACACTCGTGCCATATCGAATAATCCTTTAACGCGTGTTGTTTTGTGTATTTCTAGATTTTTATTATACTTACATATTTATTATACCTACATACAGTTAAAACTAGAAGTCCTGTCATGAAATGCGCACAAACAGCACGTCGATCTGCGCGTTAATCTACGCGTTATGACCATAGTGAGGCTATCAAATTCTGTACATATAGCCTGTGCACAAGCAATGTTTCAACGACTGCACCTCCGGGTAACCCGGAGGTCCATTGGCAGAAACATGCCTGTGTTTGCTATGATTAACCAGAAGAACTTGCCGTGCTTTGGATGCCATTCGATATGGCAACTGCGTGCAATTCCTTCGCGCAATTAAGCCTAGATAAGCGCACAGTTCGTGACAGGACTTCTAGTTTTAACTGTATGTAATTCTTATGTGATTCTGACAGATATTAAACAGTGATTAGCTCGGTGTAACATACGTGATAAGCTCGGTGTAACATATAGTCCTGTAACACAATGATTATGTAGCTAGTTTCTGTGAAACGCCTTGGTACTTTTTATCAATGTTGTGCCTAACCGTTCCACAGAAGCTTCATGCTAGCGAGAAAATTTAGGCTTTAACCCTTTACCTAACGTAACGGCCAAAACCGGACAACACTATTCTCAAAAATCGCCAATTAATTTTCATTATTTTTTTCATTTTTTGTCTCAAGAACATAGGTTATGACCCCTCGTTGGAACTAGCTCGGCGAGCTCGTTCCAACGAGGGGTCATAACCTATGTTTTTGAGACAAAAAATGAAAAAAATTAGTTATTCAAGAATTATTTTTGCAAGTGTCGTCTGCTTTTCGGGTTAGGTAAAGGGTTAAAAAACTTACAGCGACTCATCGTACTCTCTGTGTCTGAGCCACGGGGCGTACGATGTATCGGGGTAAGAGAGGTCGCACTATTTTATCAAAGTTTTCAAATCACAAATGAGAGTTAGTCCCTCAAGTGGAACTCCAATTTTGTGGAGAGTTGCGTTCGCACCCGTCGCGCCTCCTTTGGCTACGCGCCTCGTCCCAGATATGTTAAAAATTGTCCGCAGCAAAAGCATGAAAAAAAATTGGTTATACTGCATCAGGCCATGTTGGATTATGCCACTTGATTAAACATGACACTTTGGTTTGCTTGAATTAATTTACGCACGAGCTGTGCGCTTATCTAGTCTTAATTGCGCGTATGAATTGTGCGCAATTGCCATGTCGAATGACATCCAAAACACGGCAGGTTCTCCTGGTTCCTTATAGCAAACACAGGCAATGTTTCTGTCAATGGACCTGTTTACCCGGAGGTCCATTGGCTGAAACATTGTCTGTGCACAGGCCATATGTACAGAATTTGATAGCCTTACTATGGTCATAACGCGTAGATTAACGAGCAGATCGACGTGCTATTTGTGTTAAAAATTGTCCGCAGCAAAAGCATGATAAAAAAAAGAAATTTGGTTATATTGCATCAGGCCATGTTGGATTATTCCACTTGATTATACATGACACTTTGGTTAGCTTGGGGTAATTTTATTTCCGAAGATCTGAAAACTGAACAAAACGCGATTGCTCTCTTAGAACCTGCAAGGTGATGAAATCTGAAAACGCACACTACATTCTCAGAACGAATTCCCCAATGACAATGTAATAACTGCAAGATAAAGTCTCCAAGTGCAATGATAACAGCAATACGTCTATTTTCATTCCGCGTGATCTGACTTTCGGTAATGGATCACCACACCACTATTTCATAATATTAAAATTTTGAGGTTGTCGATAGTTTTCGAGAGTCGTCGATGTCGATAGCTTATTTGCTTGATAATATTCCAGTCGTTAGCAGGGACGCCGAAAGCACGGGGCAGAGGGGGCGGCTGCCCTCACTGCCTTCGGACCACGGGTGCGAGAGGGGACAGACAATGCCTTTCCCGAGTTTACCATTCATTTATTTTCAATGATTTATTCTCGAAGTAGAGCTAAAAGAAAACCCAAATCCGTTCTGGGAGCTTTCAAAATTCAATGGGGGATTAGGGCGAGTTTGGGAGGAGGTGCCACCTTCTCTCAATACCCCCCCCCCTCCCTCCCCCATCTTGGGCCTTCGGACTCCGAGACATGCATGCTTCGGCATGTCATGGCGATCTGCTAGTGCGAGTAAATGTCATTTTCCCGGGGTCTGACACCCCTGGCCTGAAGTGCTTCCGGCGCCCCTGGTCGTTAGAGCAAGTAGATTGTATACCAGTATTAGTAGCAGTGGTAGTCATGTATCATAATGGTATGAACTGGGATCAGTAGCGGTAGTAGTTAATGATACAGTTAAAACTAGAAGTCCTGTCACGGGCTGTGCGCTTATCTAGGCTTAATTGCGCGTATGAATTGCGCGCAGTTGCCATATCGAATGGCATCCAAAACACGGCAGGTTCTCCTGGTTCCTAATAGCAAACACAGGCAATGTTTCCACCAATGGACCTCCGGTTTACCCGGTTTACTCTACGAAGTGACAGAGGATTTGGGGAAAATCAGAACCAGAAAAACTACTCCGGTTTAATTGATCGCACCCTCTGAACATATCCCAGTCCCTTTAGAGAACTGCCAGTTACATAGCAACCACATGCTACCACATGGCGACCTCCAGTATTCAAAATGGACGATGGAAACAAGTGTCACCCTAACAACACGCGGTTCACATATGCTGCTCCTAAACACAGGAACTAAAGCTTTTGTGTTTATAACCAACAAACCCAGTTTATGGTTTATTTTATCCACACCAATACAATGAGACAATGATCGGTGATTTTACGCACACCTCGCCCACAGGATGATGTGAAAAACACTTGACTTCTGACGCGATTCTAATTAAGAATCCCACGAGATGAACTTAATCTGGTATGATAAATATGTGTCGCGCGTGGTTTGTCGTGAAAGAAAAAAACTTTGTCAGGAGTAATTGATTCTAACTCAAGCAGTGAATCTGGCCAATGACTTTTTTTCATGTATATCTATCAACGGGCTGAATCGACATTGGAATTGGAATCATGCAAGTAATTATCTTCAAATACTGGGGTCGAGTTTACCCAATGTTTACAAGGCCTTGGAATTACTTTACCTCTATTCTTATATGCACATCGTGGCCTGAGTGCCAGAATGTTCTATGTCCCCATAGGGGAGATAATATATAGTCCCATAGGGGACATAGAACATTCTAGCACCCAGGCGACGACATATAACCTTTGATTCTCGGAGAGCACAGTGGCTCATTGCTAAGAGAATTGAACTTTAAACCAAAAGGTCTAAATCATGATCCTCACCCGGGCCAACATTGGGGGTTTAGGGGGATATTATTATTAGGGGCTACCTCCAAATTAAGGTAGTGTTAGGGTTTAGGAGTGGGTGGGGTTAGGGGTAGCCCCAGAGTAGGGCTTAAGGTTGGGGAGGGTTAGGTCACGGGGGGGGGGGGTAGTTTTAGTAGCCCCTAAACCGAAAAATAGCTCCTAATCCTATTTGTTTGTTTGTAGGGTGGGGTTGGGTCAGGGGTGGGGTGGGGTGGAGGTTAGGGTTAGGGGTAGCCCCAGAGTAGGGCTTAAGGTTGGGGTTAGGTCCCGGGGGTGGGTAGGGGTTAGGGTCAGGGTGGGCTTTTAGGGTTTAGTTTCAGGGTGGGTAGGGTTAGGTTTAGGGTTAGGGTGTGGTTTTTGGGTGGAGGGGTGGGGGTAGGTTAATATAAATTATAGGGTGGAGGGGTGGGGTTCTGGGTAAAATAAGGTTTTGGACATACAAAATGTTTTTTTGGTAGCCCATAAACCCGAAATGTTGGAGCGTCCGCGCCAACTGCGTTGTTTACTTTGACAAGACAGGTGGTCACGATTCTATCATGTTTGACAGAGCTCATAATAGATTAAATTCCTGTATTGCATGTACTGAGGTAAACTGATATATATATATATGTTACAGGGAATTAGTGTAATCAGGGATTTCACGAAATTCCAAGGGAAAACATGAAATCCCTAAAGCAGTTCAGGAATTTCATGAAATCACTAAATTTGTTAGGGACTTCAAGTAATTCCTAAAATTGTCCAGGGATTTCAAGAAATCACTGAAATTTTCATTTCAGTTTTACGCTTATTCCCTGAAACGGTTTTAGGGAACATGTGTAATACTTCATTCATAATTGTTAATATTTCCATTAAATTATGAGACAAGCTTATACTAATTACCTTTAAAAGCTATTAGTATGGCTTTATAACTACAACTTGTTTGTTTCTAGACAGGTATGAATAAATAAGCCAGCTTTTAAACAGATTAACATGGCTTCATACTCCTGTGGTTAATTACAAAAACTAATGGCTGAATCCCTGAGTACAGCTGACTTGAGTATTTATATTTCTAATGTAAACGAGAGATAGAGAGGGATAGATAGGGGGGGGGGGGGGGGGCAAAGAATATTGAACCACCCAAGTGAATGTATCAATGTTTTTTTTAATAAAAATGAAATATCACAAAATTACTTATTTTTGGTCAGTGATTTCATGAAATCCCTGTAAGATGAAAATTAGTGATTTCAAGTAATCCCTAAAAATATCAGTGAATTTACGAATTCCCCAGATGAATTAGTCATTTCGTGAAATCCCTGCTTTGACCAGGAATTTCGTGAAATCCCTGATTACACTTATTCCCTGTAACATATACACATCGTGACCTGAGTGCTAGAATGTTCTATGTCCCCATAGGGGAAATAATATATAGTCCCATAGGGGACATAGAACATTCTAGCACCCAGGCGACGACATATAACCTTTGCTTCTCGGAGAGCACAGTGGCTCATTGCTTAGAGAATTGAACTTTAAACCAAAAGGTCTAAATCATGATCCTGACCCGCGCCAAATGCGTTGTTTACTTTGACAAGACACGTGATCACGATTGTCCACATGTGTGCACAAAACTCTACAAAGGCCTACTGCGCGTCGATGGTGCACTTGCCTTCAACCGCTGATAACTTCGCTCGAGTCGGGTTAGTAAGTTTGAGAGTCTGACAGTTGCTCGCCACTGCTCGTTGTTTCTCTACGGGTGCTCCGGCTTCCACCACCCGCAAAATCTCTCCGACGAGATACGACGATGGCTGCTGAAAGTGTTGACGGACCACAATAAACAAACAAACAAATCTATCCTTCTCAGTGAACTTTTCAGACAATGATTCCAGGGGCGGCGGAACCGGTGGTGGGGGGGGGGGGGGACTTTGGCTTCCGTCACCCACTTTTTTTGCCGGGACATGTTTTTTTGTATGAATATATTTTAACACAATCAATGACTGGTGAAACCAGGGGCGGATCCAGAGCCTCTCCCATATTTTCGCCAGCTATGTTTCTCTCGTACTGGTTCAGTTTCGATGGATGTCGGATCATTTTTGTAGTAAGTGGCAGCAAACGCTAAAATGTATACAGCCTGTTAAAAAAAAATCGGCTAACTGAAATAGATCGTAATCTTACAGACATACATGTACACCAAATCCACCCCCAGACACGATAATCCACAGACAGTATAATTGTTGTTAACGTCTGGTAAAGCATACAGGTGAGGTCTATTTATCAGCTTTGGTCGTTCGACCTCACCTGGAGGCTTTACCGACGTTTTTTAACGGCTCTCAAAGTGTGAAATCTTCCAAATACCTCTCCTGAAAAATATCAAAATATCCACTCAGATACATGGAAATGGGGGTTTTGGAACCCTGGAATTTAAAATTTATCCATGGCCCGATCCAGACACCCCCCACCCCCACCCCCACCCCGCCACACCCCGAAAATCGTTCCGCCGCACCTGGATTCGACTATCAAGGTCCTTTGCCACGACAATTGGTAATGTCGTGGTGATAGCCGTGGCAGATTGCCACGGCTCTCACGACGGCATTGTCGATTGCCTTGGCTAATTTATTCAACTGTTACGATTCACATTACCTCCCCCATTGCCCATGTGGGGGCACGGTGATGTCGTGTACTAAGGGGTACTGCACGTCGATGGTGCACTTGTCTTCAACCAATGCTAATCCTGCTTGTGTGGAGTTAGTATGTTGGGGAGCTGACAGTTGCTCACCGTTGCTCCGTGGTTCTCTCCGGGTACTCCGGCTTCCACCCGTAAAACTGTCATGGTCATGATTAGCCATTGTGCAGAAATATGTAACCTTAAACACCAATAAATAAATAAATAAATAATTCACATTACCACCAAACTAGCAACAAACTGTGATAGCTGTCGTTGTGGAGGTATTTGTGTGTCAATTTTTGGCAAAAGTCGGGAGCGCTGTGGCTTAGTGGTTACGGCATTGAATTTCCAACCGAAAGGCTCACAGTTCGTTCCCCGCCAGGGGTAATTGCGGTGTCCTTGGGCAGGACTCTTAACTAGTAGAGTGCTAAATTATTTTTGGTCATCCAAATTTGTGCACGTCTCTTTGTCTTGTTATCATTTATGAGAGAGTGCCACTAGGCACGCTCCCATAGATTGGTACTAAGGCGTACTGCAAGCCGATGGTGCATTTGTCTTCAACCAATGCTAACCCAGCTTGTGCGGAGTTGGTACGCTGGAGAGTCCGACAGTTGCTCGCCGCTGTTTGGTTGGTCTCGTCGGGTACTCCGCCTGCCTTTACCCGTAAAGCTGTCCCATACAAGGTGACACTGGATGTAGAAAGTGTCGTTAAATCCCAATAAGTGAAAAAACTAGCAATAGTACTCTGTTCGACAATTGCTCGAAAGAAATAAGATATTTGAGGCGGGCTGTGTGAACCATCACCCCTGCCAGTACTTACACCACGGCTTGAAGTGATTGTGTACCACAGGGGGAATGCATGGAAAAGCTTTGTTTCAGCCAGGTTAAAACTCGTGAGGCAGAGCAGACAATATTTTCAGCTCCAAGGACACTAGCCTAATTCTGACAGGAAATCAACGCTGTTATGAGCTGTTTGTTTACCCACGTTTCGCGGATTTGCGCGCATAATACCTTAGGTGTAATGAGTATGTCCCTTTGCACACACCATACATAGATATTCTTCCGTGATCCAGAGAAAATATTCCAGTCAATACGTATTTAATTTACATTGCAAATATCAAGACATATAGCGCAATTTGTGAAGCCGCGCGGCGTAATCATAAAACTACACCTATGACGAGTCTGCATTCAAAGTTATTTAACCCTTTACCTAACATGAAAAGCAGACGACACTTGCAAACAAAATTCTTGAATAGCTAATTTTTTTTATTTTTTGTCTCAAAAACATAGGTTATGATCCCTCTTTGGAACGAGCTCAGTGAGCTCGTTCCAAAGAGGGGTCATAACCTATGTTTTTGAGACAAAAAATTAAAACAATTATGAAATTTAACTGGCGATTTTTGTGAAAAGCGCTGGCCGGTTTGGGCCGTTACGTTGGGTAAAGGGTTAATAAACAAACATGCCTCGTAGTATTGGTGAGGTCATTAAATATTTAATCAGATCAAGTCTCGATGGAAGAACATATTTTGCGTTGATATGAAGAGAATGAATGCTTGTGATTTACCTGTTCCGACCAACAAAAATATTCTAGACGACTGGATCCAAACAGAGGAGCTGGATTCTGTAAGAGCTGGACTTGATCCAATCCATAACAGCGTCGAATTCCTTAGAGCAGCTGACTGGTGGACTGCGATCTTGACAAGTGGGGGTGAACTTTATAGATATCCAATGAATACGTGGACGATAAACGTTTCAGCCCTTTACCCAACGTAACGGCCTAAATCGGCCAGCGCTATTCACAAAAATCGCTAATTAATTTTCATTATTAGGCTTTTCCCTCTGGAAAAGACTATTGTTTTTCTACGGATTATTATTTTTTTTTTTTTTTAGGCTTTTCCCTCAAGAGATGCCCAGAGCTGCTATTGTTCTCTTCAGTCGCGCTGGTAGTTCCAGTGTTTCCATAATTATGGTGTTAATTAGGATCGAGCCAAGTCATTTGAGACTACTATACTCACCTTTCTCATAACATCAATGAAGGAACTTCAGTGAGACAGTTAAAAACAATTCATCAGACACTGTGGGGTCATGAAAAATCATGGAATCTCATCGGGAAAAGCCATGATTCTCCAGAATCATAAAGTCTACTTTTTTGGGGTTTTTTTTTTTTTTCCACACATTTTGTCCGTACGATTCAGAAGCCATTTTCGAACCGATTTTCACGAAATTTTGCACACGCATAGAGGGGCACAAAATCTAAAAATGTACCCAAGCGGAATTTTCGATTTAACCCTTATTTCCTCAGAACTGGCAAAAAACTGCCAAAATTGGGGTTTATCGGCACTTTCTCGAAACACGTCTTGTAGATTTTTTTTATACATTCATCATTGCTAGACCTGTCTATGACACGCCCTTTTATACACACGACATATCAGGCGATGCATATGGTAACCCTCCACAGGCTTCCAAACATCGAAATTTTGATGAAATAGGTCGGTTTCAGGCCTCCACCGCACCCAAACAATACACGAGAGATAAATATAACTTCCTTCACTGGGAGTGGAATTCACCGAGGATCATTTTTGTCAGTAATAAGTGTGTTCAAAAAACCAAGCGTTAACCTGTTTTGGGCTGGTTAAACAGCAATACCCCCATAAAGCTCAAAAATTTGTATTTTCCGTGGATTTCTCTGAACGAGTCTTGTAGATTTTCAAGAAAAATTTGTCACTTCCACGCCTTGGTGTGACAATAGAAGTTGCATGGACAAAATACTGCGGTGAGCATTTGTTAACCCTCCACGGGCTGCTAAAATTGTGATAAAATGGGATGTTTTTGGACGCCAACAGCACCCAATGGGTACGCCTCAAAGAAACGTGCCTTCTTTTATCGAGCGCACAATCTATACGCAAACATTTTTGTAAGTTGTAAGGGTATTCAAAAGTCGAAGTCTTAACCCATTTTGGACAGGCTAAAGAGAGAGACCCCTTAAAATCTTAACATTCCCATTTTCTGTGGATTTCCCTAAAAACATCCTGTAGGTTTTCAAGAAAAATTGACTACTCGCAGGTCTTTGTGTGATATTACAAGTTGCATGGACAAAATATTCCGGTGAGCGTTTATTAACCCTCTAGAGGCTGCCAAGCATCGTAATTTTGTTGAAATGGGCTGTTTTCAGGCACGCACATCACCCAACGTGTACCTGAGAAATAAACATAATCTCCTGTGTTGGAAGTGGAATTCACCAAAGACCATTTTTGTAAGTAATAAGGGTATTCAAAAAACCAAGCCTTAACCCCTTTTGTGGTTGTTAATAGTGATACCCATCAAAGGCTTCAAAATTTATGTTTTCCCTGGATTTCTTTACAAACATCTGGTAGCGTTTTCAAGAGAAAATGGCCATTGATAGGTCATAGTGTCACATTACCAGTTGATTGGATAAATTATTCCTCTAAGCATTTGTTAACCCTCCATGGACTGCTAAATGTCAAAATTTTGAAAAAAATAGTCTGTTTTTGAACAACAACAACATCAAAAGGGAATGCAACAGAGAAACGTAACTTCTTTTACCGGACGCAAAACTGACAGGGAAACATTTTTGTAAGTAGTAAATGTATTCACAAATCGAGGTGTTAACCCATTTTTGACTGGTTAAGGAGATATACCCCTTAAAAGCTTAAAATTCCAGTTTTCTGTGGATTTCTCAAAAAAAATTACAAGAACAATTGACCATTCGCAGGTCTTCGAGTGACATTACAAGCATGAACAAAATGTTTCGGTAAACATTTGTTAACCCCCCCCCCCCCCCCCCCCCCAGAGGCTGCCAGGCATAGACATTTCGAGAAAATGGGCTGTGCTTGGGCAACCATAACACCAAATGTGTACCTACGAGATAAATATAACCCTCTTCATTGGAAATGGAATTTACAGTTGATCTTTTTTGTACCCATTGAAGGTATTAACAAAACCAAGCATTAACCCTTTAGAACTGGTTACTGAGAGATACCCCTCAAAAGGTTAAAAATTTGTGTTATCTGAGGATTTCTTTTAAAACCATCCAGTAGATTTTCAAGAAAAAATGGCCATTCTCAGATCTTAGTGTGACATTACAAGTTGCATGTACAAAATATTCCTGTAAGCATTTGTTAACCCTATGCAGGTTCTCAAACATCAAAATGTTGATAAAATGGGCTGTGTTTGCGTACCCACAGCACCCAAAGTTGGGAGGAGAGATCAAAATAAGTGGAAGTAGAATTCACTGAGAATTATTTTTGGAAGTAATAAGAGTATTCAATAAACAACACTTAACCCGTTTTGGGCTGGATAAACAATGATACCCATCAAAAGCTTAAAATTCATGTTCTCCCTGGATTTATCTGAAAACATCTTGTAGATTTTAAAGAAAAAAATGGCCATTCACAGTTCTTGGAGTGACATTACAAGTTGCATGAATAAATATTCCTGTTAGCACTTGTTAACAACCCTCTACAAGCTGCCAGACATCAATATTTGGGAAACATTTGAGATAAAATGAACCATTTTTAAATTGACACAGCACTCAGTGGGTATGTGTCAAAGAAACATAACTCCTTTTGTCGGTCATTGACTTGTTGGACGACGATATTGACATTAACCCACTCCACCGTTAATGATGGTTTTTACCTAAACAATTTTTCATCAAACTCTGTCATTTGAGATTACTATCTTCACCTTTCTCATAACATCAATGAAGGGACTTCAGTGAGACAGTTAAAAACAATTCATCAGACACTGTGGGGTCATGAAAAAGCCTGGAATCTCATCGGGAAAAGCCATGATTCTCCAGAATCATAAAGTCTAGTTTTTTTTCATTTTTTTGTCTCAAAAACATAGGTTATGACCTCTCATTGAAACGAGCTCATCATATTATTCAAGAATTTTGTTTGCAAGTGGCGTCTGCTTTTCATGTTAGTTAAAGGGTTGATAATATTTATTGATTCCTTTCTGAGCCCAACCAGCTTATTATATCCAGTCAACAAACCTCAACAGGTAACAATGTTTTCTGGAGCCAGTTTGATTCGCTTTAACTTTCCTATTTATATGTTTGGACATCGGTGTGCTTATAAACGCAATTTATACCATTTTTATGACATTTTGTGAACTAGTGATTTGCATTTTCTTATATCGATAACCAATTTGTGAAGTTTTAAAGGGACAATAACCCGCTAATTTGTAACACAAAATATAAGTTGACCATTTGACGAAACCATAATTTTAATTATACAAAAATACCCAGTGTTTCAAACATCATTTGTACAGCAGCGCCAATTCCGATTAAATGGATTAATTTAAACGCGAGAGATTACAGACTTTTGCAAAAATGGCATGCAGCTCTCTTTGTTTCAGATCTAGTTATCCGAACACTTCCGGAAATTTACGGGACAGTACAAATTAGACATTCAGCATAATTTGTTAACTTGGAAAGACAAAGGTGAAGTTTGTGTACACGTGTTCTATTTATAGACTTTCTGTCCGTATAGTTTGATCATTGCCAATACAATGGTGTCGGGTTTTTTGGAAGCAAAACTGTGCTTTGTGTGAAAAAAACCAAAGTGGTTGCTCTAATAACGTCTGATTATTGCTCAAATAATGCGAAGTTGTTGTTCGTGGCTGCCATTCATTCTGATTGCAGCGAAACTAAAATTATTGCCACGTTTATTCAGAAATTATGTCTCATTCTTTTGTGTTTACTTGATGAATACCATCGATCACTTTCGGACAACTCTGTTTATCTCTTCACAATGTCATGTCGTCTGCATTAAAGTTCTTTAATTACATATTTAAGTAATTTCGCGTTGCTCTTGACACTTAACTCTTTACATACATATGTTTTGTTTTTTTTTTGTTTTTTTTTTTTGTTTTGTTTTTTTAAACAATGAACGGGGGAGCGCGGTGGCTCAGTAGGTAGAGGTGCAGGCTGCAAGCTGAGAGGTCCTCGGTTCGAATCCCACCTGCGGCAACCGCGTTGTGTCCTTGGGCAAGACACTTCATCCCCATTGCCCATGTGGGGGCACGATGACGCCGTGTACTAAACCAATCTAACCCTGCCTGTTCCGCAGTGCGGAGTTACGATGTTGGGGAGCTGGCAGCTGCTCGTCGTTGCTCGGTGGTTCTCTCCGGGTACTCCTGCTTCCTCCACCCGTCAAACTGTCACAGTCATGATTAGCCATTGTGCATAAATATGTGACCTTAAACATCAATAAATAAATAAATAAATAAATTACGGTTATTGTCCCTTTAAGTCTTTACCTAATGCAAATAGCAGACGGCACTTGCAAAAACAATTCTTGAGTAACTAACAATTCAAATCTTTTTCTGCTTCGTAAATATTGCTCTGGAAAACCCCATTGTCTCTTTAGTATATTGTTAGTACCCTCTTTAGTATATCGTTGCCCCCCCCCCCCCCCCCCCACCACCCATTGTCGTCTGCACACTTTGGTAATGTCTCTTTAATACATCATTAGTCACCTGTAAACTAACTGAGAACAAGACAGAAAATAAGCAGACTGTCATCTGCAAAATGAGGTCCCCAGAGGGTGAATTTAGCATAGCAGGGTAGCATCACTAAATTTACCCTCTTTGAACCTCAATCTGAATAAGGATCTCAAAACTAAACAGAAAGGGGTACCCAGAGGATAAATTGACCCACTCTCTGGGATAGCATCATCAATTTCACCCTCTGGGGACTTTATTCTGCAAATGTCAGACTGCTTATTTTCAGTCAAATTAACGGTTAGTCCCTTTAAGTCTTTACCAAATGCAAGTAGCAGGCGACACTTGCAAAAACAGTTCTTGAGTAACTAACAATTCAAATCTTTTTCTGCTTCGTAAATATTGCTCTTGAAACCCCCATTGTCTCTTTAGTATATTGTCAGTTCCCTCTTTATTATATCGTTGAGCCCCCTCATTGTCGTCTGCACACTTTGGTAATAATAATTAATAATAATAATTTATTAAGCCTAAAATTCCATTTCAAAAATGCTCTTTGGCTGTACATCACACAATGGTAAAATCATATGAAAAAGGTTAAAACATGTTAGTAAAAGCCTGTCTGAATAAAAATGTCTTTAGTTTTGATTTAAAAACGGGCAAGGAACTGGCCTGTCTGATATCATGCGGAAGTCTATTCCAGAGTTTAGGCCCACAGACTGAAAATGCCCTGTCACCCGCTGTACGCAACTTGCTACTGGGTTGTTTGAGATTCAACATGCTGGAGGATCTAACTGTTCTGGGCGGTCGGTAGTATTCGACTAAATCAGCTAGGTATGTCGGGGCCGACCCATTCATGCACTTGTAGACCAGTAACAGTACTTTAAATTCAATTCTTTGTTGGACTGGAAAATAGTGCAAACCAATGAGAATAGGTGTGATATGCGATGACTTTGCTGTTTTCGTAATGAGACGAGCCGCGCAATTCTGTACCCGCTGGGGCTTGTCAATGTTATATTGCTTAGCCCCACAGAGCAAAGAGTTGCAATAAACCAGTCGAGTGGTAACAAATGCATGAACAAATTGTTCCGACATCTGCTGATCAATAAGACATCGTATTTTACCAATATTTCGAAGGTGAAAGAAAGCTGAACGACAGATCTGGGTAATCTCTTTAATACATCATTAGTCACCTGTAAACTAACTGAGAACAAGCCAGAAAATAAGCAGACTGTCATCTGCAAAATGAGGTCCCCAGAGGGTGAATTTAGTGATGCTACCCTCTGTGAACCTCAATCTGAATCAGGGCCTCAAAACTAAACAGAAAGGGGTACCCAGAGGATAAATTGACCCACTGTATGGGATAGCATCATCAATTCCACCCTCTGGGGACCTTATTCTGCAAATGTCAGACTGCTTATTTTCAGGCCTGACTGAGAACCCCCGACATTGTGGAAGAAACCTTCAATGATTGTGTATCAACATCATAATTCAACTTCGATATAGCAAACACAAAATGGAATCTCGAAAGAGTCTGGCTTGGTTTGCGTAAAGCCATTCTCGCAACGAAAGTTACATCCCTGGCTTATCTGGTCATAAAAATCGAATTCCGATAAAGTTATGTCTCCTGGAATTATTAGACACGCGAGCTTGTAATTGTTGCGGAAACACCTATGACACGAGCAGAAGAAAACAAAGTGTCATTTTGTGACTTTCAAGCTGTCTGTTGTTCTCATTTATTAAAAGTTTCAAAGGGAAACTTAGCTTTTTAACGCAAGCTAATTAGAGGCAACTGTGAAACTGCACATGTTGGCTCTCTGTTTAGCGAATGTGTTTTTACTTAATTTGTTTATTAATTTGCAAGGTTTTATTCTTCCCAGAAAAATAATAGCAAAGGATAGGAAATGATAGTGTCATTATTTATACCATGATTACCCACTCTACTATATATAATTTTATCTGATAACCATAGAGTATAACAACCGTTGTATATACTTGAAGTATATACAACGGGTGTTGTATATAATTATAATTTATGCGAACGACCTCTGACCTCTTTCAATTCCATTTTCATTCATTCATTCATGAAACATCGTTATATCACAGGGCAGGTTTTAATTGTACGCTTATTGCACTTTGTCAAAATCCTCTGATGGTGTCATTTCTTATTTATTTTGCTTCAATAAAGGCAACCTAAAATTTTGCTTCAAAACATTGTAGAAATTACTTGAATGTTAATAGTAATTAGTATGCGGCGACTGCTAACTATTTATAGTCACGGCCTCGATCAAAAGTACTCGCGTAACTGCGCTAATTAAAAGTTCGTCTGCTCTACCTGAAAAAAAAACACTTCGTAAAAATTGTAAACAAACGCAAAATTATTTGTTATATTGGGACTACAGCATAAAACACGGAAGAAAACTGGAACTATGTCAAAAAAAGAATAACTCTACTGAAACACCGTTTTGTTACTGTTAATAAAATAGTTGAAATTTATTTTGTTCCAGCGCAGTTACATGATGCAAGAAGTGCAATCGCACTTTACAATCGCCGTCATCGATTTTGTAATGTAAGGGACACAACTCTATGCGTCTTGTCCTATTTCTTTTGTCTCGTAGACTGGTTTTCTTTGGAGGCCCGTGGGAAGCATATATAAGTCGGGTAGACGCACGAGACGGGTGTCTGTTTGTTATCAGATAAAAACAATAAACATATAGTGTGTTTTTATATCTGTGTTATACAACTCGTTGAAATATGGTTTATTTTTTCTCGGCGAAGCCTCGAAAAAATAAACCATATTTCAACTCGTTGTATAACACAGATATAAAAACACACTATATGTTTATTGTCTATATATACAATATTCAGTAACTTTCAATCGAAGCACACCCACCAGGCTTATACTCTCGCATTTGAATGTACAATAACGCATACGTGTATTCCCTGCTGTGACACAGGACTCGTCGGTCAGCGCGCATGCTGAGCATTCTTAAATATGTGCTCAATGGGTGTGCTGACCGACGTGGACTTTGTACCCCAAACATACCAAGTGTACTCTCGACGCCGGTTTCGCAACGAGTTTTCGCAAGGACTTGGAGTTCCACGGAGTGGTGAGGTGAGCACGATAAGCAGGTTGCCTTCTCTCAATTTGAAACAACCAGTCTCCAGCCGGTATAGGTGTAGGTGTAAGTGTAGGACGGAACCTGTACATGAAAGTAGCATGGCCACCAGCTATGAAATTACCCATGCTCTGTCATCTTATATCAGTTGCATGTAATCTGCTACATATAAACATTTGTTGGTCACAGTCTGTCTGCAATTCCAAGGGGAATAACAGGTAGACAGCCAATCTGGCTATGTTATCTCCCTCATTATACACATCAATACTACTTGTACTATATACCCGTAACTGTTTTTTTTAAGTATACTGTAAAAAAAGAAAATCTAAAATCTAAATCTAAAATAAAAAGCATGACATAAGTTTTAGCTTTACACACCAACCGTGGTGAACACACCAATAATGGGATTTCAATAGTTAAAATTTACACCTACAGTGGAACTACATCCAGGCTGACCTTTAGTGACCTCGCACTGAATGCAAACTTGTCTAAATTTATCACTTGTCTCGTGAAGAGTGAAATAAAACCGGCAATTATTTATTACATTTTTAAATAAGATAACCTCATAAGATACCAAAAATTTACAAACATACGTTGTCTCTCGTTAATAAAGCATCCATAACTCGAAATAGTATGTTATTATGTTATTAAAATGAAAAAGGCCCCGTAATTTTCGCGTTTCGTTTTCTATTTCGTTTCGGCGATAAAATTGCCAGCGGAAGTACCGCCCACCAGTGCTCATGCAAACAAAAACAGATTCGCACGTGTGAATATTGATTTATTTAACATTTAATCTATTATTAATCTGATGATATTGGTATAAATAAAATATACCCAAAGTAGCTTGGTGTACCAAATGTTCACTACTCGTGGTGAAGTGGTGTTAACCGCGCGCCAAAGGCTCGCGGTTAACACCACTTCACCACGAGTGGTGAACATTTGGTACACCAAGCTACTACGGGTATTTTCTATATATATATCCCAGAGTAGCTTCTTAAATGATGAGAACACGTGATATACTGAACAGAAATTAGTAACAGAAGCTCAAAATATGGTGAAAGCGCCGATTTCTTATTTTTTTAATGAGTTTAAACAGAGAAACGTTCAAACTGTTAGGGAAGAAAAATGTGAAAAGCCTGCTTCTGTATTTTTATACTGGTCTACAAGTAAATGCCTGATGTTTGTGAAATAATCGCACATCGATGATAATGCGTCGCTAGCATTTCGAAATTTCAATTTTTGAATGAAATACCCACAACGTTTGCGCTAAATGTGCTGATAAATTTACTGTCAACAAAAATTAAGGGGAGCTAACTTTCCTGTACATCTCTTCCAATGACGAAAATTATCAGCCACGCTACGGACTGCCTATAATATCAGAATCGGTCAACAGATCCGATATTTCTGTTTTTAAGTTTTGGTGTTGGCAAGCGCCAAACCTCCTCAGATAGCTACTACAGGAGACGATAGAGAAATCGGGCATAGAAAAACGGAGAATTAGAATCCACGCTCCACAACTTTAGAAAATTAAGGGGAGCTAACTTTCCTGTACGTCTCTTCCAATGACGAAAATTATCAGCCATGAGCTGGTTTTTATGTAAGCTTCACATTCTAACAGGTTAAAAGAGGACTCATGGATGTGCAGTACGATGAAGACAAATGTATTAAAACCGCTCAATATTACACGGAAATAAACAGGACAAGTGTGAGATGTTTTAATGCTCTTTCATTAATCCATTGGAGTTTGATGCACCAGTGCGTGAATGCCGGAAATCAGTTATTCAATATGAGATTCTTCAACAAGTTTCATTTACTCTTTCATAATTATTTTAAAATATTCAGTGCGTGTAATTTGATCAGCAATGCTGCTTATAATTAGAAGATAAATGTCTTTTGTTGAGTTAAACATTCGGGAATTTGACTATGGAAAACCATTTGTTAACGAGCCCCTTCTTCGGGGCTCGTTAACCCTTTACCTAACATGAAAAGCAGACGACACTTGCAAAAAAAAATTCTTGAATAACTAATTCAAAAACATAGGTTATGACCCCTCGTTGGAACGAGCTCGACGAGCTCGTTCCAACGAGGGGTCATAACCTATGTTTTTGAGACAAAAAATGATAAAAATAATGAAAATTAATTGGCGATTTTTGAGAATAGCGCTGGCCGGTTTTGGCCGTTACGTTGGGTAAAGGGTTAACAAATGGTTTTCCATAGACAAATTCCCGAATGTCTAACTCAACAAGAGACTTTATCTCCATTGTAAATCCTGTCATCGTTAGAAGTGAAAAACAAATCTCCAAACCCATTTTATTTGAAGAAAAACAATAAAAAAAATTGTCATTTTCGATCTCTGTCTATTTTCCATGATAGAATTTACAAAAAACAACTCATGTGATAGGAGCGTCATAGTGCCGTTGCTCTCGCATAGCGTGGATATAGACATGTTCTAATTGACTCGCTTCCGGCAATTAGAGCACAGTAAGAGTGAATTTACTTGAGATTAGAGCACGGCGATGACCGGCTCTCAGCCAATCAAATTACGGGTTCAGAAAGAACAACGAGGTCATATTTAACTAATGAATTACAATTAAATATAACACAAAATGGGAGCCGGCAAACTCTAACCCCGAGAGAAACGTATTAAGACCTTTACACAGAAGATGCCATCGAGCTTTATTAGTTACTTGAGGTCCTTTCGACGCTATGGAAATTTCCGATGTAAAATATTTTCCATGGAGGCAATTGAACACCTTTTAATCCTATGGAAATTTCCATAATACATCGCTGGGAGGTGGACTTCAGCATCTTTTGTGTTATTCCCATAGAAATAATATAAACGGCGTTTAAATGCCCCCTCTACAAATCTAAGCACTGAAATTTACCATGAAAATTTCCTTTAGGGCAAAAGGTATTCAAGTGCTTTCACCCCACCCTCGCCCCTTCGCACCCCATGACAAAACAAGGCAGATACAAATTCCCGTAGGGTAAAATGGCGCTTAGGTGTCCTTTATAACTAATAATATTCCGAGCGTTTTCGATAAAGTAATAAGTAATGATTTTTCTTTTCATTTTGCAATTTCGACATCATGCTTTGGCTGTGACTTTCGATTTTCAATACAACAAGAAAAGGGATCGGTGTGGCTCAGAGATTACGGTATTTGTCTTCACAGCGGAAGTTCCACGATTCGACCCTCAGCATGGTAACTGCCTTGTGTCCTTGGGCAATGCAATTAATCCCGTGGGAGCACTTTGGTGCTGTGTACAAGTGCGTACTGCACGTAGATGGTACACTTGTCTTCAACCAATGGGGACCGATGCTTGTACGGAGTCAGTACTTGAGGAGTGTGACAGCTGCTCCACGCTGTTCGTTAGTACTCGTCACGTACAACGGCTTCCTCCGCCCGTAAAATTGTCCGACCTGCGATGACCCTGGCTGTCGGAAATGTTATTAAACCACAGTAATAAAAATAGAACAAGGACAATCACATAAATTGAAACCAATGTTAATGATGGAACATATAATCACTGAAATTAATTCTGACGCAATAATTCCGCGTTGTGTAAAAATTATATTCAGTGATTTTCTATTTTAGTCTTCGTGTTATCTCTTTGTAGTTAGTATCTGTGTGTGTTGTATAGCAAGACTCACATAAGACGCGTCACATCATGCAGAAACTTTAGAATGAGATATATAGACAAAACGTGATGTGTGTTTGAATCGGTGGGTGTTTTACATAACGAGTTGGAATGGCGTAGTCATATTTCGCGAGAGCCGTACGCTCGAAATATGATTACGCCATTCCAACGAGTTATTACACAACCCATGCAATAAAATTCATTTAAATAAACAAATTTTAATTCCTATGTCTAAACCCAAAGGTGAAGAGTCTGTTTGTTTTGATTGAAGTTGTACTGATCAAATGGATCGATAAAAACTCAAAACAACCTTTTCGGAACCAGTGTTTGTTGAAACTCGCATCGCTGTTTCTCTTCGGCTAGTGCCCATTCACGCCTAACCATTTGGTGGCTATTACTGTTAGTAAAAATATAAGTACAAATTTGTGCAGATTTGCAAAACAACTGGGATAAACATTTTTAAAAGAAGTTCGAAGAATGTCAAGATGTACGAAGATTTACCGAAATAAAGTTGACCAATTTAGATATAACGGATCCACAAAACGAGACGGCCTCGAGACTGGGTTAATGTTCTGTTTGGAAATGATTGGGTTTTTTTTTTAAATATTTTCTCATTTTTGGTTAACTAATTTTTTGTGAACCGACTTTATTTTGCTTTGGGCGTTTTCATTTTCACACTATGCGACAGACTGTCGATAACTGTATAACGAAATTTGGAAACTTTTCGAAACGTAACTAATGACTCGATGGGAAAGGAACGGTGCTGGGGAAAAGTTCCGGCTTGTACATCGCCCATTGAATACAGAATCATTTATGTCATAGCGGCTATTCCGTTAAATACAAGGGTTTAAAGTTGAATAGATGTGTAATAAAAATGCGTTATTTGTTATTTTGTCGCTATGATTGGAAGCAGGGTTTATTTCCGGGATAGGGAATTTTCTGATTCTCGTTTTTGAAAGTCAGTCACGATACCGGAAATTTTCCGATTGTCGTTTCTGAATATCATTCCAGATACTCTGGAAATGCATAGGACAGAACCGCGAATCCAAGGTTGCGTTCCGCAACCTTTGATTCCCGATTCTAGCCTATGAATTTCCAGGGTATTGGCAAGCATTTTCAGAACCGGTAACCGGGGAATTCCCATTCGCGAGATTTAATCATAGCTCCAGCGGTTATGTTGGTCTCGGAATAAATTGATATTCCCGTAATCTCATAAACTATAATACGCCATCCTTGATACCATGAGTTTCCTTCGTGTCGTGATTGACTGTCAGAACCTGGAGCCACAGAGCTGTGGAATCTCCGTTCACGGTATTAAACGGAAGTGTACTTCGTATTTACAGTTAAAACTAGAAGTCTTGTCATGAAATGCGCACATATAGCACGTCAATCTACGCGTTAATCTACGCGTTGTGACCATAGTAAGGCTATAAAATTCTGTACATATGGCCTGTGCACAAACAACCCGGGGGTCCATTGGCAGAAACATTGCATATGTTTGCTATGAGTAACCAGGAGAACCTGCCATGCTTTGGGATGCCATTCGATGTGGCAATTGCGCGCATTTTCTACGCGCAATTAAGCCTAGATACGCGCACAGGACATGAGAAGACTTCTAGTTTTAACTGTAGTGTGTAAGTGGCCTTATGAGGTTAGGACCCTTACAATCACCTGTTTAGCAGTTTGGATGACCAGGTTAGTGGGTGGATGTAGTCTGAGTACCCGAAGGACTACAGAGATCAGTGGTAATAGTCTGATTATTCTGCGTACCAATCGGACACAAGCTGGCATGATTCCAAGTATCATTGGTAGAAGGCGCACTGTGCAACCACGCTTACATTGGATGCCGTGCTTGAGGTGCTACCTCATAAATGGTCTAGTCAGCAATATGTTCTCTCCACAAGCACTTCTTATTGGAGTTCTTCTTGCTTGACTCAACATGTCGTTTTTCTCTGCAAACTCTTTCATGTGGTCTTCGTGTGCTGATGTAAGTATTTTTGAAAATGGGCGTGAACTCTAATGTTCCAGACCATTGCAGACTGTACTTCGGGAAATGATACCATCTTTAAAATACCAAAATCAGTATAGAAGACGTCGGAGACCACATGAATGAGTCCACCAACAAAAAACACACCATGAGCCAACCGAGTAGTCGATTTGGAAGTTATTATGCGAGGGGGATATTGTTCAACCCCCCCCCCCCCCCCCCCACCACACATACACACACACCCAAGATGGTACCGCGACCTCGAATTGCCATAGATTTACCAAATCACACAACACGGATCAAAATCATGTTTTGAGAATTATGAGAAAGAGGTATCATTGATCAGAGGATATGGGGACCGGGATTAAAACAAGACGTTAGTCGCTGAGACAATGAAATCTGTTGAGAACTGTGGACATAGAAAAAACAGTTACCAACAAAGAAAAAAAATAGGAATATTATTTACTGTACCGGTGAGGAAACTTCTCAAACAACGTGTACTTCTGATAGTTGAACCATCTGTATGAAACAAATTGGAGATGGTCAAGAATCACCACTGCGTATTGGCTTCTATTTTAATGGCCGACCGTGTGTGTGGCATAAGTTCAAATATTAACCGTTTACCCAACACAGAGAATATCAAAATTTATTATTTTAATTAGTATTCTTTTTTAATTTTTCAAAAAGAATTCAACAAAGCCATATCATGTGACCCCTCATTGGAACGAGCTCGTCGAGCTCGTTCCAATGAGGGGTCACATGACATAGTTTTGTTGAAATATTTTGAAAAAAATATTTTTTTCAACTGCTCAATTTGCAAATTAAACGGGCGGGTGAGGTCGATTTGTTAGGTAAAGGGTTGAATGTAGTCTCAAATGATTTATTTATTTATTGGGATTTAACGACACTTTCGACATCCAGTGTCACCTCGTGTCGGACAGTTTTACACGTGGAGGAAGCCGGATTACCAGAAGAGAACCACCGAGCAACGGCGAGCAACTCCTAGTTTCCCCAACGTACTAACTCCACACAAGCAGGGTTAGCATTGGTTAAAGACAAGTGCACCATCGACGTGCAGGATACCTTAGTACCAATACAGAAAGATGAGGTTGTTGCTGTTTTACTAAGATTTTATTGATACTTTTTCTGCAGTGTTTTCGCTGTTCGGTACCAATTTATCCAATTGATCTTAAATGTTTGATTGTGACACCAAAATATCTCCATTGGCTAAACGTTTGGTACCAAAAAGGTTCCTTTCAGTTGTGAAGGAAAGCCATTCCAGTTGAGAAGACCGCGATCGATGACGTAACAGACAAACAATTTATTACTAGCGTGAATAAATTTCACGTGAATGAAATTGTCACGTGGCAACAAAGGCGGAAACAATAATCGATTTTCACGAAACACACTCATATCCAGTGACTGTGTCAATAAGGTGTAAGTAATAGTGTTTGGACAGACTTTCAACGTTAATTGTCAGTGAGTGGTAATGAGGCATTGTTTTTTTTCTTCAATAAAACCTTTCAGGTTGTCAACTTTACGAAAGGGGTGAATTTATTTATTTATTTATCGGTGTTTAACGTCACATATTTCTGCACAACGGCTAATCATGACCACGACAGTTTTATGGGTGGAGGAAGCCGGAGTACCCGAAGAGACCCCCCGAGCAACTGTCAACTCCTCAGCATACTAACTCCACACAAGTAGGGTTAGCATTGGTTGAAGACAGGTGCACCATTGACGTGCAGTACGCCTTAGTACACAACGTCACCGTGTCCCCACGTGGGCAGTGGTGGGGAACTGTTTTGCCCAAGGATACAACGCGGTTGCCGCAGGTGGGATTCGAACCGAGGACCTCTCGTCTTACAGCCTGCACCTCTAGCAACTGAGCCACCGCGCCCCACGAAAGGGGTGAAAAAGGCAGCTTCAGTTAGATACTTCATACCTTTGCGAGTCACAGGGTGACTCGAAAGAACTTGACACATATGCTGACCCTTCATGAGTTTCAACTTGATTTTCAAAGGTTGCAAGTTGACAATGAGATATCAACGTGGCCATCCTTCAAAATTAATGGCCCTGTGTATTTTTTAGCCTTAGATTAGACCATACTCTAAATGTGGAGTGGATAATTAAAACATACACGGAGTATGCGTGGAGCAACTTATTGTTTAACATGCATTATACTCCAAATTGTTTATGCTATGCCCCCAAAACTGCCCGATAAATAAATAAATTCTCGAATCGTGTATCATATCCATATATTTGAAAGGCCGACCGTGTGTGTGGCATAAGTTCAAATATTAACCCTTTACACAACACAGAGAATATCAAAATTTATGATTTTAAATACTATTTTTTTAGATTTTTTCAATAACAGTTCAACGAAGTAATATCATGTGACCCCTCATTGGAATGAGCTCGTTCCATTGAGGGGTCACATGACATAGTCTTTGTTGAAATATTTTGAATTTTTTTTTCACCTGCTCGATTTACAAATTACGCGAGCGGACGCGTGCGGATGCGGGCGATTTGTTAGGTAAAGGGTTAAATGTAGTCTCAGATGATTTATTTATTTATTTATTGGGATTTAACGACACTTTCGACATCCAGGGTCACCTCGTGTCGGACAGTTTTACACGTGGAGAAAGCCGGAGTACCAGGAGAGAACCACCTAGCAACGGCGAGCAACTCCTAGATCCTCCAACGTACTAACTCCCCACAAGCTGGGTTAGCATTGGTTGAAGACAAGGGCACCACCGACCTGCAGTATACCTTAGTACACAGTGCTACCGTGCCCCCACGTGGGCAATCTGGATTAAGTGCCTTACCCAAGGACACAACACAGTTACCGATGGCGGGGATCGAACCGTGGACTCTTCGGTTTGGAGTTCAACTCCGTAACCACTGAGTCACCGCGTTCCCTGTCTCGCAAGAAAGTACGTGGTTACTAGGAAGAGCGAATTGATATCCTGGACTCCACTGTAGATATAAATGTCTCGACTGAGAAAAGTATTAGCGGGGTGTCACACATCCCTAAACTCTCCTTCATTACGTCCCTGCTTATAAGTAGACATTTTAACCAACAAGGGCCGAACAATTACCTATATTTTTCAAGGACATCTGTGTTTTTTTACAGAAAGGCTGGTTTTCAGGTACTTTCAAAGTTCTGAAATTACAATTTTGGTGCTCACACACTTTTAACCCTTTACCCAACGAATCGGCCCTATCCGCCCGCGTAATATGCAAATTCAGCAGTTGAAAAAATATTATTTTTCAAAAAATTTCAACAAAACCATATCATGTGACCCCTTGTTGGAACGAGCTCGTCGAGCTCGTTCCAACGAGGGGTCACATGATATGGTTTTGTTGAATTTTTTTGAAAAATTTGAAAAAATGATATTTAAAATAATAAATTTTGATATCGTCTGCGTTGGGTAAAGGGTTAAGCAGCCGCCATACAAATCCCGTGATCTGATTTGGTAAATGGTAAGACTTTTCATCGGTAAAACCAAAGCTACACAAAGTTTCTATTCACTTTCTAAATCTATCTATAAACTGTCATGTACTGTCAAGGCATGGCTCAAACTTACAAAATTTTGATATCTTCCCCCTCCTCACGGGCCTGGTTACGGTTGGGGTGGCTAACCCCTAGCACTTTTCTTGAAGAATGTAAACATTTTATATATTCATGCACTCTAAATCAATTGGGTTAAAAATTAACCCAAATAAACTGGGTTAAGTGAATGTGAACTCAATTGGATTCTTTTTCACTCAACCCAGTTAATTTGGGATATTTTTTAAGCCAACTGATTTTTATTTAGAGTGTGCCTGAAATACTAAAAACAGTTTAATGTACACTCATCCGATTTTATTGGGGCATTTACTTCGCAAAAGTTATGCCATTACTTCTTCACTTTCTGAGCATTGAAGCCTTTAAAAAGTACGCAGGATGCTCCAATTGATATGCAGCACCTTAACCTTCACCTATAAGGATACCCACTCTTTACACATCACGAGGGGAAATGAAGTGGGGTGGGGGCATTTTTATGCGAAACAGTATTTTGTCCCCTCCACTTCAATTTGCCTGGGTACTCCCCAACGATCTACATCTAGAACAGAAGATATCAATCTCTCGCGGCACCAGTCTAATTATGTAAGAAATTCGACACTGTTATGGCCTTGAACCAGTCTAGCCATCAAATAGGTCATCGCCTATGTTTTGGTTTACTCGTCAGGAATATTTCAGTTGGTTGGAAAAGCGAACCTATGGTTCGCTTTTCCCACCAACTGATAAATTCCTGACGATTGAATCTGAAAAATTTCACAAAGATTTGTTTTCTGTGAATTAAAGCTAGAAATGTTGCTCAACCGTTTCTTGTGGCAATTGACAAATTAATAACATCACAATAAAAAAAAGAAACACTCATCACAATCGTAGTGTTATGAATACACCGAGTAGTTCCACAAATTATATTAATATGGTGATGTTTTCAGGGGATATTAAATACTTATTTAGTTTAAACAATATTTATTGAATAACTGATAAGTATATACACTTCACAAGATCAGTTAACAAGAAAGATCTGAGCAACACAAGATACAGTAGTATACACGAAACAAGTGAAGACTAGATGAATGCTTACTGTGTAAGAGAGGCATTCGACAGAAAGCTTAAAGCTTATGTAAGTCGTCTCCCTGACAAAATATAAAATTACTCCTGTAGGTGATGCATATCCGTGGAGAAGCTCACACATCGCGACCAGGAGGCTGAGACTCTCACTCTATTGGATATAAAAATAGCTTAGTTCCTGTGGTTGTAGATCAGTACAAGTACGTGTGCACAATCAGTCCCAATCACCAAATACTTATTTATACGGAATACTTAGAACTTGGGCAGAAAGAATACCTGTGTACCTTTCTAAGTAAATGCACACCACTTTAGATCAAAGGTAGTTTGCACTAGAAAGTTAATAAACACCTCGTGTTGACGTCGCATTCCTTACAGAATTAGACTGTTGGAGAAGATACCGGTAAAAGACAAACTCAAAAAGCATTTAAATCATGGCTCAAATTAACAAACTATTTTGGGGGCGCGGTGGCGTCACAGTAACCGGTTCTCGTCAGATCAGCGAAGTTAAGCAACGTCGAGCGCGGTTAGTTGTTGGACGGGTGAGCATTTCAGCGACTGATTCGCACTCCCGCGTTGTGTCCTTGGGCAAGGCACTTAACCCCGATTGCTTACATGGGGGCACGGTGACGCTGTGTACTAAGGCGTACTGCACGTCGATGGTGTGCATGTCTTCAACTAATGTAACCCTGCCTGTGCCGCGGTGCAGAGTTCAGAGTTGCGATGTTGGAGAGCTGACAGCCGCTCGTCGTTTCTCAGTGGTTCTCTCCGGGTACTCCGGCTTCCTCCACCCGTAAAACTGTCACGGTCCCGATTAGCTATTGTGCATAAGTATGTGACCTTAAACACCAATAAATAAATAAATAACAAACTGTTTGCAAAGTGAAGACTTTTTCGTTTAGCTATTCTTCCCATCTCACAATAGACCTACAAAAGTCAATCTGAACATGTAATGGACGTTATCGCTCAAATGAGCAAATTATTTGCAACATTATGCTTTTTCGCTTTCCCATTGTTTGTGTGACGTGTGCCTTTGACTTCCGGGTAGTAATCTTCATGTCATCTCACTGACATTGTCTATTTTGTGATTTGAATTCTTTTTGCTGAAGCATGGTCATTGATCGATACTAGTAGAAATCGTAAATGGATTGATAATCGACAATAAGTAATTAACGTGTGTCACGTCTAATCAGATTCCATCTACCTGGATGTACAACCTCTGTCAAATAAATTTCACGTGAACTGCTAATAGAAACATTAAGTTCCCATTCAACACTAATTACGTTTTACCCCCAACCTTGCACAAACATGAGACGGCATCAGATTTTACATTGAACAAGTCCAAATAGTCGTTCTTCAAAACCACGGCTCATCTCCTGAAAGAGCTGTGATTATTGGGGCATACCATCGGCCACCGAGAGCGAGGACGGTTCCCATGACAATATGTAGTGTTACGAGCCCTGCGGGTGCCAAAGGCGCGAAGCGATAGGCGGGGTATCTTCCCACAGAAAAGGTTTTTAACCCTTTATCCAACGAATCGGCCGCATCCGCCCGTGTAATATGCAAATTCAGCAGTTGAAAAAATATTATTTTTCAAACAATTTCAACAAAACCATATCATGTGACCCCTCGTTGGAACGAGCTCGTCGAGCTCGTTCCAACGAGGGGTCACATGATATGGTTTTGTTGAATTTTTTTTTAAAATTTGAAAAAAATGATATTTAAAATACTAAATTTTGATATCGTCTGCGTTGGTAAAGGGTTAATTAGTGCTGGGAGAAGCATTTTCTTGACAGTATCTACTCAATTATTTCCTCACAATTTATTTATTACATGTATTTCTCTGTATGGTGCATTTTTCTCCAAAGATAAACGTGACCACCACGTTGCAGGATAGACCGGTAGAAAACCAACAAACCGGAATACAAGTGGGGTTTTATTTATTTATTTATTTATTTATTTACTGGTGTTTAAGGTCACATACTTATGCACAATGGCTAATCGTGACCGTGACAGTTTTACGGGTGGAGGAAGCCGGAGTACCCGGAGAGAACCACCGAGCAACGACGAGCAGCTGTCAGCTCTCCAACATCGTAACTCTGAACTCTGCACCGCAGCACAGGCAGGGTTAGATTGGTTGAAGACATGCGCACCATCGACGTGCAGTACGCTTCAGTACACAGTGTCATCGTGCCCCCATGTAGGCAATCGGGGTGAAGTGTCTTGCCCATGGCCACAACGCGGTTGCCGCAGGTGGGATTCGAACCGAGGACCTCTCGGCTTGCAGCCTGCACCTCTACCAACTGAGCCACCGCGCCCCCAGTGGGGTTTTATTTTTTGAATAGAACCTGGTCAGTGATGCAACTACGAACTCTTGCCACCTTTATCAGCGTCTGGGGCCCGTACCATGTTTACCTTGAAGCACCATGTTATTCCATTTGTAACCGATTCAAGCGATGTTTTATGATCAATTAATTTGACTGCAAACTCCTTTCCCAGACCGCTAGACTCTCCTTAGCACTAATCGTTCTTTCTGCGCCAATTCTTCTGGAGTGCGTTGGCTCATTTGTTGGAGTACTGAACCTAAATCCAAAATGTTGACTGTTCGAACCAGTGCTGTGTCCTTGAGCAAGACACTTAATGCTCTGCACTTAAGAGCGTGTCGCACTTCGATGGTAAACGTTCCTTCAATCGCTACTGACTCTGTGCCGGTTAAGTAAGAGAGTCTGACAGTTGCTCACCACTTATCGGTGGTTCTCCCCGGGCACTTCCTCTGGTTGTCGGTTTCTGATTGTAACTGTGATTAGGAGAATCAAATCGAAATATTTGATTCTTAGGCCCTGTCGAATTAAATAATATTTGACGTCGTGTCCAGGAGCCAATACTATAAAACTTTTACAGCTGAATTTTCTAGAATTGTATTTTCTAGTTATGACTTTAAATGGGTTGAAATGAACCATTAGCATTTTCAACGCTGTGGCAATCAGCCAGTTGACAAATTGCCATATCTTTTTAAATGCTAACCATTCATTTTAATCGGTTATACAAATATGCAGAAAATACAATTCTAGAAAATACAATTGTAAAAGTTTTATAGTATTGGCTCCAGGTTACGACCTACTTGCTACGAATGAATATGCGCACCCGCATATTTTCCCGCGTCAACTCGCAACTGTTTGGGTCGAGTTGACGTGGGAAAATGTTCGAGGGAGCATGTCTTGACCTGCGACAAATTGTTCATAATCCGGGAACGACATCAATTATGTTCATTTGGTTATTCAGAAAAGTACTATATATCAAAGTTATAAATGTTTTAAAACCCTCCATTCCTCACTGATTTGAAATAGAAACTGACTGAGAATCAGTTAATTTTTGTGCGTGACCATACGGAACTTACTCCTATTCCATCCCTAAAAACTGGAAAGGTATGAATAAGTTAGTTAATATAATGGCATACGATTTTAATAACCACACCTAGCAGATTTTTTCAAATCTCCTAGCATTTACATGGGCAACATCTATTGGCAGTATCTGTCATTCCGCCACGTCGTGAATGCCTAGGTCTGTGACCAGTTGAAAACTACGCACAAATCCCCCGGCAGCTTTGTTGTTAGTTAAGAACAACCGCGACACAATCCTGACTTGGCTGTTGTGTATGGAAGAGCAGTCATCCGGTAGCGTAACTACGGAAGGGGGGGGGGGGGGGGCTTAATTTTCGCTCCTCCCCGTCCAAAACATACACACTCTACAAATGCTTCAAATTTGCTCTTGGAGCTCTAAATATTGCAAACTTTTCTCTGGAGTGTGTGGGAAAGGGGGTCTAGGACCCTTCGGCCAATGCCCCCTCCTCCTGCGTTCCTCAAGGGAAATGTGAGGAGGGACAACGACCGGAGGGTCCTAGTTAAGACTAGGGGAGGCCCCCGAAACCCCACATAATGGCCTTTCAAATATCATCTTTGCCCCCCCCCCCCCTCCCCAAGAAAAAATGGCTAGGGCACCATCTATTATAGAACTCTGGCCATGCCCCTGGCTTATGACTCCCCTCCCCAGTTGGAACGAGTTCAGTGTTAGCAATGGTTAAATAACTGAAAATATTTACTTTTTGCTCCGGGGTATGGTGAGGATGTTTACTAATGCGTACTGCACGTCCATGGTGTACTTGCCTGCTGACAATGCTGACCCTGCTTAAGCACAGTTAGTTCGTTCAGGAGTCTGACAGTTGCTCGCCGCTGCTCAGTGGTTCTCTCCAGGTACTACGGCTTCCTCCACTCGACAACTCTCCAACTCGAGATGACCCTGGCTGTCTAAAGTGTCGTTAAGCCCCAATAAAGAATGAATAAATAAATAAATAAATAAATAAATAAATAAATAAATAAATAGTGTTTGCTCTCAAACATCGCATTTGACTTCTCTCTTGAACGGGCCCGTAACTTTGTTTCAATAAGAGATCCGATATCCTAACTACGTTCCGAAGGTAAAAAGTGAAAGATAAAATTTTAATGGAAATTTTTATGAACGCAATTCAGTTTCGATCAATTTGAACGGTCTGTGGTTAAACAGACAGCATAATAACACGTCGGCCGGCCGCTAATTTGTCGCGGTAATAGGTTTATGACTTCTGCTGGTGACAATGGAGTACTTTGACAAGTAATTAGTTGCATTTAAATTGTGATTACTTGGAAGATGGATCATTAAACGAACATTACTTGGATTCGGCTGATTTAGTGGGTGGTTTTTTTTTTTTTTGGAAGCTTTCCAAGAAGATGATGCAATGCCGACTCAGGAACAAATCAGGTCATATCGTCAGGAAACACGATTATTTGAAGGCTGAAATAGCCTACATCTTTTTACTGTGCAAGAACTTTACACATTGGGAATTCATGAAGCAAATTTCGGCAGGAAAACCCTTATATCTGAAAAGCACATTACATCACAACAATACGCTGAACAACGATATGACCACACTACAGTACGTGGAGAGTGTATTATCACTAAATCACTCGCAGAGTGGGGATTCCACCCGAGCAATAATTGCAAATTTGTTGCAAAGCATTACCAGCACAAGCAAAGTTTCAGCCAGTGGACCTCCGGGTTAAACCCGGAGGTCCATTGGCTGAAACATTTCTGGTGTTTTTTGTCGATATGTACAGAATTGAAAGTTATAGCTTGGGTGATAACCCCACTCCGCGGGTGATTTAGTTACAATCCATTCTCCACGTACTGTAGTTTGGGCTTAGGGTTTTCGCTTAGCTGTAGCTACATTCACCTCAAAAGTTTATGGTGCACAAAAACAAGCTGTTGCACACTTTGTTTATCTCCTTCTCCCAACTTTTCTTTTCTGCAACTCATATTAAATAGTTTTTACATTTTCTCCCCAAATAAATTGATAATACTTTTATTGCTACATCTTCTAAGTTTAGTATAAATGCCATTAATTTCTTATACCGTAGTGTCCTGCCTGATTACGATTTTTAGTATTCCAGGTAGGTGGCGCTCTTCACCGTCATGCCTTTGAAACCTAAATTCCAACTTCCGTTTATTAATACATGTAACGGTAGTTTTGGCAACTTTTCAAGGAGGGAAAATTGGTACAGTGGAGCCCACTTAATTGGATATCTCTTAATTGGATATCCCTGTTAGTTGAATATAATTTTCAAACACAAAACCATTTACCATACCTTCAGTACAAATTTGATCTGTTAATTGCATATGGGTTGTAGAGTAAACTCCTGTTAATTGTATACAAATTTTTGTAATATGTCGAAAAAATTACTGTGACACGCACCAAATTCCCCTTATTTATCAACCTTTTTGGCTTCACTACATCCAATACAGGCATTTATTCTATTATATCTTGTTTGACAGAGCTCTATGAGCTCTGTCAAACAAGATATAATAGAATAAATGCTCAGTTTACCTCCAGAACACAGGAAACTGACCAAATCCCTGTTAATTGTATACTCTTGTTAATTGAATAATTTCCACTGGCAAAATGGATATTCAATTAAGAGGATTCTACTGTATCACTAGAATCAGAAATAATATGACCATATTAACATGGTTAACAACAAAATTTATTTTGTACATTTGATGTGCGAAATATTTTTTTTCAGTTAAGCATGTGAATATGTTTATGTTATTTTCAATATTGTCGTTACTACAGTTTTTCTTTGTTGTGACTACACCATCAACTACCAAAAATCTCCGAAAACGATCCAACATTTATTGCACTCTTGTTCGGTGTAATCCCCATCCACAGCAACACTAAACGATGCGGAAAATGAAAATCTGTTCCGCACATATGTGCGGAACGAAAATCGTTGACGGACTAATTTTAAATAGAAGAGAAATTTCACTGGAATCTTCTGCAAATCGTGCTACGCAATTACAATTTTAATCCCTAGCGATAGCTAAAAATCGTCCCCTGAGTTGCAATGTGTTCTATGTGCCTTCTGGCACATAGAACACATTGGAACTCAGGGGACGAGATGGTAACACGGGTTCCCCACGCAAATTTGGTTACCGATAAAATGTGTTGTTTTTGTTGATAGTTGTCAAATGAATTACTGCGTGTCCTTCTATTAATTGTTTTTGTAGACGTGAGGGCGTGTAATAAACACAGAACGACACGCGTGGGTGCGACCTCTCGTTCTATCCTTCAGCGCTGGCACTCGTGCCATATCGATTAACCCATTCACACACTCTATGTATTAAGTCAATGGATTTTAGTTATATCGGATACCCGATAATTATATTATAATATAATAATGCAATGTTAACGTCTAGAATCCACCGCAGTTCTCTCTGACTTACATTATTATCCTGTATCATAGGCGAACACACCCTTTGATCACTCCATGACATTCTCAGCTCAACTCAACGGAACTTACAGCAGGTGCTCCACAGACGGGTACTCAGCCAAGCGCCTGAACGGGTCCCTATTTTACACCTGGGTACGGCGAGGATTGCGTAGTACTGGTGAATATTCCCAACGTCCACAGCTGGCACGAGATTCAACGTCGCAGAGTCACACACTCAAACTTCGCTGATCCCACACCATCCACTACTATGGGAAGCATCTGAATCAATCGCTCAGTGGTCCCCCATCGAAGGATTAACTAGGGCTGCACGATATATCGATAACCCGATATATACCGGTATTCAAACCAATATCGACTGAATACCGGTGTAATTAAAAAAATATCGGTTTATCGTCATTATTTATTTACCCATAATTTCATTTTCAAATGGTCTTGAGTTTTTAACTGTAGCCCCGAATGAATAATGTTATCCCTGTATCCAAGGAATCGTCTGCTTGTGCACTCGTAATATACAAATTCAACAGTTGAAAAAATAATTTTCAAAAATTTTAACAAAACTATATCATGTGACCCCTCATTGGAACGAGCTCGCTGAGCTCGTTCCAATGAGGGGTCAAATGATATACTTTTGTTGAAATCTTTGGGGAAAATCTGATAAATTAATTTTGAAAATAATAAATTTTGATATCGTCTGCGTTGGGTAACGATTTTTCGAACTGCATCATCAAGGCATGCTAATTCGTTCCGACTGTGATGCCTCGAGTCTCGATTGTGGTACTTGTGTTCCTTTTTCTGAACAGTTTTCGATATACCGGTATACCGCGGTATTGTTGGGAATACCGATACCGGTATTCAGTTTTGAATATTGTGCAGCCCTAGGATTAACCGGGCTCGATGTTGCTTAACTTTGGTGATCTAACGAGAACCCGTCTCGCTTCACAAGTGCTCCCCTCTAACCATAGCAGCCTATTATATTCTTTATAAGATTAGCACGTATTACTATAAGCTTGTGAAGGTGTGTCCGAACTGCAGTACCTTTGATGGCTCACAGTCTTTTAGAATCCACGTTCCCTGCCTATTCCGAACTCTACATCTTCTAGATATTCTAACCATAACAGCGTATCTTTTCTTAGCTATTCTCGACTGTTTCTGGGGCTGTCCAGACAGCTGACCATAACTAGTCAATAGCTCCATTCATCTGAACTCCACCCGCTGTCACTACATATTATGTCTAGATCGAGATGCTTATCTTCCATCATATAAGGCCAATAAGTACCTCATTTTCTCAGGTGTGTATTGAAAGGTCATTGAACATACTGGTATAGTCAAGTGCACCATCGACGAACAGTACGCCATAGAACACTGCGCCTCCGTGCCCCCCCCCCCCCCCACCCCCACCTGATCAATCGGAATTAAGTGTCTTGTCCAAGGACACAACACAGTTGCCCGTGGCGGATATCGTGCCGTAAACCTCTCGGTTTAAAGTCCAAGGCCGTAACCATTGGACCACCGCGCTCCAAAGAATTTAACACGGGCCTGATTCCACACTTAGTCACAGCAACTGTCTAGAGATTTTCTGACCCGGATATATGTGCAGTGATCCCGCCATGACAAATGCGTGACCAGGATCTTGTTGCTTAATCCCCTGCACACTTATGTCGAAATATCTAAAGTTCAGGGGGCAAATATTTCTCATAATGCAACTAGAAATTTAGCCAATTCAATCTTGTTTGACAGAGCTCAATGAGCTCTGTCAAACAAGATTGAATTGGTTAAATTCCCAGTTGCATTATGGGAAAAAATGGCTACTTCAGATCTGAATATTTTGACATCAGTGTGCATGGGGTGAATTAGAAAGGGACGAAGTCAGCGTAGCTCTCCAACTTTCTGTTACTTTTGTATTGAATTATACATTGTCACTGGCATTCTACCACGGAAACAGTTTACTGATACTCTGCATTATCAACTGTATCTTGGCAGAGTAACGAGATAGCCAATTTCCGTGTTTCCTCGGGACAGAAAAAATAACATGACGGGATCATTAATTTATCAAACAGTACATCACGATATATGTTCTGTGGGCACGGCGAGCAAATTAACATCTTGTCATTTTGAGAGCTTCCTCCCTCAAGGACAAATGATGGAATACACCGACACAATTTAACCCAGTATCTGGCATGACTGCAGTACAGTCGCCGTGGACTGGTCGTAATCTACTCGTGTGGAGTGATGTCCACGCATGCGTTACCAGAGGCTAATACTATGAAACTTTTACAATTGTATTTTGTAGAATTGTATTTTCTTGTTATGACTTTAAATGGGTTGAAATGAACAATTAGTATTTTCAGAGATGTGGCAGTTTGCCAGTTGGCAAATTGTCCGATCTTAAAATGTTGATGAATCATTTTAGTCAGTTACATTAATACGTAGAAAATACAACTCTAAAAAGTATATAATTGTAAAAGTTTTATAGTATTCTTTCCAGGTAATAAAAATCATCTTCAGCATTTTTTTTAATGATTGTTTAATTAATTTTTAATTAATATTTTGATGATTGTTCCTATAATTAGTGTTTGGAATCTGATATTGCTTCCGTAAAAATATCGCCCACTCATGGGAAAGTGACAAGTTCACAACGGCCGTACTGTTGAAGAGGGGGGCCAACAAAATTTTTTCCTAAATAGTTTGTGACTATCATAGGAAGGGTCTCCCCATTGAGCAGGTCCTATGATTTTTACTGGAAGCACAGAAATGAAATTAAAGAAATAAAATTAGAAATGGGATTCTTGTGCACAGCTCGGGTCGCGTTGTAATATTGTCAACTTCCGTTAACTGCAGTCCGGGTAGGTACAATCAAGCGAAGCTTTCTTAAAAGTGATGATCTGGTTTGGTGACAATACTTCAATATCTTACCTCCTACAAGTATCTGGGAATTTCATTGGTTCAAAGACGTCACATTCAGACTGCATATAAAACCATATGCTGCCTGTCAACGTCAATATACGCTGACAGCTATGAGTAATCTCCCCTTTGTTCATTGATTATTCAAAATGGCGGCAGCCGATAAACGCTTCAAGTTGAAAGATCGAGTGTTGGAAGCACATATTTGGTCTGAAGTGCAGGTTAGGCAACTTAAATGGCTTCATATTCTGTGGATGTGTGTCATGTTACCTTCGAAATGAAACTGTTTGGTATGTATGAATTTGCCTTGTTACATTTTATGGGAGAGTGCCTGTAGGCACTCTCCCATAAATTGTAACAAGGCAAAGACACGTGAACACATTGTGAGAATTCTCTCATTTAATTTTGGTCGCTGTTGTTATTAGTTCTGTGCATCGATGCAGCAGCCGGTAAGATTTATTCGTTACACAGTTTGTTGGTGACCTAATATGGTATATATGGTGTCAGTTAATTCCATATTGGACTCGAGCTTCGCTCTCGTCCAATATGAAATTAACTGACACCATATATACCATAATATGAAATTTAGGCAAACCTAAAAGCGAGCGAAAGTGATGCATTAGGCCTAAAGTGCTGTAGGCCTACATTGACTGGTAAAGAATAGGGGACCAACCAAATTACTATTCCCAGTGCTTTGATTGAAAGATAATTTTATCATTGCTTTGCTTGGAAGAAATATTTATGGCGTCGCTGTTTTCCGGAATTTATCCGAGGAGTTACGGAAATTGCTGCGTTCATTTTTATTTTTTTCACAAATAGCGTGTAGGATTTATTGTTACTATTACCAACTGTTTAGTAGCCACATAAATATACTGCCAAAATGTAGTATCATTCTTCGATAAATAAATCATTTCTTCAAATGCGATTGTCAATTTCCGCCATGCGCAAACATGTCAGCGTCCTTGTGTACCACTTCCGTTGAAAAATTTTGAAGTTGATGCCTTTCAGATTAGCTTGGCTTTGAGTTCATACAAGCGGTACATACGTGTTGCCTACTAGCTTGCGAAGCAAGCGATCCTTCGGATTGCTTGCACGCGACCCCGTGGATCGCTTTCGCTCGCTGTTAGACCATCAACAAACCGTGTAACTAATAATATACTGTAGAATGTCTGGAGCTATGTTCAGGCAATAAATAGAAAAACCAAAGATCTTCGTATTATCCGACATTTGAATTATGACGATAGTAGTTATGAACACAGGTTTGGAAATAACCTGCTAACGACCATTTAGGTTACGCGTGTGTTACGTCAAATGTGAAATTTGCGATCGAACTACAGGTTACGACAAAATAATACAACATAAATTAAATTCCTAATCCGGCATGTTTTGCCTGCCAGATCTGACAATCTCTCGGGATTAGTTAGACTTATTGTTCACGCATTACATGTACATATAAGTCGAGTGGCGTGGCATTTATGTCATAACCCTTTACCTAACGTAACGGACAAAACCGGCCGGCGCTATTCTCAAAAATCGCCAATTAATTTTTATTATTTTTTTCATTTTTTGTCCCAAAAACATAGGTTATGACCCCTCGTTGGAACGAGCTCGTTCCAACGAGGGGTCATAACCTATGTTATGAGACAAAAAATGAAAAAAATATGTTATTCACGAATTATTTTTGCAAGTGTCGTCTGCTTTTCAGGTTAGGTAAAGGGTTAAAATCACTTCAAATGAGTGCTTGATGCAGCAGCACAGCTTGGTAGAAATCTTGAACTCATGAACTCCACCCATATCCCACTGAGCACAAAGCACAAGCCACCGTCAGATCATAATAAATAATTTCCGCCGCAATAAATAGCAACAACTGTAGCGGTCGAGGTATAAAGGCCATTTACCAACCAGCCTGGTTGGTCCGAATCTTTTAGTTTCGTGGTGTGGTAAATCGGTCGCTTTGTGTGCTAGAGGTCGACGGTTCGAACCCCGGCTCCCGCACTTATCTCTCCCCCTGTTACATTTGGGGGCTCGTCCGATCCTCAGCAGTAGGTGGCACTGCAGGTGTTTCGACCGCTCTGAGGGAGGAACCTGGGTGAGATTCACATGTGGTGAATCTCAAAAGAAGAGTAGCGGTCGAGGTATAAAAGCCGTTTACCAACCAGCCTGGTTGGTCCGGATTAATGTCGTGGTAAATCGGTCGCTTTGTGTGCTAGAGGTCGACGGTTCGAACCCCGGCTCCCGCACTTATCTCCCCCCCCCACCCCCACCCCCACCCACCCCTGTTACATTTGGGGGCTCGTCCGATCCTCAGCAGTCGGTGGCACTGCGGGTGTTTCGACCACTCTGAAGGAGGAACTTGGGTGAGATTCACATGTGGTGAATCTCAAAAGAAGGAGAGAGTAGTGTAGCGGTCGAGGTATAAAGGCCATTTACCAACCAGCCTGGTTGGTCCGGATCTCTTAGTCTCGTGTTAAATCGATCGCTTTGTGTGCTGGAGGTCGACGGTTCGAAACCACGTCTTCCGCACTTATCTCTCCTCCTGTTACACAACTAACGCACGATCTCGCGGAAGCGAGATCGTGCGTTACTTGTTGCCATTTATTTTGGCGGAAGTTCTGTTAAGACGTAAACAGCATGACAGGCGTAGTACAGCAGAGAAGACGTGGAAGCACCACAACACGTTATTTCCATAGGTTACCACCACGTTATTTAGCGATGTAATCTCTTTATTTCCAGGCCTATGAACAACTCCAGGAATACTGATATTTGGCCTATTCCTGAGTACTATCATCTCTGAGTATCCCGGATGTTTGTTTACAAGTTTCCACTCTGTATAATCATAAAACTATACGTCATGTTTCCGTGATTCGGCAGCGAATTATCTTCGTGATAGGAGTAGTCTGAGAGGTGATTACAAATTCCAAAAAAAGAAATGTGGATCGACAATCATTCAGCTTTTTTTCTGTTCAAACAGGCGGAGGGGGGGGGTCTAATTATTTTCCCTTTCATTTTTTTAATGCTGTTATAGGCTTTTTTCGGACAGGTACGTCCATATAAATGTTGATTTTGTCATTTTTTATTGATTTGCGGAAATCATCAATGAGTTTTTAGTCACTTTTATCAACCAGTTTTTTTGGGGAGTGGGTGGGGAGGGGGGCTGTACTAGCGACATCTGATATATATCTCCCAATAGAACAGTGAGGTGAAAACAGAAGAGACTTATTATCTAGACATATCAAGGGTATGTATGTATATCGGTTACTTTCAGACTGATTATTCTAAACTGACACTCCTGATTTGAGACATGGCCATGCACCGACATGAACTAAAGATAGATCAATCTATAGGTACTCAAACTGATAATATATTTGTTCTTCAAACTGTTTCCACCAAAAACCAAAATTAAAATATTTAGACTTCTGAAACACATAAAATTAAAAAAGTCTGAATCTTCCTGAAATGTAGACTAGGATATTTGAATAATGATTGGGGTGAGATAGATGTATATGACTTGTTAATCCGAACTCTTTCATAGGTTCAGTGTACTTTCGCCTACAGTGCACATTCGCCTACAAAACTTATCAGGTAAAGTGTAGGCGAAAGTGCACTAACTAAGGTATAGGGATTAGCAGCTAATTACCTGCTCTACCCACAATAAAATCGACTGACCGTTTGGTGATTGAGAGAGTGAGAGAGAGAGGGAGAGAGAGAGAGAGAGAGAGAGAGAGGTTCAAATAATATTCATATTCATAGGTTTTATTGATAAATATCGATACAATATATCCCTTCCCCTCTCCCCCTCTCTCTATCTCTCTCTCTCTCTCTCTCTCTCCCCTCTCTCTCTCTCTCTCTCTCTCTCTCTCTCTCTCTCTCTCTCTCTCTCTCTCTCTCTCTCTCTCTCTCTAGTCTCAATAAAAACATACAACTATGAGTATTACTGAACCGGCTCACTGAGCCGGTTCCAATAATATTCATATTTGCAAGGTTTTATTGACAAATAACAAATCCACATTGTATATGATGCCTCTAAACTTGTTCTTACAAGAATCCATTAAGTTAACATCGCAATTTTACCAGGTGGTCAGCTGCATCAAGAAACTGCACTGGTGACTTTTGTCGGTCAGTCCATTTATTGTGGGTAGAGCGGGTAATTAGCTACTAATCCCTATAACTTAATTAGTGCACATTCGCCTACATTTTTACCTGATAATATTGTAGGCGAAAGTGCACTGTAGGCGAAAGTAGACGACACCCTTTCATATGTACAAAGACTTGTTCTCATTCGGTTGCCATTGATCACACCAACGGCAACCGAATAAGAACAAGTCATTTAACATCTGTAGGAGCTCGGATTATTAATGAACTGCCAACAAATGCAATATATACACAGAACGACACGTGTTTGTGAATGGGTTAATCGATATGGCACGAGTACCAGCGCGCAAGGATAGAACGAGATGCCACAGGCCTCGAGTTTTATCCTTGCGCGATGGCACAAGTTGATTGACCATTCACACACGCGTGTCGTTCTGTGTTTATTACACGCCTTCACGTCTATAAAAACAATTATTAGAAGGATAACTTTCAACACAAAGAACACATTTTATCGCCAACCAAATTTGCGAGGGGAACCCGTGTTACTATTTCGTCCCCTGAGTTCCAATGTGTTCTATGTGCCTACAGGCACATAGAACACATTGGAACTCAGGTGATGATTTTCAGCTGTCGTTCGCGATTGAATTGTAATTGGGTTGCACGATTTGTAGAAAACAGAAGTGAAATTTCGCTTCTTTTTTAAATAGTCCGCCAACGATTCCCGTTCTGCACATATGCGCGAAACAGATTATTCATTTTCCGCATGGTTTAGTGTTGCTGTAGATGGCGATTACATAGAACAAGGGTGTAATAAAACTTGGGTGGTCTGACATGTCGAAAGTTAAAAATCATCTTATGTTCCTGGAAATTCTTTCCGACATCCCCCCCCCCCCCCCCCCCGTTTCAAATGATAATCTGTTTCAAATGTTAAACTGTTAATAGATTAAATTTCAGCAGCGTATCAGCGCCATTGAAATTTAATATAATAAATTGTTATAACTTTTACAACAGTTTAACAAGTCGAGTCGTTATGAACGAAATACCACGGTCAATTTACGTCAGCGATAGTCGGTGTTATCTTAGTATTAATAACGGAGTTGCAACAGTACCAGTATCCTATAGATGTAGTTACTTATAATAAACAGAAAAATGAAATTTATATAAACTTCATCCGCCACATTCATCCCTGACTTATCCCATCATGAAAATCGACTTATGATAAAGTTATCTCCCTAAAATTTATTAGATGGGCGCGGAAGGTTCAATTAAAAAGCATGTAAAGGTTGAGAAAACACCTATGGAACACCAAACTTGGAGTTCATGTTTTTAGTAATACTTGTTTGAATTCAGATTAGTGCTTATAATCACAGACATGTCTTGACATCCGCACGTGTGCATTCGACATTCACGTATCCTGGGTGGCATTCGGAACAATATGTCAAGCGGGTTTGAACGAAACACTGCGGTCACTTTACACCACCGACAGCCGATCGCCGTTTGATGAATTCCTTTCTGAGAGGGTTATGATCCATAATTAACTAAAATGAGCAATTATTTTATGTCTGCAATACATTTTCGCGTTTGAAGTATTAATAAACAGAGAACATAGCAGTCACACAGAGAGAGGGGGAGAGACAACGAGAGAGTGTGAGAGAGAGAGGGGGTGGAGAGAGAGAGAGTGAGAGATTTCGTTCTCAGGTATAGGAACAGATAGAGACAATAATTTACTGCTCGGACTCGAGCACAAGTTTTATCCTCGAGTGGGTCTCGCGGAGAATTATTTCACGAGGCGCTAGGCGAGTGAAATAATTCGCGCGACCACGAGTGAATTTTTGTATTTATTTTGTTTTCTTCTTATTTGTTTTCCCAATACAACCCTTTATAACTGATCCAACTCAATCGATTTGTAAACAATGAAAAATAGTCCGTCATCGCAGAAAGTAGTAGGAATATGATGCTGGAAGTGGAATATCATTTTTGGCGAGTGGGAGCAGTGGCGGCGCCATGGAGGGGTATGTGGGGGTACTTACCCCTCCACTTTTTTCGCCAAGCGTAGTAAAACAATACTATCATTTTAATTTTTGTTGTATTGAACGTTGCGATGTAATGGTCGGTATGCTTAATCCCATATTCCCAAGTGCACTAAATCAGAGAAGTTTTGAAATTATGTTTGCCCCCCCCCCGTCACACACCCCCGTCACACCCCCCGTCACCCCCCCCCCCCGTCCCCCATCCTCCCCCCCACACACACACACGCTAGCTGCAAACAACAAACAAGAGTTGAGGGTCCAAATTACAACAAGGCATTCCGCGTTTAAACGGACTGAAACATAGTGCTTAAGAGTATTCGACGAATGCTAGAATCGAGAGCGTGCAAGGCATCCGTTTGGAATTCAGTCTACAGCAATTTTAAAAAATAAATAAAATTTAATGTTTTAGAAAAATTCTCAAAGGTATAACTCAATGAAATCATGCAAATATGAATATCATTGGAACCAGCTTGTTCAGTCGGTTCCAATGATATCCACATTCGCATGATTTCGTTGCAAAACAGTTAAAAATTGTTTCAACTTAGGGAGAGGACCGCCCCCCCCCCCGCCCCCGATACCCACCCAGCTCGGCGCTGCACAATCCCCAACTGTACCCCCTCAATTTTGTAACTCTGGCGCCGCCGCTGAGTGGGAGTGGGAATACGATTTGTTTTGAGAGAAGACAAATGAATGAAAATAAAATAGAAACTATACATTTCATTCTGCTATTCTGTAGCTGAGAGTTCATCCAGCCAGCTGACTTATCTGGAGCTGAAATAGCAGAAATGTGGTTAGCATTCTACTTGCTAAATGATATCCCTACAAAAACTGACTTATGAAATACGAGTGACAGACTATACTTGAATGAAGACCCTCACCACTCAACGCAACGTGGAAATCACACCACATTGACCATGGGATTCTAACTAAACGTAAACGTAAATGGCAGACTATACTTGCATGAAAATACAACCCCAAGCATCTATTTTCTGCGCTAAGCTGTCATTCTAGACACTCCAAAATATCGTTCCTTGTACCACTTCATACCATCCGTACTACCTCATACCATCCTAGCGCGCCTTTGGTGCGCAGAACCCGTTCTCATTCGTTCAGATACTAACATATTAAATCGCAATTGGAGAATATATATAGCATATTTACTGTTTTTGAGCAGACACCAGAATTATCTCAGGAGTGACTACCAAGAAATTCAAATTTTCATGAGCGGATGAAAACCGGAAGTCGTTGCTGTCATGAATAAGATTAGTATAATCCTCGAGTGGTATGGGGGGAGGACGTCTCGCCCGAGGGGAAAGATGATTGACCCAGACACGAGGCTAGCCTCGTGTCTGGATAAAACATATTTCCTCGAGGGTGGTATTTACCCATTCTACCCCACACCACCCGAGGATGGTTTTTGTACCATCTCAGCCCACGTGACGTCATTTGAAATCAAAACACTGCACGTGCGATATAAATATTTGTAACATAGTTATAACGTCACTGGTTTGTTTAAAAGAAGTGATATATTTCGAAGAGTCGATACGAGCATACGCTGTATTCAAAAAAATATCATTCCAAGCTCCACAACACCTGGACGATGAAGGATATCTTTCGGGAACAAAGGTGTGAACATTTTTTCAGTAATTATAGGTTTTTGTTAGTAGCCTGTTCTTAATATTTCCCACACTTGGTGTTTTACAGCAAGAGTCATCGTTGAGATATCATACTGTGTCAGAAATGTTAACTTTGAAGAAGAGTTATTCATTAAAATTTCGTCGCATGTTGAACAATGCTTATTTGAGTCCCTTGTGTGACATTTTTAACAAATAAGCAAGTAGTGTATTCATCTAAGAAAATCACTGTACAGAGTTCATAAAGTATGACCATCTTCCTAGTTACTCTAAAAGATAACTCATTAGGTGCAAGTGTTTCTAAAATAAAGTTATTCAAGAGCATTCTTCTGAAGTCTTACTGACATCTCTTGTGTAAACCATACTATTTAACTTTCAGCACAAAGTTCACATAATTTTTGCATTAGGTAGATTATCACGTGCATTCAGTTAGTTGTTACATCACATGAGTATATCAGCAAATTTCGCCTGTACAATTCAAAAACAATAATTATGACATGTCATAAGACTTGCAGTCTCCCGAAATAATTGATGTAATTTGTCATAAATAAAACTGTGTACAAGGTTATTTGTGTTTTTGGATATATGTACTGATCTTCTCGACATCGCAGTGTGAGTCACCTTCATCCGAGGTACACAGAGATTTAATACATGTTTGCCGGATTTAAACCCTGAGACGAAGTCTAATGCTTTAAAACCGACATGCAGTTATTAAATCTTCAGAACCTCTGAATATCTTTCTAGATAGAGACTTTTGTCCCGCCTCCTACAATATGATATTAGATGAAGAAAGCTTAACAATTCTACCTGAGTTCAGGCACGTCGAAGTGAGCAAAGATCTCAAAGGGGTTATCTTATCACCTAGATGTAGTAGTGTGCAAAACAACAGCCCAAACGCTTATCGTCGGTATGTTTTATAATATCTGTCATCATTACTATTTGTTGCGGCCACTTTAACCCACCAAAAGCCGCGTTACATACTGACAAACGAGCGACATAATTTCCACGGGTTTGGCTTTTATTATCGCACCACATCAGTGATTAGCTTCCCGACGGCCATTAGTGGCTCTCGTAAAAATCTCGGGACCTTAATGACCAGTACAGCCGCAGTGGACTGGTCACTCTTCACGGGTGGGAACTATTTCCATGGACGCAATGACATTAGATTCCAAACACTAATTATAGGAATAATCATCAAAAATTTAATTGATGAAGCACCGGGTACAACCCGATGCTTCATTAATTAAAATTTTGCTCATGATGCTTTTAATTACATCAGTGCGCACGCATGGATTTCGGCCAGTCTATGGCGAATCTACTGTACTGTTATCCCTTGTAAATGCAACCAGTACATACTCCATTGTATAAAAACAAACCTCATGTTTATACCCTTACTAGAGTTTAACCCTTGAAAGCCTCGTTCTAAATTTAGAGATTTTCTTCTCTTACGTATCCATGCTGATGATGATTTTTATTACATCACTGCCCTTGCATGGATTTCAACCAGTCTATGGCGACTCTACTGTACTGGTATCTATTGTAAGTGCAACCAGTACATACAGTACAGTCACCGTGGACTGGTCACTTTCCACGCATGGGCAATATTTCGCAATAATATTAGATTCCAAACACTAATTACAGGAATAATCATCAAAAATTTAATTTAATTAATGAAGCACTGGGTACAACCCGGTGCTTCATTAATTAAAATTTTGCTAATGATGATTTTTACTACCTGGTAAGCAGATGCGTGATCCACGGCGACTGTACTGTACTCTATTGTAAAAAGAACAAACCTCATGTTTATACAATTAATAGAGTTTAACTCTTGAAAGCCTTGTTCTAAATTTGGAGAGTTTCTTGTCATACGTATACATGTAGAACACATATTCCAATATACAGGCTTTGGTGGTCTTGCCGATGGATGTTACAGTAGATTGGCAGTGGTTTCTTGTGAAGTATTGGCTGCCAGTAGAAGCAGCCATGACTTCAATAGAAGCCAGTGCTAGGTCAGTGTTATCTTATGAGGGAGCAATAAATAAGCAGAATTCTCTAGGTATTTAACCCTTTTACTGCCACGCCCACTTTAGCCATATATGGAGGACCTCTATGTACGCCTGTATTTTGATATACTTATCATTATTGTCGGTCCGACAATAAAATTCTCACCCTCAAAAACAATGATATGTGTTCTGTTATTTAAAGACGAAATTGTATAAATGATTTGCTTACTTTGTAATAAGGTAATGTTTGTATGAGAAAGCTTAATCTTGCAAATCGTGATATAAAGATTCTGCCGATTTAACTCTAGTTTCACTTTTGATGGCGGAAACACGAATTAAATTTTCTGCTACAGTTAAAACTAGAAGTCTTGTCAGGAACTGTGCGCTTATCTAGGCTTAATTGCGCATAGGAATTGCGCGCAATTGCCATATCGAATGGCATCCAAAGCGCGGCAGGTTCTCCTGGTTACTCATAGCAATCACAGGCAATGTTTCGGCCATTGGACCTCCGGGTTACCCGGAGGTCCATTGGCTGAAACATTGCTTGTGCACAGGCCATAAGAACAGAATTTGATAGCCTTACTATAGTCATAACGCGTACATTAACGCGCAGTTCGACGTGGTATTTGTGCGCATTTCACGACAAGACTTCTAGTTTTAATTGTAGGACAATCCTTGATTCGACGATGAAAAAAATGGAATTACTGTTTCTGCTATTAGCAACTCGAGTTCCTGTTTTCGACGTTGAGAATTAGAACCCAGCTTTTGACTGCAGAATAGCAGAATTCCAGTTTCTTAAAGCAGAAACCGGATATCCCGGCTAGGATTCATGTTTATACCAGCAGAATCTCAGCTTGTTCGTACAGAAAAGATCGTTTCAATCTAAAAAAGCATAATTTCCACTTTAACAAATTAAAACACCAAAGTAAGATGGCGAAGAAATAGTCATGAGGAATCGACGATAGGAAGTTAACCCTTTGAACCCCAGCGGCCTTTTTTCCGGCCACGGAACAAGATATGTCATATGTTTATTTAGTGGGACGGCTGCTGAGTTAAAGTGGGGGTAGACCAATCAATATTTTCAACGTGCAGCCCCAAGGCTGCACGTTGAAAATATTAATTGGTCTATCGCTAAATAATAAATATGGACTCTTCCAGTTGCTTGCATTGAACTGACATGGAAGATACCATCAGGCTTCAAAGGATTAAATTACCATCCCAAATGGGAGGCGCGGTGGCGTTGCGGTAACCGGATCTCGTCAGATCACCGAAGTTAAGCAACGTCGAACCCGGTTAATCCTCGGATGTGTGACCGCCTGAGCGATCGATTCGGACTCCCGCGTTGAGTCCTTGGGCAAGGCACTTAACCCCGATTGTCCAAATTGGGGCACGATGACGCCGTGTACTAAGGCGTACTGCACGTCGATGGTGCGCATGTCTTCAACCAATCTAACCCTGTCTGTACTGCAGTACGGAGTTACGATTTTGGGGAGCTGGCAGCTGCTCGTCGTTGCTCGGTGGTTCTCTCCGGGAACTCCGGCTTCTTCCACTCGTAAAACTGCCACGGTCATGATTAGCCATTGTGCATAAGTATGTGACCTTAAACACAATAAATAAATAAATAAATAAATAAATAAATAAATAAATAAATACTATCCCAAATCTACAGTTATATGGTCAGACCCTTTTTCCTATCATTAAACTTAAACTTTAAACGTTTTAATGCAGGATCTTTCAATAATATTCCGGAAGACCAGTGTTGTATTCTTGCGCGAAACATGAACCCCGAATTATGGTTCTTTGTGTACATTTTATATACTACGCATAGAAAAATATGGCTTTTGAGTTTGAACTGTTGTTACAATGAAATGCATTTTACTGAATGCTTCGGAATATCTACGTCTTTCACACATTTTTGATTTCTTTATGAGTGGAAGTTCTGAAAAAACAATGCAACCTGTTGAACGAAATGATTCGAGACCTTATTTGAAGGTCTCGAATCATATCGTTCAACAGGTTGCATTGTTTTTTATCGGGTGTCTGTAGTAGCAATTGCACAAACAAAATTTGCTTGCAACTAAAAATGCAGCATTTCGTCCCCTGGGTTCCAATGTGTTCTATGTGCCTACTGGCACATAGAACACATTGGAACTCGGGGGACGACTTGGCACCAAAATTTGGAACCAAAAATATACTTTTGGCAGGTCTCAAAGGGTTTTTGGTTTATAATTTTCGTGCGTCGTGTTCGATAAAATCCCTGTCTGATGTCACGTCCAGACAGAATTCACGTCTGTCAAGTAATCTATAGATTAACAGCCTTCATCATGTCTCTTTGTTGTGGGTAAACTAAATTAACAGTTTACCCATTTTATCTGATTCTTATTAAAACATTTCTTTGATATTTAATATTTTTTATCTTGCATAATCATTTTTATAATCTTTCAGGAAGATAATAAATTATTTGCAACTAGTTTATTTGAAATGAGTGAGTATAGATGATCGTGAAATTATTCGTAAACGTTAATGACAGTTTTTATATTTTTATCATTTGTGGGTATTTTCGTGTTTTGGGGTTCGGGGGGGGGGGGGGGCAGGTGTGGTTTGCAGCTAATAATTAAAAGAATAATAAAAAGATTCAGTTCATTCTAATTAGACAATAGTTAACTGCTCGGATTCGTGTACGATTTTTGTCCTCTCTTGATGCACGCGGAGGATTATTTGACGAGATATTAGCCGTGTCAAATAATCCGCACAACCCACGAGAGGATATAAAGCGTACTCGAATCCGAGTAGAAAGAACTTTTGTATTCATTATATTTTCTCCTTATTTGTTTTCTTTTACTTTCAAAGCATGTCTAAAAAATAGTCCGTATTTATTGGAGGTGGAAAACGATGCTGGGAATCGAGTTTCATTTAACTCTAAAATCTTTCGTTTGGCAGCAAAGAAAAATTCCACTTGGCACCTAACAATTTCGGCTCCGCATAAACACGGCCCACTTCTGTTATATGACGTCAGATCAAGTGTCAGATCAAATGATAACAGTAACTTCAACTCGTACCAAATTTTCAACGAAATTTATAGAATTCATCGTCTAGAATATTATGACTGGACCCTGCTAAAGGTCGGTCCAGACCTAATATATTAATTATACGATTAATCTACTCCCATTTGCAGTAGATACATCCGTACTTCTTTTTGGTTCAGAATTCTTGAAGAACGAGGACAACCGAACCGTCTTATCATTGAAGTGGTTCGTGACTTTATTTTATCAAGTAAGAGCTTCCAATGAATCGAACACCCGTGAGAACCCTGTGAAGTGAGCCAGTACTTGTCTATTGTGGCAAACAAGTTCTGCTTGTCAGTGAAGTGAGGCGGTGCTTGTTTTCTATGGTAGACAAGTTCTGTTTCACTAGTATAATAGGGACCCTGTCACCAATGCCTGAGGTGGAAGTCCTCTTAAATGGGCAACATTGGGGTTAAACGATTGGCTAAATTCGATTCTACCTCTTTGATGCGGTCTCAGGTCTCAATTATCCATAGCTGCAGAAAAGTGACCCTAATCACTAATAATTAATTAAACAAATAACGATTTGAAACTCGATACCATACCCTCATTCCCACTCTTTGTGGGAATCGCGATACTGAAGCTGTGATTGTTCACTGCAGTAAACAGTTTCTGCTTAGCTGGTACAATAGGACCGAGTGACTCTTGCCTAAAGTCGAATACCTTTTCATGCGGTCCATCGTTCAACACCACCGAAAATTATTTACGCCTAACTCTCTACAAAATAAAATAATGTAAAAAAGCTGCCTATATCCGATTTTTTTACTCTTGAGTGTTTGATCAATGTATGATGTATTCAAGCTGTTTCCATTTTTTCTCTTTTTTCTTCCGATCAGTGCTGCTGTTCTACCTTATTTTTTTATTTAATCTTATTTGTTTTACAAGGATTGTCGAACAAGTTATGCAACTTATATTAACGCTTCTCCTTGGCCCAATGGCGTAGGTGTGTGGGATGACCTTCATAGCGGCAACTTCGTGGCCTAGCTCTTCTCGAATACTACGAAGGGATATTTAGCCTGCACGAAGTGTGTCTCTCTCCGCACAGAGGACAGCCATTTTACGTCCCCCGCCGATGGGACGATACGCTGTGACAGCATCAAACCCACAATTGATGCTGACAGAGAGTGTTCGGACACCTCGAGAACTTTCCCCGACCGGGGATCGATCCCGGGACCTCTGGTATGAGAGACCAGCGCACTTATCCACTCGGCCACCACTCGCTACCTTCTTTTTCCTTTCCTTTCCAATTTAATTAGATGTTTAAACAATCTCACATATCATTGCCTGGCGATCGAGGCTACCTTTCTACACTCCGTATTTTAATGCCATTGACCTTTCCAACCATATTGTGTTGCGCAAAACCTGGGGACTGCGTTTTTGTGCTTGGGGCTGATTGTATTCTTACACTGATTTGCAATCGCAGGAACTAAATTTACTTTTATATTCAATGAAGTGAGGGTCTTGGCCTCCGGGTTACGATGTGTGAGCTTCTCCACGGATATGCATCACCTACAGAAGTAATTTTATACTTTGTAAGGGAGACGACTTACATAAGCTTTAAGCTTTCTGTCGAATCCCTCTCTAACACAGTTAGCATTCTGTTTGCCTTCACTTGTTTCGTGTATACTACTGTATCATGTGCTGTTTAGATTTTTTTTTTGTTACTCATCTGTTCTTGTGAAGTGTATACACTTAACAATTATTCAATAAATATTGTTTAACCCTTTACCTAACGCAGACGATATCAAAATTTATTATCTTAAATATCATTTTTTTAAATTTTTCGAAACATTTCAACAAAACCATATCATGTGACCCCTCATTGGAACGAGCTCAATGAGCTCGTTCCAATGAGGGGTCACATGATATGGTTTTGTTGAAATATTTTGAAAAATTTAATTTTTTCAACTGCTCAATTTGCATGTTACGCGGGCGGATGCGGGCGATTCGTTAGGTAAAGGGTTAAACTAATATATTGAACTCGTTTCGTAATTTTTCTTGTAAACTAGTCATTCGAAGATACTCTATATACGCAATGCAGACCGAACTGAAAACCGCTATCAAGACTAAATTTTACGGGTAATTGTGCAGTAAGAATTATTATACTTTGTCCACTCCTTCGTCGTTTATTTATTTATTTATTTATTTATTTATTTATTTATTTATTTATTTATTTATTGGGGTCTAACGACATTTTTGATAGCCAGGGTCAACTCGTGTAAGGCAGATTTACGGGTGGAGGAAGCCGGAGTGCCAGGAGAGACCAACGAGCAACTGACATGTCAGACTCACCCAACGTACTAACTCCACACAAGCAGGGTTACCTTCGGGGGTTAATTATCGTTATCCAGTAAGCAACATCGGAGAGTTGTGATCATCTTTACCGAAGAGAAATAAAACCTTATACAAATTTAACCCTTTCAACACTGTCGCCCTGGGAGGTATCATTTCAGTCAATACTGTCAATGGCGAAATGGGCGAAACCATCCTGGTTTGTTGGGAGGTTCAGTAATAATTTAATCCAACAGCTCTGTCGAGCTGTTGGATTAATCCTTTGAGACTTTAATTATCCCGACGTTCAAACGTCACTGGGAATTCAGTTCCTCAACGTTTTTCAAAATGCGACATCAGACGTCGGAAAGTACAAATAACAAGATATTTTCACATTAGTGATTAACAGGGTGAGTTCTAGATTATTTTTGGTGGTCTGAATTTGTTTTTCAAAACTTGTTTTATTACAAATTATTGGAGAGTGCCCACAGGCACTCTCCAATAATTTGTAATAAAACAAATTTATATAAACAAAATATAGTTGTGTTTGACTGAATATGAAATATAAGCAAGGAAAGTGTTTATTTTTGCTCTGGTATGAGTGGTATCCTCATTTTTTGAAAGCACTGATAGTGGCTTCTAACACTCAACCAGTTAAGAAGTCTTGACAGCAGGATTATATTAGTATTTTAACCTGCGATAACATTTGGCTCAACGGTTGTCACTGAACACTATTCGGGAGAAAATAAGAATTGAGGGTAAAACTTTAAAAAAATCGAACAAAAATAATAACAAAACAAATGACCACAAAGTATCAACGCGCTGTTTGATTTCGTACGTCATAAAACGTACAAAAGTATATTGGGTTAAATTATAATCGAGCCTCTCTTCAGATATTTTGCTTTTTATATCGTCTGCTCGTCCACTACCAATTTTTTATTCAGGCAAAAAGTTATGCCAACCTGTTTGAAAGGGTTAATGTTTCAGTGTTTATTTTCAGCGTAGGAAGAAGAGACAAAATCATTTTCTAAGTTATGCATCATCAGTAATAGAGTTTACGAATTCATTACACATTCATATTGCAACCACACAAACTTTTCTTTTAAATGCGTAATATTTTATTGATGCAGATAATTGTGGTCAAAAATACAAAGTCAGTTGTGGAATTAACTCTGATTTCTATCTAATGGTGTTTCTTCGTCATCAGCCTTCTATACACCCATGTTTGAAATCCCTGAAAGTTCTTCATGTACTCCGATATTCCTTGGGGTCATTTTGCTATAGTTATTCGTTCACTTTCTGCGTATTTGACTATTTTCCCAGAGAAGATGCTGGACCTTTACCTATTGCGAAAAGTTCTCATTGAATACTTTCTACCAATAAGTGATAGAAGCCGGTTTCAACAATAAAAATACAAAAATGAAACTTTTATTGCGCCAATTCTCTCATGTTTTCTAGTGGTTTTGAAGATTTAAACTGGACAAACAGAGCAGTTATCATGTATTTATGAATTTGTACTGGCTATCCATTTGGGAACGGATGAACTTGAAATATTTATTGGTAATATGTAAGTCATGGAATGGTACATCGGAATACATCGGTGATATATTATTACCACTTTAGCGGGCGTTCTCTGGTAGATTAACAAAGTTTAACAGGGCATTACAAGAACGTAACACTCAACTAAAAAAGATCACTTGACGTATCGGGCCGTTAATGAGTGAAAACTCTCATTAACAGCCCGACACATCACTTGATTTTTGTTCCTTACTGTCGTTTGCTCGGAAATGGAAATGGCTTCAACTTGTAAACAATATGATTTCATTTAAATTATTAAAAATGTAAAATGTTCAGTAAAGTTAGCCTCATAAGAACAAGCATCTGTATATATGTAAGTAATGTCTGTATACATTTTAATCCTATATTCCTGACTTAAAAGCGGTAAGCACCAGGTCTGTTTTAAGTTTTCTAACTTCGTTGCAATTGAAAGCGTACCAGTGCCGATCATGTGATAATCACGTGACACCAGTTTGTTTGACAACAGACGATATTATCATCTCGTCCCCGGAGTTCCAATGTGTTCTATATGCCAGTAGGCTGCCAGTAGGCCACCAGTAAGCCACCAGTAGGCTGCCAGTAGGCACATAGAACACATTGGAACTCAGCGGACGATCTGTCGAAATTGAAAACTAAAAATGTCATGTAAGGTACAGAGTCAAAACTTTCTCAGACTCCCAGTGGTAATAATAGTAATAACATGACTTTGTCGGGCATTGTGGTTTATTAACGGCCCAACAGGTGTGGATAACAGCCCTTCGGCTTATTAACGGCCCTCGACTTCGTCTCGAGCCTTTTATAAGCTGTTGGGCTGTTATTCACACCTGTTGGGCCGTTAATAAACAACAATGCCCTCCAAAGTCATGTTATTGTTATATTATAACCACTTTAGCGGGCGTTCTCTAGTATATTAACGGAGTTTAGCGGGGCGGTAAGACTCAGCAATTCATGACGCCATGCAACCGGAAGCGAGCCGCGGGCGTTAATGAAAACAAAATTCATTAACAGCTCGCCGCCCGCTTTCGGTCAGGGTAATAATAGTAATAACATGATTTTGTCAAGCATCCCGGTTTATTAACGACCCTCGAGGAATGAATAACAACCCTCTGGCTTATTAACGACTTCGTCTCGGGCCGATAATAAACCCTCGGGCTGTTATTTATTCCTCTCGGGCCGTTAATAAACCGTAACGCCCTCCAAACTCATGTTATTGTTATATTAACGGTCTTCGTCTTATTCTTTGAGGTTCGAGATTTTCACAATCCAATAGTACCGCGTAGCTAGTTCAAGGTGTTCGGAGAAAGAACAGTCCCTATTAGTGATTAACCGATGTTCGGCAATCGCATCTGACATCGGCGGATTTTAAGCCATCGGTTGACCATCGGTAGAGGTGTTTGAACATCGGTCCATACCGATGGTTACATGGAACACCACTGGATCAAAATTGTTTGTATTTACGTTTGATTAACAAGCAGTAACAAACTTAATAAGTTGCCACAGTGCTTGGCAGGAATCAAGATTGGCCTGATATCATTGATTGGTCTGATCTTCCCCTTGATTGCTGCTAATGACACACATGCCACGCGTTGTGTGATGACTCAATGAAATGCGACATCAGCAGAAACATGTTAACAGCGCAGCGTCTTTGATCGTTGATCAAAGACGCTGCGCTTTTCACTTGTATCCACTGATGTCGTATTTTCATTTTAGTACACACACTGACGTACTCTTGAGGCCAACAAACCAATCAACCCGACTGTACTGTCAGACTAACCCTGTTCTATGCATTATTAAACATACAACTCCTTTTGGTTGTTACTATCTGACATCGGCACTCACAACCAGCAGATTGTGTGCTCAACTAATCGACAAGCAGATGGCAGTCGCAAATTCTTATCGGTTAGCCACTTGTCCCTATGTCAAAATAATGTCTCATGTTTATTTTGTTATTGTTCAATGTCATGCGCGAGGTGCAGTCTTGATGTCGCCATTTCTGTTTTCTGCCGATTTTAAGCCATCGGCGTACATTAACGCGCAGGCCGACGTGCTATTTGCGCACATTTCATGACAGGACTTCTAGTTTTAACTGTAATTTATTGATTGTTTGTCCACAGCTACAGCAATACCGTTATTTACTAAACTTGTTATCGTTAAAAAATTGCCTTGTTCATTTTTATGCCATTGGTAGGGTGTTATTGGAACACATATGATGTTATGATGAACTGACGATAACATGATCTAAGGTTGGCCGATCCGAACGTATGTACACCGAGACGCCCCGCCGTACTATAGGGTCATAAATTAAAATGCGTCAGAATGTTTTAACTTTTAGTGTTAATAGAGTTATAAAAAAAGAATTAGGAGATAGTTGTTTTGGGTGTTTTTGTTCGATTAATCGTCATTTTCACTTGTTTACGTCGCTTAAAACATTAGGTTATTTTGGTCATATTTCATTAACCCTTTACCCAACGAATCGCCCGCATCCGCCCGCGTAATATGCAAATTCAGCAGGTGAAAAAATATTATTTTTCGAACAATTTCAACAAAACCATATCATGTGACCCCTCTTTGGAACGAGCTCGTCGAGCTCGTTCCAAAGAGGGGTCACATATATGGTTTTGTTAAAATTTTTTGATAAAATTTAAAAAATGATATTTAAAATAATAAATTTTCAAATCGTCTGCGTTGGGTAAAGGGTTAAAACGATACTTTGATGATTACAATAGCTCCGTATATATAATGAGTCAAAAAAAAGAAAGTATAATAAACTTTGAGGAGCAATTGTCTTAGTATTATCGACTTTAATCCCAAACAAATTATTGTAAATTCATATTTCGAGTCTAGCTGTATGAATTGGCATAATTTCATGTTCTTACTTTTGCCAGCGTCATGTCAGGGCGTCACAATTCAGACATGGAGTGAAATGAAAAGTTCACACATGCAGTCAATAGCGTGTATGTCCACCGTTTGCCTCTTGGATGGCAAGACATAGATGGCGCATGGACCTGATAAGTCTCTGGATGTCACCCTGTGGTATTGCGTTCCACTCCTGCCTTAGAACATTACGTAAATCGCCTAACGTCTGAAGATTATGAAGTCATACCCGACGGTCCATTTAATCCCAAAGATGCTCGATTGGAGACAAATCTGGCGAAAATGGGGGCCAGGGAAGAAGTTCGAAGCTCTGCTCCTCAAGAAAGTCAAGACAGAAATGCTCCATATGACATCGGGCATTGTTTTGCTGAAATAACTGCAATCCAACGTTAGCGTTGAACGGGACAACAGCGTTAAGAATTTCGTCCCTATTCAGATTACCATCGATGAAGATCAACTGCGTTCGATGGTACAAGGAAATTCCTTCCCAAACCATTACACTATCCCCATCCAAACCGTCGCATTCCCGCACTCGAGCATCAGAAAACCGTTCTCCTCGTCGGCGATACACTCTTGCCCTACCATCAGCGCGCAGTAGACAAAATCGTGTTTTCTCAATAACCCAGGCTCTCTAGCACAACATAACACAAAGAAAATCGTCCGTCACCCATTCAATTTCATATTCTCGGGTACCACGTGCTATTTTGAAATCCGTAGCAAAATTGTATACGGTTGGGTGAACAACAACAACAACATGTCATTAAACTCTTTGCACGACCTTTTGTCCACAAACATACAACATTAGAACTATTACATTTCATCCTTTATGCTATTTTTTCACATTTGTTTTTATTATACTTTCTTTTTTGACTCAGTATATAACTTATAACTTCACAAACCGTTTTCTAGTCATTTCAAATAGTTGGGGAGTGGGGAGTGGTGGTCGATATAACGTCATTTTGACGTTTTACGTCACTTAAATGTTTAGGCTATTTTTGTCATATTTCCTTAAAAACTCTACATTGTTGATTCCAGTAGCTCCGTATATATAAATTACACAGCTATGAAAATCCACATACGTTTTCTGGTCATTTGAAATAGTTGGTGGGTGGGAGGGGGGGGGGGAGGTTGTCTGATTGGTTTTCGATTTATCTCCATTTTGGCGTTTTACGTCACTTTGAAAGTTTAGGCTAGTTTAGACATATTTCACGCTACTTTGTAATTGCAGTAGTTCCGTGTAATAGAATATACCCATAGTAGCTTGGTGTACCAAATGTTCACCACGAGTGGTGAACATTTGGTACAGCAAGGTACTTTGGGTATATTTTATTTATACCATGATCGTCAGATTATTAAGAGTCGCTATTATTTTTTCTCGATTTTAATTGCAGTAGTTCCGTGTATGTAGAATATACCCATAGTAGCTTGGTGCACCAAATGTTAAATTTTGGTATTTACAGAGTAAAAAAATAGGAGTCAGGCGTTGTGAATTTTTAGATTTTTCGACATTTTGACGTTTTATGTCACTTCATACTTAGGCTTTTTGTCATTTTTCATTCAAAACGCTACTTTTTTCGAGTGGCTCCGCATATATAAGTTACACAGCCATGAAACTTCACATGCCTTTTCTGTTCATTTGAAGCTGTGTTTTTTGGAATTAAATTGTGATACCCGATGCCAGCGATGCCACTTTTACGTGTTTGTGTTTACTGACTCTTTTCAACTCTTTCCCTTTCGAAATTTTGGAAATATAGTAACAAAACCCATAAGACTTGGCCGCTAAAACGACGTTGGCTGCAAAATGGCATTGGTCGTACTTCGTTAAATGACTTGGGCGTGTTAGGCGTTATAAAATCGGTTGATAACGAATGTCGAATAAAGAAACGGGAATAAGTAACGGTTGTCACATCCATGAATGGCTTCTGGAATTTTTGCTTTGCGATTTCAAAACCATCTGGTTGTAATAGTATTTTGTAATATTCATTGATCAATACAGTGTTCACCGTCGTGTCCATTTACAGTTAAACGTAGAAGTCCTGTCATGAAATGCGCACAAATAGCACGTCGATCTGCGCGTTAATCTACGCGTTATGACCATAGTAAGGCTATCAAATTCTGTACATATGGCCTGTGCACAAGCAATGTTTCAGCCAATGGACCTCCGGGTAACCCGGAGGTCCATTGGCAGAAACATTGCCTGTGTTTGCTATGAGTAACCAGGAGAACCTGCCGTGCTTTGGATGCCATTCGATATGGCAATTGCGCGCAATTCTAACGGGCAATTAAGCCTAGATAAGCGCACAATTCGTGACAGGACTTCTAGTTTTAACTGTAACCTAACATTAACTGCAAAATTTCAAATTGTGCCTCGGAGCAGAGTTTATTACCCTAATTTCACCATAAGCGCTGTTATTTAGGCTAAAAAGAGAATTTTGTAGTAAGATAAAGATTAAACAAAACTTAAAAAAATCAAATATGCTACCACCTCAGTAGAATGTAATGTGGTTTTCACCCCCCTCCCCCCCCCCCCCCCATTCGCAGGATCTCATTCAGGATCTCATGTGACGTCATAGTCACCTGACCCAGTGGCGACCTGCTGTGATGCCATGGTAACCAGCGTGAGCGACCATCTTGTGACGTCATCCCCATAGTGACATGTGATGTTAGTGCGCATGCGCAGCACGTGTTGTTAGGGTGATACATGTTTCCGTCGTACATTTTGTATACTGGAGGCCGCCATCTTGGTTTCTATGGTAGCATGTGGTTGCTATGTGATTTAAACGCTTCTTAAAGGACAGGGGTATGTTCGGAGTGTATGCTTGATTCAATGGGAGTAAATCTAATTACCACAATCAACCCGACAATCCATCCAAATCACCAAATAACGACTTTATTTACTACGGATTCTTCAAGAATCCTACTTATAAGACAATCACTTAGTGCTATAGTACCGAGAGAGCCCCTGGGGTAAGTTCGATTGAACTAGAGTGTTGTTTTCTGGTCCGGATTCCCGCAGAAACCTCGTTTACTTCGTAGAATTACCACGAAAAACCCGATAATTGTTTTATTTGGCTCGGATTTCCAACTAAATTCTCTACCTACAAGTTACGTTATGTCTTCCCCCATCTCCTTATAAAGTATTCTGTCTGCCCTAGATGTGTTTGTAGCACATAGGAACATGCTGAATGTGCCAATATGTGCTTATGTGAAAATGCACTATGTGACACATTGTGCATTAGCAGATAGGCACATGCTGGATGTGCCGATATGTGCTTATGTGAAATTACAGTACCACGTGGGCTCAGACGGGTATTTGAGGATACCTATGTCCTGGTATTGTATTATTTGAGGATACCTTTCGAGGATACCTTTTATAGGATACTGTCGTGTGTACACATTACAGGTAGCACGTAGGCACATGCTGGATGTGCCGATATGTTTTTATTTGAAAATGCACAATGTCACATATTGGTCACTACACATAGGCACATGGTGGATGTGCCGATATGTGCTTATGTGGAAATGCACAATGTGTCACACTGTACACTAGCGCATAGGCACATACGGGTATTTGAGGATGATCTAATATGATCTAATATTGTACAATTTGAGGATACCTTCTATAGGAACCTGTCACGTGTAAGCATTACAGGTAGCACATAGGCACATGCTGGATGTACCGATATGTCCTTCTGTTGAGTAGTTGAAAAAAACCTACAATATATAACATTTCATTCATTTTTATTCCTTTCACAGTATGCGAATCAATTACCAAAGTCATCTTTTTCATCAATATATCTTTAAAAAATGACACCCCAACACCCCCTCCCCCCCCCCCCCCCCCGCCCCAAAAAACATAGTTTAAGGATAAAGATTGTAGTTCCATCACTAAACTGGCCAATCAGATCGAAGTTTATCGACCAATCCAATTTGTGTATTCCCATTGTGTTTCTTTTCCATAGATCCTATAGGAAACAAAAACAAACCCAAACCAAGAATCAAAAAGTCAATCAAAATTTGCTGAAATGGGGTGGTGTTTTCAAACAATACCGTCAGAGACACTTAAGATTAGGCGAAATAGGGACTTGACATCATTCACGTTCGAACCAAACAGAGTTATGCTAAGGACACCCAGTAGCAGGGTGAACTGAAGATACATCTCCGAAGATACTTTGAGGGAAAAGACAAAAAATCCTATCCAATTAAGACTGGGATTGCATTATCTCTAGAAGAATAGGACGGTCTGAAATTCCAAATAGAAATAGATGCAGCCAGCAACACCCAAATCCTACAAACAGCTGTAACGGAAGCTCTGACCAAGACGCCAAACCTGGAAAACCTGTACCTACTAAACTTGGAGACACTATACCTTTACACAATACCAGGTCATAGGTATCCTCAAATACCCGCACGTGCCTATGCGCTAGTGCACAAAGTGACACATTGTACATTTTCACATAAGCACATATCGACACATCCAGCATGTTCCTATGTGCTACATATAATGTGTACACATGACAGGTATCCTTTAAAAGGTATCCTCGAAAGTTATCCCCAAATAATACAATACCAGGTCATAGGTATCCTCAAATATCAGTATGTGCCTATGCGCTAGATCACAATGTGACACATTGTTTATTTTCACATAAGCACATATCGGCACATCTAGCATGTGCCTATGTGCTACCAGTAATGTAATGATCCTCGAAAGGTATATAATATAATACCAGGTCATAGGTATCCTGAAATATCCGTGTGTGCCTATGTGCTAGCGCACAATGTGACACATTGTGCCTTTTCACATAAGTACATACTGGCACATTCATCATGTTCCTATGTGCTACATGTAATATGTGCACATGACATAACACATCTAGGGAAGTCAGAATACTTTATAAGGAGATGGAAGTCATAACATAGCCTTTGGATACATAGGTAGAGAATTTATTAAGAAAGCAGAGCCAAATAAACCAATTATCGGGTTGTTCGTGGTAATTCTACGGATTAAACGAGGATTCTGGGGGAATCCGAACCAGAAAAAAAACACTAGTTCAATCGAACTTACCCTCAGGGGCCCTCTCGTACTATAGCACTATGTGCTATTCTTATAAGAATCTTGAAGAACCCGTAGTAAATGAAGTCTTTTTTGGTGATTTGGAGGGATTGTCAGGTTCTTTGTGGTAATAAGATTTACTCCCATTGAATCGAACATACCGTCCGAACATACCCCTGCCCTATACGATGGTTTTAGGTCACATAGCAACCACGTTCTACCGTAGAAACTAAGATGGCGTCCTCCAGTATACAGAATGGATGAAGGAAACACATATCACCCTAACAACATGTGCAATAACACCACATATTAGTATGGGGATGACGTCGCAAGATGGCCGCTCACGTGGGTTACCATGACAACACAACATGGCGCCACTGGGTCACGTGACTATAATAATAATATAGTCTATGACGTCGCATGAGATCCTGCATGAGATCCTGCAAATGGGGGAAAACCATATTACATGTTACTCACTTCCTACCCCTTCCATTTTCTTTGGCTCATCCCTTTTCTTGTATCAGATTGCTGAATTTTGTCGTCGCGCCATTTCTTCGTCGTGGTATTTCGTCGTCCCGGCATTTTGTCGTCGCGGTATTTTGTCGCTGCGGAAAAATGACCCGTAGCATGTGGGCTACATAATGTCGTGCAGCAAAACGCTGTGTCATCTGTTTATACTGAATTTTATATAGTCGTCGTGGCCTGGTATTATTCGGTCTTCAAGGATTTGCCTTGTTACAATTTATGGGAGAGTGCCTATGGGCACTCTCCATTAAATTGTAACAATGCAAAGATATGTCAACAAATTTTGATGACCAAAAATAATTTAGCACTCTACCAGTTAAGTAAATATATGATTTCCAACAAAAACAGAAGTTGCTCGCCGTTGCTCGGTGGTTCTCTCCGGGTACTCTGGCTTCCTCCACCCGTAAAACTGTTGTGGTCATGATTAGTTTTTGTGCAGAAATATGTGACCTTAAACACCAATAAATAAATATTTTCACGGACTCAGTAATATTAGATTCCAAACACTAATTATAGGAATAATCATCAAAAAGTTATTTAATGAAACATCGGGTACAACCCGGTGCTTCATTAATTAACCCTTTGAGACTTTAGTTGTCCCGACTGCAGTTCAAACGTCACTGGGAATTCAGTTTCTTCAACGTTTTTCAAAATGCGACGTCAAACGTTAGAAAGTACAAATAACAAGATATTTTTCACATTAATGATTATCTGGTTGAGGGCTAGATTATTTTTGGTGGTCTGAATTTATTCTATAAAACCTTTTTTATTACAAATTATTGGAGAGTGCCCACAGGCACTCTCCAATAATTTGTAATAAAACAAATTTATATAAACAAAATATTATTTGCTTGTGACTGAAAATGAAATATAAGCAAGGAAAGTGTTGGCTTTTGCTCTGGTATCCTCATTTTTTGAAACCCCTGATAGTGGCGACTAGAACTCAACCAGTTAAGAAGTCTTGACATCAGGATTATGTTAGTATTTTAAGCTGCGATAACATCTGTAAAAATTTACTTAGGTTCCGCTCCACAATTTCGCACTATTGCACAGGGGTGAACTTCTAAACATAGGGCATATGTTGAAACTAAGGCCATGTAAAATTGAGATATATTTTTAGTATCAGATATATGATTACATTAGGCTTTTTGTTGGATAATAGAATTTGAAGTTTTCGTCCCAAAGTTGGATTCTGATACATAGGGGTAAATTACCAGATGAATTATGGGAAACAGTGGCTTCGAAAAATTGTCTATTTTTTAAAATGTAATTTTTACACGGGTTTGTTACCAGACAGGAAACTAAAAAATTAGAAGGAAACATATAAAAAGAATTTTGCATTTTAGAAACCGGGGATGCTCTGTTCCAGCGGTGGGTAGATGGGGTTGGTGGGAAAATTCTGCTTTTGAGGCTGCTAGGTGGCTGAAAATGACTGGTTTCGGCATTTTATCATGCAATTTTTCAGGTTGAAGTCTGGCCTTTGACAATAAATTATTCCACCCACATTCAGATTGTTTATTTCTACTTAGTCAGATAGTGTTATATGTTTTTTGTGGATTTGGGAAATGTAATACATGTTATGAGTTAGATAACTAAGCTACAGAATATTTGCATTTGAAGAGAGTATATGGCATGTCATGTTTGGAAATGCCTGGAAAACTGTGGAGCGGAACCTTACAACCTGGTGCTTCATTGCTTAAAATTTTGCTGATGATGATTCTTTATTACCTGTAAACGCATGCGTGGACATCACTGCCTACGTATCTGTTATGACCAGTCCACGGCGACTCCCAGCATTAGTGAAAAAAGGCCATTCGTCAAGAGTAGTGTTAAGTAAGGTAGATTAGGAAAGACACTGTGTTAAGCTGTCTGGTTAATTATCTTAAGGTTTGGTTTGTGCATGACTCTCTCGAAAAGAAATTGTTCTGAGAGGTAACAATTGGACTTAATCGTCGGTTTTGGATGTTTTGGAGAGAATCGATTTTGTTTTCTGTCGTGTATGATTGCTTCACGTTTTCCAATATCGAAGTCTACTCGGAGTAATACAATTTGACCGCAAGTTTCAATTACCGCTAATTATGTCTATCGGCACACAATTTAATCATTTTAGTAGTGTAAAGATATAAACCAACATGATCCGCCAGATAAATGTTATGGCGTCGTTATATCCTGTGTTAATAGAAAGATACTGAGAGCAATTACTTCAAATTGCCGTTGTAATAATTCGAAAAACGAGATATTGGAGATCATTTATTTTATTTGATATGATTTTTTCTTCCCAGAATTTTCCATTTTCACACTCGGCTGATGTGGCATCAAAGTCGCCTGATATGACACCGATGTCGGCCGATATGAACAAAGCTACAGTTGTCCCTTTTGACTCGTTACTAGGCTCAACTAATTTGCTTACATCGAAATCTTGACAGGTATTTGTCGAACGCAGTCAGGAAAATTGGAGTTACCAGTCATGGTGGAGTTGTTCCAGGGACGTGGCAACTGGGTGTGTGCCACCCTCCCCCCCCCCCTCTTCCCCACCAATCCTGCCTAAATTTCCTATAGTTGGAAGTTCGGAGGGCAAGTCATGAGTAGTTGGAAATTTAATCTATCTGGATTTTAGAGCTTCTTTGGTGATGTCTCCTTTACTTCCCAAAATTCCAACTCGGTTTCAAATCGGCAAAAATTCCAACTGTTAATATTTACAACTACAGTGTACGCAATATCGAGCTTCATAAGTTTGTATGATGTCAGTCGGTACGAGATTTCTATAGTACGTTACTTATCGCAATTACTTTACATATTCAGTTCCTAGAATAATACCAGATAATAATAACCTGATAATTCTATCATAAATGTGTTGGCATTCCAGTTACTCGAATCAAGTTTATGCCCCTTTTATGGCTTCATTTTCTCAAATTTTCTCGGTAGTGAATTTCCAAAAGGGGGAGGGACCGGGAAGGGAGAAAATCCTTCACCCGGTCCCTCCCCTACAGTTAAAAGTAGAAGTCCTGTCATGAAATGCGCACAAATAGCACGTCGATCTGCGCGTTAATCTACGTGTTATGACCATGGTAAGGCTATCAATTTCTGTGCATATGGCCTGTGCTCAAGCAATGTTTCAGCCAATGGACCTCCGGGTAACCCGGAGGTTCATTGGCAGAAACATTGCCTGTGTTTGCTGTGAGTAACCAGGAGAACCTGCCGTGCTTTGGATGCCAAAGCACGGCAGGTTCTCCTGGTTACTCAATTCAGCCTAGATAAGCGCACAATTCGTGACAGGACTTCTAGTTTTAACAGTAGTTAGAAATTCACTACCCTACACCCCCTCCCCCGAATCGGAAGCCTCTAGACACGCCCTTGAGTGGTTCGAGGCAGAGATTTTGTATGATGAGGAATTAATGACGGTAATAAGTAATGACTAGACGGTGGAAGAGAAGAAAGAACAGAGATGTACAGAAAATTCATCGCAAATTAAAATTCGCAGTCGTAAGCGAAGATTCATCGAAGTGGGAGAAGATGTTGTTTAGCGATCCCCACTGGGAAGCCGAGACGTTCGGATAGCTGAACTAGGGATCGGAGAAGAGGGAATTTCGTCAGGGACGTGGCGACAGGGGGTGTGTGGCGGTGTTACCCTCCCCCCCCCCCCCACCCAAATCCTGGCCAAAATTTCCTATAGTTGGAAATTCGGAGGGCAAGTCATGAGTAGTTGGAAATTCCATCTATTTGGATTTTAGAGTTTCTTTGGTGATATTGATGTCTCCTTTACTTCCCGAAATTCCAACTCGGTTTCAAATCGGCAAAAATTCTAACTTTTACTATTCACAACTACAATGTACGCAATATCGAGCTTTATAAGTATGTGTGATGTCAATCGGTACGAGATTTCTATAGTACGTTTACTTATCGCAATAAAAAAAATCCTCGAAATGTTCTTCAAGAAAATCGCATTATGTAAAATCGTTATTCTGAGTTAATTCCATCATTCACGGTTACAAAATGATGAAACATGGAAAACTGATCATTCCTGCATAAGATCTTATTTAATGTTAAGAGAGTGTGAATTGCCCAAAGTTCAAAGCTTGAGCATTTATTTTGCATATATTCAATTCCTAGAATAATACCAAATAATAATAACCTGATAATTCTATTATAAATGTGTTGGCATTTCAGTTACTAGAATCAATTTTATGACCCCCTTACATGACTTCAGTTTCAAAAAAAATTTCTCCATGGTGAATTTCAAACTAGGTGGAGGGACCGCCTCCCGATCTCTCCCACAGTCGGAAATTCAGTACCCTACACCCCCCCCCCCCCCCCCCCAATCGGAAACCTTGAGCCACTTCCCCGAATTTCGTACTTTGTGAACAGAATGAGAAACAATAACACTGTCTGAAAACTGTAACACACAAATCTGATAATGTTTGTAATTATTTCTTCTGGTTTGACGAATAAAGAGCTTATTACTCAGTTACTTTTATATTAGTGTCATCACCCCTTGGTATCAGGTTGATATATTTATTTATTTATTGGTGTTTAGGGTCACATATTTCTGCACAACGGCTAATCATGACCATGACAGTTTTATGGGTGGAGGAACCCGGAGTTCCCGGAGAGAACCACCGAGTAACGACGATCAGCTGCCAGCCCCCCAGCATCGTAACTCCGCACTGCAGCACAGGCAGGGTTAGAATGGTTGAAGACATGCGCACCATCGACGTGCAGTACGCCTTAGTACACGACGTCATCGTGCCCCCATGTGGACAATCGTGGTTAAGTGCCTTGCCCAAGGACACAACACGGGAATCCGAATCGATCGCTCAGACGGTCACCCATCCAAGGACCAACCGGGCTCGACGTTCCTTAACTTCGGTGGTGATCGACGAGAACCGTTTACCGCAACGTCATCGCGCCCCCTCAGGCTGATATAAAGTTACCTCTAGCTGATGACACTAACATGAAACTAACCAAGTAATTACCTGTAAGGAATTTGTATTTTTAGTGTTTTCGTGCTGAAGTCGAATTAAATCAGGTGTTATTCAGGTGTCCTTGCTGATAGCGTACTTTTGTATCATAGGGTATCACAGTAGTAAATATTTCCCATAAGCGACTATTATAATGTTCAGTTGAAAAAAAATATGATCGCATCACCTTAATTTTCGCATTCAAATATCTTCAGTCAAGTATAGCCCTTCAGACAACGTTTTTCTGACCCGAAAACTGGGGGTCATGCAACAAATAAGAGAGAAAAACGACAGGAAGGGATGTACCGGTCACGTCCACATATTTTTCAGGGAATTCCCAACAAAACACACCAAAAAGTCATCAAATCACCCTGTTTATTTATCGGAAATATTCAACAATAATGCAAGAGGTCATTAGAATGCTTCAAATGTTTATTGAAACAATATATAGATTGCATCGTTTCCGAGTGCAACTTTTCGAGGCGGGTAACTCTACAGTGATACCATAAGTTCGCCGCTGAGTTTCGAGAAAAAGTCTCTGTGGATAAAATAACTCTTACCTTTACTGTCGAACACATTGCAACCTCTCCATGTCAGGGAGTGAGTCGAGAATAAAATATATTTACTCCAATATTAATTCACTCTGTGTTTCACATCTATGCAATCTGAAATACACGCCCACACCATTTCCGGAATTCCATAATTCGTTTCCGTTTGAACAACATTGCAGAAAATTTGGTTTTCTTGCGTCCATTCAAATGAAACTTTCAGAAAACGATTAATGCAGACTATGAGACTGCAGTACGTGGAGAGTGTATTATCACTAAATCACCCACGGAGTAGAGATTCCACCCAAGCAATAATTGCAAATTTGTTGCAAAGAATAACAAACACAAGCAAAGTTCCAGCCAATGAACCTCCGGGTTATACCCGGAGGTCCATTGGCTGAAACATTGCTTTATTTTTTGTCCACATTACAGAATTTGAAAGTGATACTTTAGGTGATAACTCCACTTCCCGGGTGATTTAGTTACAATCCACTCTCCACGTACTGTTGATGGAAATCCAATTTAAATACAACTGATTTGGTATGCAAAGTGCGCCGTAAAGAGACAGATGTACATGCACATATTTATACGGGAGTATATTTAATTTAATTTTTTATTACGAAATCAATATGACGTAAAGTACATCGAAGTATTTACAGTACAGTCGCCGTGAACTGGTCAAAATCCACGCGTGGGCAGTGATGTCCACGCATGCGTTTACCAGGTAATAAATATCAATAATATGAAGCTTCATTAATTAAATTCTTTACCATTATTCCTATAATTAGTGTTTGGAATCTAATGCTACTGCGTCGGTGGACATATTGCCCAACTGTGGAAAGTGACCAGTCCATGGCGGCTGTACTGTTCAAGATTCAGCACTGAGCTGGTAGCTTATGAGCTGTCTCCACTTAAAAAGACAGGACAAGTGCAATACATGACAAGACAGCAACTGCGGGACAGATAAAAAGATGAAAGAAAAACTGCTTTAGACAAGTTCATAATGGTAATGTCATCATGAATTCTGCCCAATCAAATCTCAACTGAACAACAGTTCTTCAGTTGACCCTTTACTCAACGAATCGGCCACAACGCTCGCGTAATATGCAAATAATTCAGCAGCTGAAAAAAATACTTTTTTTCGGAAAATTTCAACAAAACCATATCATGTGACCCCTCTTTGGAACGAGCTCGTCGAGCTCGTTCCAATGAGGGGTCACATGATAGGGTTTTGTTGACATTTTTGGAAATTTAAAAAAAAAATGCAGAACAAAAGATGAAAGAAAAACTGCTTTACACAAGTTCCTAATGGTCATGTCATCATGAATTCTGCCCAATCAAATCTCAACTGAACAACAGTTCTTCAGTTAACCCTTTACTCAACGAATCGGCCACATCCGCTCGCGTAATATGCAAATAATTCAGCAGCTGAAAAAATACTTTTTTTCGGAAAATTTCAACAAAACCATATCATGTGACTCCCTCCTCTTTGGAACGAGCTCGTTCCAATGAGGGGTCACATGATATGGTTTTGTTGACATTTTTGGAAATTAAAAAAAAAAATGCAGAACAAAAGATGAAAGAAAAACTGCTTTACACAAGTTCCTAATGGTCATGTCATCATGAATTCTGCCCAATCAAATCTCAACTGAACAACAGTTCTTCAGTTAACCCTTTACTCAACGAATCGGCCACATCCGCTCGCGTAATATGCAAATAATTCAGCAGCTGAAAAAAATACTTTTTTTCGGAAAATTTCAACAAAACCATATCATGTGACCCCTCTTTGGAACGAGCTCGTTCCAATGAGGGGTCACATGATATGGTTTTGTTGACATTTTTGGAAATTTAAAAAAAAATGTATTTAAAGTAATAAATTTTAATATCGTCTGCATGAGGTAAAGGGTTAAATCAAAAAAAATAATCTTTATGGTTCTTTTTGATTCAGTCGTCTGGAATATATCACTTGGTCGGAAAAGCTGAAATATTTCAGACTATTGAAACATAACATGGGCAATGGACCATTTAAGCACTAGCCTGATTCCAGACCATAACAGCCTCTAGTTCCTTGTCAAATTAGACTGGTGTCATGGGAGATTGGCTCTCCACATGATCAGATAAGAGAGGAGTAGCAGCTAGTTCATTTTGGAATAAGTCGTTATTCAAATTACTGCAGTCCCACTAAAACCGACAATTGTATATTTGAACCTTCTGAGATCTAGATTTGTTATAAAAGTTTGCATGAAGTAGATTGTTTCTGTTACGATACCCATTAAACTGTGCGATTGGCGGTTGTATATTTATTACCCTTATTTCAAACCAGTGAGAATGTTATTGAAAAAAATACGATTTAAAGAAAGCCTTTCTAGCTGACTACGAACTATTTTGTATGTGTGTTGGGCTAACATTTTAGGTCATCGCCAATCCATCACGGGGGATGTTACAGGCTTTAAACTTTATCAACACGAATAAACAGTAGATCATAACCTGGCGCCATAATGTCCAGTGACGGCAGCAGCGATTTCCCGACAGGGTGACTAATTTGTCTGTTAAACTACCCAACCCTCCGAAATTACCAAGATATTAACCCTTCCCATTCCACCGCCCGCATCATAACTTGGTGAATTGTATCTCGTCAGCTGTCTGAACTGATCCCGGAGTTCCGGAATCACGAGTTACGGAGAGTTACCCCATCGCAGTGGTAGGAATGCGGTGTTTACCTGGGAAAGAATAAAATTGAGCACTCCATGGGCATGGCCAAGCAAAATGAAGAGTGGACAAAATATATTTCTCCACTTCAGGTTACCTCATGCTCGGTTAAATGTATGTATCCACCATGGATGTTGGTCACGATTGGTCGGCCATTACACGTACAGAAATATGTGACCTTATAATAAATAAATCCACCATGGATGAAGGTCTTACCGAACGAAACAACATTAACTTCTCACGCCAACTGGTGCACCCTGGAGACTTTTTGAAGTTTTAAGTACCCAGAGAGTGAAGGAATAACTACAGCAAAATGCTCCAAGAAATATTATTGAGAGCGAACATGAACCAGTTTTGTATATAAGGTTGACATTTTTCATTTGGTTGGCTGATTTTTTTAAGTTTCAATGTTGATGACAGTTTTGTCTGATTTTCATCCCTTGTTTACAGATTAGTTTTAGAAGTGAAGTGTACACTGCAAAAAATATAGGTTCTCTTTAGAACCAAACTGGTTCTAATCTTGTCCCTGAGATGGAACCAGTTCTGTTTAAACAGTATTTATTTCAAATCAAATAAATTTACCAAGATTAGCATTCAATTTTAACAGAATATTACATGAACTGAAGTAGATTCAGCAGTAAACTCGAAGCTTATTCAACGCAGTCGCCAAACATTTTTAAACAAAGGAGATATGAACAGTTGGCATATCGAACCAGTTTTGGTTCTGCATAGAACCAAAACTGGTTCGATATGCCAACTGTTCATATCTCCTTTGCTTAATAATGATTTGAGACAACCTCGTATAAGCTCTAAACTTACGGCTGAAACTCCCTCAATTTATGTTTAATTCTGTTAATATTTAATGTTAATCTTTATAAATGTATTTGATTTGAAATAAATACTGTTTAAACAGAACTGGTTCCATCTCAGGGACAAGATTAGAACCAGTTTGGGTTCTAAAGAGAACCTATATTTTTTTCAGTGTATGTAGTATACTCTTTTCTTAAGTTTTTGCTTGCCTATGTCCTATTGTCTGATTTTCATCTGTATCAATTACTATTTACAGTACCCACCAATGTACCCACCTAGAGCTGCACCGGTATTTCGATAAACCGATACATACCGGTATTCAAACCTGCATCCATTGAATACCGGTGTAATTGCAAAGTGCAAGAATATCGGTTTATCGTCTTTATATATTTACCCACAGTTTAATTTTCAAGATGTCTTGAGTTTTTTTTAACTGAAGTCCTGAAAGAATAATATTATCCATGTACCTTACGAATTGGCCGCATTGTCCCGAGTAATACACTAATTGTGCAGTTGAACAAATATTATTTTTTCAAAACATTTCAACAAAACCATATCATGTGACCCCCTCATTGGAACGAGCTCGACGAGCTCGTTCCAATGAGGGGTCACTTGATATGGTTTTGTTGAGCGTGTTTTGAAAAATGCGATAAACTAAGGTCTCGTTACAGTTATTCAGGTGAAAATGTCGGCTTTTCAAGAAATATTCAGCTTCTGATTAACACGGCCGAGGATATTTCGCATTTAAATTACCTCCCCTATTTACAATGCTCACAATGTATATAGTTTCTGGAGGCTCTGAATATGGCCCTTTCTGGAGACAACTGTACACAACAAAAATCTTACAATATCACTCAAATACACTCAGCCGAATGACACAGTTGATGGCTAAAGAAATGGCTCAAAATGGTCCAAATTTTCTCATTTTGGGGATAAATCTCCAATTTTCGTGCATCGATAGTGATAAAACTGTGTTATAGGAATTCCCCATTCCTCCACTGAGGATTTTACAGCATAACATGATCATTCTGACAAATAAAAAACATATGGGTTTCTTATTCATTTTTTCAGAAGGCTTTCTCAAAGCAAATTTACACAAAAATTGTCCCATTTGTAAACTGCAAATTGTCAGGTCCCAAACAGGTCTGGGTTAGTCATTTAACACTTCCATGTGACCTTGACCCCCATTTGAAATGCACTTGACAATACACAGTTTGAATCAAGACCATCAACAGATTATTTTGGTCTTATCACCATTAATGAGAATTATTTACTAAATCCACACCACCATCAACTAAAACTATAGCTCAAAATAGTCATTTGGCTGAGGATATCCAATAACCTCGGAAATGACCTTTTAATAGGAAACGAGACCTAATATTTTAAAAAAATGAATTTTGATATCGTCTGCGTCATTCGAACTGCATCATCAAGGCATGCTGATTTGTTCCGACTGTGAAGAATCAAATCCCGATTATGGTACATATATATACGTGTGTTCAGATATTTGAACAGTCTTTCGATATACCGGTATACCGCGGTATTTTTTTGGAATACCGATACCGGTATTCAGTTTCAAATATACCCACCATTAAAACAGATGGATTTGATAATCTCCGGGACATCTTCAAATCGCGGATAGTTTCGTCGGATAATGCCGCCTGTTTGTTTATGTAGTGGTGCTTAGAGCAATGTCACCGAGGACTGTTTAGAGTGTAAATATTTTATTACCCCCCCCCCCACCCCTCCTCAAAAGAGATGCAGCTACGCCCCATTTAATCCTCCACCCAACAGGGCTAGAATTACTAAATAGTTTTATTTTTGCCTAGAAAAAAAACATAGCTTATGACCCTCATTGGAACTCGCTCAATGAGCGCGTTCCAATGAAGCGCCATAAGGTATGTTTTGGAGGTAAGCATTGAGAAAAAATAATATTTGAATGACACTTTTTGTGAATAACGCTGATCGAAATTGGTTGTTATTTGATGTTAAGGTTTTGTGGTGTTCTGCGTTTTACGTCTACCCAGACTTCGACCAGGCAGTTCCGACATGCGCGATAGGGATGCTAGTCGCTTGTTTCTAATCCGTGTTCCTGTCTGGGCAGCACGGTATATAAAGAATCATTTAACAGTAATCTGTGAGATTCTCGAATAGCGACAGTGGAAGTAGTTCTCAAAACTGAAAGTTGATTGACGAATAATTATACAAGCCTCCGCCGGAGACAAGATCGTTTTGCACAGACGGAAATAGACTCTGGAAAGAGATTTATCATTTGTAAGTATTCCGCAATAAATATTGCATGGAAATTATCTAATTTTTGTTACCTTTTGGCTAACGATGAACTCGTGTCTGTTGCGGCAACGAGTGAGTGTCGTGGTCGTGCGGAAGGGATAGACTCGACGCATAAAGGGAAACTGTGGAAGGGTGAACGTTACATTGGTGGCAGAGGTGGGATAAGAAGAAGCAACGGAAGCGACAGGGTCATTATTGTCCATCTGTGAAGTGAGGACAGCAGAAAAAGATGTTGCAAAAGGAGAAGTGTGAGGTTCGAAGAAAAGGAGGTGCAGTGCGACTTTATAAGGATAGAGTGAGTGATAGTTACATAAGAGAGGGTTGGATCAGAGAAGAAGATTCGTCGAAAAATGATAGAAGAGACAGAAATAGACGAAGATGAATATAAGCGCCTGATAGTCCCTCTTTCACTGGAAAGAAGTAATTACGAACTTGTGTTTGGTTGAGCGAACTGCTAATTCAAAGATATTGGAACCATTATTAAACTTTAGACAGTGAAAGTGAATCAGACTTTAGGTTGTGCGACGTTAGTGTTCCCTGTCGGGAAATGCGAGACGCATTGGTCTGAGGCGTGGGTTATGTAATGTTCTGCGTTTTGCGTCTACCCAGACTTCGATCAGACAGTGCGATAGGGATGCCACTCGCTTGTTTATAATCCTTGTTCCTGTCTGTGTACATCGATGGCGTCACCGGCACGGTATATACAAAATCGTGGGACAGTAATTTGGGAGATTCTCGAATAGCGACAATGGAAGTAGTTCTCAAAACTGAAAGTTGATTGACGAATAATTATACAAGTTTACATTTGCACAGATGGAACAAGACTCTGGGCAGAGATTTATCATTTGTAAGTATTTCGCAATAAATGTTGCATGGAAATTATCTAATTCTTGTTACCTTTTGGCTAACAACGAGCCCGTGTCTGTTCGGGCAACCTGTGAGTGTCCTGGTCGCGCGGAAGGGATAGGTTCGACACACAAAGGCAGACAGTGGAAGGGTGAACATTACAATTTAAAAGAAGACCAATCGTCTTCTGGTGACATGGACATGGTCTATTTTATACTTCCCATCAGTGTGGCCCAGACTGTCTCTCAACAACCTCCTTCTCGTGCGAAAGATGGGGTAACCCCACTGTCACACTTCAGCTAGTCTTTATCCACCGTTGGTCTGTAGAGCAGAACCCACTGCAGATTAGGAAGTTGGTATGCTAAAAGTTTGTTTCCAAAAGTCGTAAATCTCTTTATCTTTTAAATACAGATCAAAAGATACGCGAAACAGAAAACTGAGACCACGCAGAACCCATCATAGTATACCCGCCCTTACAAGATCGATTTCTTGTTAAACAACATAAAGAAAGACAGCTTTTACACTGATTATCTTTTCAGATAGTGCGTTCTTTTAAAGTTCAGTGATTGTTGGCAGAAAAACAAACTGCCTAAATCATTTGACAATTTGTTTTATGAAAGACATCTCATTATTTCCGGAATGTATGCGAGAATATAATGTCTGTTATTGATTAACATGCAGCAGGCAAATTTCAGTGGGTGATTATCGAAGTAAATTTTACCTTCTTCAGCATAATTTTGAAAACATCATATAACATACCCCACATCGATCGTCCTTTGGAAATTGAATTCATGCAGTCATTCTAAAACGCATGTACAAAAGTTACCTGAAGGATACAGGCAAGCCTGGAAATAAGCAATCTCTCATTTTCAAAGTGAGGTACCCGAGGGTGTATTTGCTGATGATATCCCACAAAGTGTGTCAATTTATCCCCTGGGTACCTCTTTCTGTTTGGGCCTGAGACCTTGATTCGTATTCTGTTTAGGCCTGAGACCCTGCCGTGCTGGGTAGCATCACCAAATTCACCCTGGTCTGACAGTCTGCTTATTTCCAGTCTTGGTTGTAGGCTGCCATTAGCCTTCGTAGGACTGCAGCCAAAAAGTAAGTATAAATATTAACCTGTTTATTTATCTATTCAGTTCGACAAACCTTCCAAATATATAAATGAGATTTTCAACTTTTGTCAAAATCTGGAAGCGAACCTGTTTCTATTTCTTCAAATGTCTTCACTTTTCACTTCTTGAATTCTATTCGCCATTTTTTCAGATGTGGAAAGGATCAAATTCTGTGAAGTGTAAAAAATCTTTGAACCCTTTTGGCTTTCCAACCGATCGCATCCAAACTTGTAATTTACGAGATCAGCCGTTGGAAAACAGTCGATTTTCAAACATTTTTTACAAAGCCATATCATGTAACACCCTCATTGGAACGAGCTCCTCACTCTCGTTCCAATGATGGGTTATATGATATGGTTTTGTTGAACAGTTTTGAAAAAAATTGAAAACATGATAATAATTTTTGATATCGAGAGTGTTGGGAAAAGTGTTACAGTCTTGTTTATACAGTACTGTGAACACAAATCTTTCGTCGCCAGGTGGCTGAACACTTTCATTGTTTGGTCGAGCATTCGTGAAGAAAATGTTACGAAATCAAGACCGAACTAAACAAAACCAAACGTAAATAGCATTAGTCAGAGGCCAGATATCGAACGAGGCGTGAAAATGTGGTCAAACGGCAATTTTACTAAAAGGTATTTTGAGGGACATTAACTAACGTAATATTTCATTCTGAGTACGAAAATTGATGTTCCCGAAGCGAAATCCGTGTCCTTTACTCACAAAATGCCCTTTATGACCTTGAAAATCGAATTATCACATATAATTCAAGAAATGCCTTGGAAAGCATCAACAAACCATATTTCTAGAGGGAAGCTCATCATAAGCGGATATAGGATAATCTTTCTAACAATCCTCAAGGTAGAATTTTCTATTCAAGGTGGCCCCCAAATCAACAACCAAAACAGCAAACAAAAATGTGATCTTATGACTTTTCAAAACAGTTTGTGGAAAAAGACATCACCGTGCAGGGAGAGCGGTGTTTGATTCACTCCAAACACCAAGATGGATCGTAACAGTCAGGGCTAGATTGACCGATATGATGTTTTTGAGCAACGTGTATAAAAAGCCTTGCGCTAGGGAATGCGTTGTTATCGAAATACATTACATGCATCTAAATTGCTCATTCTACAGAATTCTCCGAAAGTTTCACTACATTCCTGTTACAGTCATGGTCATGTTTTGTTCACATAACTCAAAATGTAATGTCTCAAAGAACATTGATATTGTCGAAAAATTAATGGTAGTTAAAGAAAATGCTCAGAATTTTCGGAGACGATTTTGGATGATAGAAAGAAAACGGATAAAAAAATTGTGGTACCAGACAACCTTTAGTGGACATCTCAGATGTTCCCCAAGTGCTATCGGAAACGACCCAAATCCCATTTTTTATTACTTTCCAAAGTGTGATTTACTGGGACTTCCGGGTTTGATTATAAACAATAACTTCACAAGTGAATTATGCAATCAACAATTGGGGTCATGTATCCGTGCGCGCAAACGAAGACGCTTTCCCGTGGGAGTAATGGGGACTTCATTGTTTTGGGTTTTTTTTTTAACCCTTTACCTAACATGAAAAGCAGGCGACACTTGCAAAAAAAATTCTTGAATAACTATTATTTTCATTTTTTGTCTCAAAAACATAGGTTTTGACCCCTCATTGGAACGAGCTCGACGAGCTCGTTCCAATGAGGGGTCAAAACCTATGTTTTAGATAAAAAAAATTGAAAAAATAATGAAAATTAATTGGCTATTTTTGAGAATAGCGCTGGCCGATTTTGAGCGTTACGGTAGGTAAAGGGTTAAATAATATAATTATCGTTAATAATGAAAAGTAATAAACAGAGTAATACCTTGACTGGACTGGTTATGTGAAATAATTCATTCGAGGCGAGGGACTATATTGTAAAACACTCCTGCGCATTCGCGCCTTCGTGTTTGTACAACGTTCCTCACCTGTCATGAATTATTTCACGTAACCAGTCCAGTCAAGCGATTACTCTCTATTTAACCAGCTTTGCACAGAGAGACCTGGATCTTCACTGTACGTGACATTATCATGCAGAAAAATCACAACATGTTTAGGGAGCAAAATCTCCATGACTAATCATGGTTACCCCCCGTTTTTTTCATCCTGACCCATCATTCATCATAAAACATCATGAAATGTAAGACAGGAGTTGGGCAGTCGTTGCCCCAAAAAACTTTCACATAATTTTGACTTCTGATCTTTAGACACCAGGCAACAGCATTTCAGGACGCAGATTGTTAAAAACAAATTCCCATGCGAGTATGAAAGATGATCGCCAGTCCGAGGTCCTGTCTCTATCTTAGATAGTAATCCAAATAGGAAATGAGTGGAGAGGGTTGGAACTAAGGCAATAAGATAAACTAACCAAGACGACACTCCATAGCTTACCCAAATATATTGTCGGCACAGACTGCTGGAGAGACATGCAGCATATTCGGTACCATTCGTTTGTTTACGCACAACGGGAGAGCTTCTGCGAATACCACTCCCAAATCGACTTCTGTTTACATCTCAGAGTCAATGAAACAATCACCTGTTAATCGTGAATGTAGCGTTGGATATGACTGACTAATATTCCGCCGTGGACTGGTCACTTTCCACGAGTGGGTAATATTTCCACGGATGTAATAATATTAGATTCCAAACATTAATTATAGGAAAAATCAACAAAACTTTCATTAATGAAGCACCGGGTACAACCCGGTGCTTCATTAATTAAAGTTTTGCCGATGATGATTGTTATTACCTGGTAAACGCATGCGTGGACATTACTGCGCACGCGTGGATTACAACCAATCCACGGCGACTGTACTGTATATAACTAAGGCACGCCTTCGTCGTTGATTATGAAGTTGGAATATTAATCAGTCGGGATTATAACTAATATATCAAGATTTCTTTGAAATTTATTATTGAATAAATAAAAATAAATAAATAAATAATAAATAAATAAATGTAGTATATGTACAACTTCTTCTTCAAATAACACGTATCACAACGGTGCTCCAAATTGGTCATGTTGGGCTCTCCAACAGCCCAAATCGAGCACTACAGCTCTCCATTTGTATGACAGACTGTGTATGTGTGTGTGTGACACAGATCCAAGTATCTGATCAAGTTTCAAGCAAATATATGATTTCTAACAAAACAGAAGTTGCTCGCCGTTGCTCGGTGGTTTTTCCGGGTAATCCGGCTTCTTCCACCCGTAAAACTGTTGTGGTCATGATTAGTTTTTGTGCAGAAATATGTGACATTAAACACCAATAAATAAATAAATAAATAATAATAAAATAGAACTGATATCTTTTGGACTCCAATCCTGAAGACAATATCCCGACTGGAAAATTATTGGGGGCACACCCTACATCCCCTCCATAGTTACGTCTCTTATCATACTAAAAGCAATCTTACAGTTTGAAACTGAAACGAGATTACATTTATAGAACAAAATTACAGCCGCCGTGGACTGGTCATTTTCCACGGACGCAAAAATTTTAGAATCCAAACACTAATTATAGGAATAATCATCAAACATTTTATTAATGAAGCACCGGGTATAACCCGGTGCTTCATTAATTAAAATTTTGCTGATTTTCATTACCTGTAAACGTATGCGTGGACATCAATGCCCACGTGTGGATTACGACCAGTCCATGGCGACTGTACTCCACATCCAGGTTATGAAAGTGTTTTGGTGAATATTCTTGGCTCAGAAGCTGAAACTAAAAGTGTCGGGGACGAGGATCTAATTCACTTCTCTAAAATCTCATCACTCTGTTATATCCAGGAACTACTTCTTGGTGTGTTTACGAGCAAAGACCATCTAAACACCATGGAGAAAACATTCAAAACCTTCTTTGCAACAAGAACACGTTGAAAGGGAATAATTACCCTGTTATGACAATTTAGTTCATTTTTTCTACTTTTTTTCAATCAATATTAAATTTTGATGAAGAGAAAGCCATTTGTGTGCTCTGTTGTCGTCATTATTGGAAGGTTAAAATATGCTAGACCAAAACACTTCAACCCAAGAACGTCCCAAGGCAGAAATGTCTCGGGTGAAAACGACCCGCTCCCTTTATTTTTCCAAGAAGAAGAACGCTTTCCTTTATTTTTGCACCTGTTGTACTACCCAGGGATTTTATATAGAATGAATATTGTATTAGCAAACCAACAAATGATGAAAGGGGACATTTTATGTTGAGCATAAGTATATAATAAAGTATAAACTCGTTCCCCGCGTACTTCAGTGCATCATCTGCAATGCTTCAGGATTGTATATGTCGCCTGGATTCTCTCAAGAGACGAATTTGTAACGCCTGCTTTAGCGCCCGTCTTGCTCGCAGACATTACTATACAACTCGTTGTTATTTTATCACCAGTCAACTCGTTTCATTATTTTCTGCCGCGTGATTATAGTGTTTTTATCACCAATCAATACTCTTAATTGGTAATAAACAAAACAATAAACATGCATTCAGTAAAAGCAAAGAGAATTCTGGTCATTATGTTCTGCTACATGGGATCACTATAAAAATACTAATTTGCCCTCCTGACCGGCCGACCGCGGCCTTCACCCTCCCTCCCAGTCAGACGTCAGTAGTTAGGGAAGGTTATAGGGCGAACAAATTTAACACTGAAATCCCCATAGAAAAATTTAACAGTGAAATTCCCATAGAAAAATTTAACACTGAAAACTCCCATAGGGTTTTAATTGTTTTTAAAATTAGACCTGGAGGCCATTGGGCGTAAATATTTATCACTGAAAATTCCCATAGACATTTTGACGTCAGAGTGCCATCGGCCGATGACACTCTAGCGAACAAATGTCTTTGGGAATATCAGTGTTAAATTTTTACGCCCAATGGCCTTCCCTAACTACTGACGTCCGTCCAACCCAATTTAGAAAAAAAGCAAAGTGAGTAATAATCTATGAATTAATCTATATTGGCTTTAATGATGCCCAATATCTCTGTTTAATCTGTTGTTCGCACAGCTTTTCGTTTGCCTATTTTTGGGCTTATGTTAAGGATAATATATGAGACAAAGGGTATTCGGCCCAGATTATGGTCGTGGGATTCGAATATCCTGGGCCGAATGTGTATTATCCGACTTAAAACTCACTTTACATTAATTCCTTATTTTAATGCGAACAATAGGAAATTATTTTATCACATTAAGGGTGGGGGGAGGGGGGCTTAAAATTGAGACTGTAAACTATTTGATCGAGGAGTTATCGTTCGTGATAAGTCTTTGAAGACAACAGCACGGATATTTCAGTAGAAACGCAAGGTAAAAACTCGGTTAAGTCAGTATTCTATTACAACAATAGTTTGACACTGTTTAATATGATGACCAGTTATTATTCTGATAATTCCCAGTTATTCTTAAAATATGCGAACTTACATGTATTGATCATGACGATCATTCTTTCAGTTAACAGCGAAGGAGAAACAAAGGGAGTTAATTTCGGCCGTGGGTTTTAGTGATTTTAGATAACTGACATTTTACAAACAAATGTTATCTGACTGACTTGGTCACACTTTTCCAGTTATTTTTACATTAGAGATGTTTCCCACAATGAACGGCGACTGACGAGAATTACGAATGGGGTACTATGTCACTAAATTTGTGTTCTTGCTACCAGCTGTCGTTTTCCCTTATGCGTTGTTACGATTTCTCATTAAAACACGCGGGGAAATCATATTGCGAAAAGTTTAAGAGCGTTTTTTTCGCCACTTAAGGGCCTATACAAGTAATGAAATTTTGTTTATTTTGAAAATTCTCACCTCTGATATTTCTTCAATTCAAATTAAATATACACAAAATGTACATCAAAATGAAGATTGAGATGTATAGAACACGAAACACATGTGTAATCAACTCATCGACTGTAGGCACCACTGATTTCTGGAAGTCTGCTGCCATATTCGTACCAGAACTGATAATTTAATAATATTTCACGAAAACAATTCGTGGCCAAATGTGCTTTACATATCCAAGAACAACGCTAGGGGATCAAACTTCTTCAAAACATGGCGAAAGAGCTGCATGGGGGTAAATCCAAAGCGTTTGCTTTTGTTTACGTTTGAATATATTTTCGATTTCCGGTCGACGTCATCGGGCGGAAAAAGCATGTAAAAACAACGCCGTCTAAAAGCAAATAATGAAAAAGATCGCCTTCATCCAATATATTGTTATTAGATAAAGATTGCACATTTCCCATATTCAATGCAAGGTATCACGATACCTGTTGAAATTTCTTAGAATTACGGTTTTTCTTTTCGATGGAAATTCGTGGTATCGAGTGATTTGCGCATGTCCGTCGAACATGGAAACTATCTTCAATACAAAATGCAGACAGTGTTGTCCTTTTCCAAAATGCAGTCCTATCGCTGCAGTCGAAAGCGGTTTGAATACTTAGCTTTGTTATTGAATATCTGAAGCACATTCGGTCACGAGTTGTTCTTGCGAAATATTATTTTGTTGTCAGTTCTGGTACGAATACTATAGCAGACTTCCAGGAACCATTGGTGCCTGCTGTCAACTCTATGAGTTGATAACATATATGTTTCGTGTTCTATACATTCCAACCTTCATTGTGATGTATAATTTGTGTATATTTAATCTGAATTTAAGGAATATGAATGGTGATAATTTCAAAATAACAAAATTCCTTTACTTTTATAGCCCCTTAATGCGGCGGTTCACTCTAAGATTATGTCCCTAAACTATAATTGCCATGTGGCCTAACTTTCCATCCCTTACTGGCAATCAAATCATTCGTAGCCGCGCAACACGAGAAAATTGCGAAACACAAACGGATTCGTAGTCGTCAGTTCTGCAAAAAGGTGTTTTGACCGCACAACGAATTTATGACTTCTATTAACCATTCCTAATTTTTATCAGTCGTCGTTCATTTTGCGAAAGTGCGCCATTCTCAAAAATCGCCAATTAATTTTCATTATTTTTTATTTTTTGTCGCAAAAACATAGGTTATGTCCCCTCATTGGAACGAGCTCCAATGTTTTTGAGACAAAAAATGAAAAAAATTAGTTATTGTTTGTTTTTGCAAGTGTCGTCTGCTTTTCATGTTAGGTAAAGGGTTAAAGATATTCGAGTGTTATTTACTCTTATGTTCTTAGCACACAGGAAAATAGAACCGAATGGGCGCAGTGGCTCAGTGGATAGAGGTTCAGACTGCAAGCCGAGAAGTCCTCGGTTGGAATCCCACCTGCGGCAACCGCGTTGTGTCCTTGGGTAAGACACCTCATCCCCATTGCCCGCGTGGGGGCACGGTGGCGTTGTGTTCTAAAGCTGCACCGTGAACATTGATTTTCAAGTGAGTCATTTTACAGGTTACATGCGTGCAGTATTTACAGTCGACCGTTCCCGCTTTGTTCATTCTGAATGCATTTCGTCTGCTCGATCTATGCTGATGGTCTTTCAAAAATTGAAGCTGATTAATTTTCTAGTTGATTATTTACTTGTTTAGTTGTTTTGTGGTGAAGGTCTGCGATCAGATATCGACAGTCATCGAGAAAGCACATTTTCTTGTTCGCGGTCGCAACACACCTCCCTGGGTATGGAAAAAAATAGAAAATAATGAAACCTAATGCCCCTACATCAAAAGTAGCAACCTAGAGTACTATCGATCAAAATCACGTTTCGAACGTACAGACCGGCGTGACTTCAACACATAGGAACTTGAAGTTGAGTCAACTCGTCTGTGATGAAATAGAGGAGGGGCTCAGACATTGACGGACCAGATAATAGGCAATAGAGAGATCTCTAAAATCTGGGCAGTGGTTTATAGTTTTTTTATAGCTAAGAGTCGTCTGCCTCAACAGGCTAGAAATACCCGCTAGATCCCAACTCTTGAGCAGTATATCATATTCAATAAATCCATTCTTATTCCCAAGGCTTGTACGAGTTAAAGGCAAATACAGGTACAGTCACCACAAAGAGCACCCAAATGAGGACCCGCGTGGTGGTTACAAAAATTTAACATTGTGCCCCCTTTTATGTGCAACTTTCCACATCTTTCCCTGATAAGTACGTCACACCATCATGCATCACGAATGCCGCGTTATTTGTAACGGCAGATATTTTCTTAAATCTAGTTTATGGCCTGAGATGTAGGGACTCGCCAATCCAAATATTACAGTTTTGAATACATATTACCTGACATATGTCGATACTTTGAAGAGTGAACGTAAATAACGGTTATTTGTACCTTGTCGGTTTCCCAGATTGTGTACTGAAGTCAATACGTCATCTGTATGCAACATATCGACATACAGGGGTATATTTGGAGGGGTGTTCGATTGAATAGAAGTAAATCTAATTACCACAAACAACCCGGCAATTCCTCCGAAAACACCCAAAACTACCGAAACGGACTTTATTTTGTTTGGATTTCCCCATTTGGGTTCATGATAGTAGCACGTTGTGCTATAGGACCGAAGGTCTCCTAGGGGTAAGTTCGATTCAATTGAGTAGTATGCTGGTTCGGATACCTTCTACTTATCTTGTTTGGATTCCTTTGGAATCCTCGGTTTCTATCTGTGTCTTTCTGTAACTGGGCCTATTATGACTATATTACCTGCCTATCTCTGTCGGTCCTATAGCACAACGTACTACTATTATAAGCCTAAAATGGGGAAATCCAAACAAAATAAAGTCCGTTTCAGTAGTTTTGGGTGGTTTGGAGGCATTGTTGTGGTTGTTTGTGGTAATTAGATTTACTCCCATTCAATTTAACACACCTTCCAAACCTACCCCTGTCCTATTGTAGGGTTTTGAGTCACATAGCAACCACGTGCTACCATAGAAACCAAGATGACTGCCTCCAATATACAAACTGGACAATGGAAACAAGTATCACCCTAACAACACGCACTGCACATGCGCTCTAAGATCACATATCACTATCACTATGGGGATGACGTCACAAGATGACCGCTCACGCGGCTACCAGGACAACGAAACATGACGTAATTGGGTCACTTGATATGACGTCACTTCCTAGGTCCACCACTAGGTCCATCCATCCGGTCGGGTACATGATCTCCTACTGATGCTCTTCCATTTCGAGGCATTTTCTGGCAAAAACTATACAGTTGATTCCCGTGCCCTATATCAAACATGTTTTCCGCAACCATCGTACAACTTGAGATAATGTAAACTTGTCCATTACATAAGCGGGATAATTTGACATTGGTGGTCGCTCTGGAGGCCATCTTGTTTTCCATATTGGCTTTCGATGGTGCATATTCATGCTGGCTATTATCGTAGAATAATTTGCGATCAATTTAACATCGAAAAGTTTTACAGGTTTCTAATTTTTTATCACGATTCTATAAGATTTTTGCGAAAAAATCGATTTTCTTCTATTTTGAGACATATTTTGGCGGCAATCTCGGAGTTTCACTTGATTGATATTAATATATGAGGAAAGGTGTCAGAAATACGAATGAGTTAATTCCCCTCCCTAATCTCAAAGAGTATTTCCCGTAATGGAAATTAGTGATGGTGTAAAATCGCGAAATTGACCCGCCCTCATGGGCGCCATCTTGAATTACGTCATATCCGGCCAGGATGACTCCTTGCTAACATCTGAAAATCTGCTCACGAGATGTCCAGGTACATGAAAAATACCGATCTCGTTCGGTCCTGGAGGGGTGGGGGGGGTGTCCCATAGGGGCTGTACCTAACTGCCCGACTATTCCTTCCTCCCCCACAAGAAATGAACAACTCTTCATTGGAAGATCGAACAATTTAATAAACGCAAAACCACTATTTTTTGAGTGACTTGGCCTTGCGAAGCAATTCGGTCACGTTGACCGTCATTCTCAAAATTATTCAATTTCAATTATACACCGTATTTGATCAGCTGATTTTCATTTGAACTGAGTTTTGCGTTTAAAAATCTAATGCGGCTAGTAGAAATAAATCTGACAAACATAATTACTTAGAAATGTTACATATGCAACGCTGTTTTAATATTTTCTTGCTTGTTCGCATAATGAAGGAATTAGGTGCAGATTTTAATGGCGTCTATTTTAACAATCATTCAGTGTGTGTGAACTGATTTTAGGAACGAAGATCATGACGACATGGTATTGTCTTTCAGGGACGTGGCGACAGGGGGAGTGTCACCCCCACCTCCACCCCCACCCCAATCCTGGCCAAAATGTCCTATAGTAGCAAATTCTGAGGGCAAATCATGAGTAGTTGGAAATAACATCTATCTGGATTTGAGAGCTTCTTTGGCGATGCAGATGACTCCTTTACTTCCCAAAATCCCAACTCGGTTTCAAATCGGCAAAAATTCCTACTGTTACTATTTACAACTACAGTGTACGCAATATCGAGCAATTGGTTCGAGATTTCTATAGTAAGTTTACTTACCGTAATAAAATAAAATCCTCGAAATGCACGTCAAGAAAATCACATCATGTAAAATCGTTATCCTGAGTTAATTCCATCATTCACAGTTACAAAATGATGAAACATCGAAAATTGATCATTCCTGCATAAGATCTGATTTAATGTTCGGACAGTGTGAATTGTTCAATGTTCTAAGCTTGAGCATTTGTTTAGCACATATTCAATTCCCGGAATAATACCAAATAATAATAACCTGATAATTCTATCACAAATGTGTTGGCATTTTAGTTACTAGAATAAATTTTATGCCCCCTTTTATAGCTTCATTTTCAAAATCTTTCTCGGTAGTAAATTTCCAAATACGGGGAGGGACCGGGAGGGGTTTCCCCCTCCAGGTACCTCCCCAAGTTGAAAATTCATTACCCTACCCCCCCCCCCCCCCGCCCCCATCGGGAACATCTAGCCACGTCCCTTGTGTCTTCGCACTCTGCATGACGTAATTCCCATTCATGATTCTAATAGTAGTATAACCGCTGAAGTTTAAAGTAGTGTTTCAGCAGTGTGTTTCTTTGTTTTATTCCTCATGTTTAACACATGGTATACAGACACATCATCATGGCGAAAAATGATCTTCTCTAATGTATTTTGTTGAGCTGGTGATTTATTTATTATTTTATCACTGTTATAAAACACGGCGACCTAAACGTGTGTAAAAACTCAATGCTAATTTAGTGCAATTAAAAAGCGTTCTCTTTCTGAACGCAATGATGGCACGTTGCTACCCTCAATATAGATTTGTAATTGTCAAGACGTTTTTACTTGTATTGGGGGAAATACTTTCCTGAAGTAAGATAAATAAAGCTGAAATATGTATCTTCTAAACAATTTTTTTACCTGCGACTTCAAAATTTATTTCGTACTCAGGTCCAGAGAGATTCCTAAGAAACGATATAAAATACAAGAATTATCAACAATGTAAAATGTGATTAACTCTTAACCTGCTGAGTAATTTCCGATATATATTTCATAAAATCTAATCATGGCTGCTGTGTAGCAACAATGACAAGATCTGATGAAAAATTAATCCAAATGTAAACTAAGAAATCCTTCGTGGTAAAAAAATTCCATTCAATTTACAGGGTGACAATGTTATCATGTGCGCCCAAATTATATTCAATTTATAAAGATGCGTTTTCGTCCCTTTCTGATAAACTGAGATCTTCGTTTATAAATACGTAAAACTCTAACCGGACAGAGTAAAGGCCTATGCCCGTCTGAAGACGGAAGGGCCTTAATAACAATAGGTTCTGGATATTTATTAGGAGCCTGATTCTTAGCCAAAAATCCAACATTTGTAGTAAAGATAATAGTGTTCCCGACACTACAGTAGTGAGAATCGTCCACAGATAGTGCATGAAGCTCACTGACTCTTCTAGCAGAAGAGAAAGCTAAGAGAAATGCTGTCCTATAAGATAAGAATTTGAAGTCCACTGTCTCAAGAGGCTCAAATGGCTTTTCTTTTAGTTTAAGAAGAACCCAAGCTAAATTCCATTTAGGAATTAATCTAAGGGTTCTAGGTCTATTTATCGAGAAGTTTCTAACTAATTTAGATAAAGAGACATTAGATCCAATTTGTAAACTATCATGGTGTGCATAGGTATTTAGTAATAAATGTACCTTAATAGTATACGATAAATTGGAACGCATATGCGAGTTACAAATAGTGATACAAATTATAAACAATATGTATTGATTATGTGGTATAAAAATTACAAGGAGAGAGGGCATAGCCAGATTGGCTGTCTACCTGCCTCTCCTTAATACAAGTCGGATTTATCTCTTGGAGATCTGCAGATCGCAAAAAAATAATTTGTCTCTTTTGTAAATATTACTACTTGCTCTATGAAATGGGGAATTGGCCAAATAAATCCACAATGTTCTGAGTATCCATCGCTTTCTGTTTAGCTACTTTAAGGGGAAAAAGAGCCAGAAGGCCACATCTCACAGGAGGCAACCAGAATTCGGCGGGAGGCGCAGCAGGGTGACAACCAAGGATTCGTCAAAAATACTGAATGACAATTCAGAGACAGGCATGGCGAGCGAGACACCAAATCATCAGACACAGATCCGTCCCATCATCTTACATCTTCTGAATTGTGTCGGGTGAGCCAATGTCTCACTGCTAAGTTTTCTTGACTCAATTGAAGTATTCAACGAGTGACTGAAAAACGCGAATTGTTACATCACCATATCGCGCGCATTGTCCACACTTCACGAGAAACTGCCTTCAACCGATAGAGAAATAAGCTATTGACCGACAAAGTTATTGGTCGACAATGTTATTGGTCGACAAAGTGATGAGATTCAGAGTCAAGCGAGTATTTAATCAAACGTTACAATCTTGGCAATAAGGATTTGTTACAGTGTCAAGAGAAACCCGGTGCTGGGCAGGACTATCCGACAGCAGCATGCAAAGAGTTAAAGTGTATGTTGTGATCATCATATTCCGTATTTGGGATATTACTACTGGAAACAACCATGTCGAAGTGTAACCGTAGCGTTGTGGGTGTATGTACTCCAATAGTGATATCCTTCATTGCACCTACCAGAGGAATGCCAGATTCGTGGCTAATTGCAAATATGTCAACACCCACACCAAATAGAAAGTTGTCTTACGAAAACCAGAAAGTTGTTCTCTCATGGTTACAAGAGCACCCTTTGATTTGTTCAATTTTTTTCCGTTCTGTCTGTAAAACACGAAGCACAAATAACGCATATGCGTTTGTCCAACATCTATAACTCTAATAAAACAGATCATTACAACTTGTCTAATTATATGTCAACATGGCTGTACCGTCAGTAGCAACAAGTCTGATAAAAAGCGGATATCCATAATAAATAACTTGATATCATTCATACTTGCCGAAGTAGATTGCCTTAATTACCAAACGCTATTCGCTCATGATAGGTGCTTTGTAAACCTTCCAGTCAGCGACTTTCTGATGTAACATACTCTCTCCTAAATTGATTTTTGTCTTGTGGTTTTACCCTCTGCACAGTGATGTCCAAATTTCAGAATGGACATTTTCCTACAATACAGGTTGAAATTTAACCATTTCAGTCTTGTTTGACAGAGCTCATCGAGCTCTGTCAAACAAGATTGAATTGGTTACAGTCCTCGTTGCATTATGGGGAATTTTGCGGTATTTTGACATCAGTGTGTGGAGCATTAACGCTTCAGCTGGTGTACAAGAAAGGGACACTACACACAAACATTAGCAATCAAATTTTATTTTTTCATCTGACGTATTTGTGACCCATTATTGGAACACTGGTTCGTCCCAGTGAGGCGTGTGAGACTACCGTTTTGATGGGAATTAATCATCTTTAGAGTGCCCTGGTAAACTACATTGCTATTTCTGAACAGAATCTGTATTAGGTGCACAAATATTGAGTCATATTTTATCGTATAGTTTACTAGCTAAAGGAAGCGTATGTTCAAATCTGTCTCTAATGGTGGGATGGGGTAGGGGGCACATTGACGGCGGAGTTGTGGATGAAGACATCTATTGTAAGCAAAGGAGGGAGGGATTATGAGGGTTAATTCAAACATCGGTATGTTTCTCCTTGAATCTCAGGCTATTTTTACTGAAACTTTTCAGAGAAGCTTTAGCAATCATATGAGATACCCAGATATTTGTGTGGGTCGAATACATGATGTCACCTTTTAAGATGTTCCTCTAAAATATGTAGTCAATATATTGATCGACAAAAAACCCTGCTTAAAATTATGTTATGCTTGTGTTCATAAAGTTTGTTCGATAACCGAGTTCACACAATTCTTGACTTGCGCGCTGCTTATGTTAAGCACAATGTCTATACCCAAATAGATCTCATGTGACGGGGGGTGATCGGATTATAAAAGATATTATGCATTGAGGTCACCATGTGACCTCAGTGCATAATATGTTTTATAATTCAATCACAATCAAATTTCCAATTACGGAAATATCGTCCGCAACTCACCTAATAAATACATGAGGTCAGAGTGAGTCACATTAACTTTAATGTAGCTCCACCAGTTAACTAAAAATAGACAAGGTGTCGAGAGAGATTATGAATAACATTAGGTGGTTCCTTTGAAATGTCACCGAATTGTGATCAGCGAATCAGATACCTGAGAGTGACCACATTCAATTTCCAAAATCATCTCACGTCAGTTAATCAAAGTCTAGGGGCGCGGTGGCGTTGTGGTAACCGGTTCTCGTCAGATCACCGAAGTTAAGCAACGTCGAGCCCGGTTAGTCCTCGGATGGGTGACCGTCTGAGCGATGGATTCGGACTCCCGCGTTGTGTCCTTGGACAAGGCACTTAACCCCGATTGTCCACATGGGGGCACGATGACGCCGTGTGCTAAGGCGTACTGCACGTCGATGGTGTGCATGTCTTCAACCAATCTAACCCTGCCTGTGCTGCAGTGCGGAGTTACGATGTTGGGGAGCTGGCAGCTGCTCGTCGTTGCTAGGTGGTTCTCTCAGTGTACTCCGGCTTCCTCCATCCGTAAAAGTGTCACGGTCATGATTAGCCATTGTGCATAAGTATGTGACCTTCAACACCAATAAATAAATAAATCAAAGTCTAACATTTTGATATGTGACTTTGTCTATCTCTGAGTAGCAGTTCATGTTCTCAATCATGTGATTTATTATACGGTAAACGATATATTAAGGCAGAAACTGCGGAAAGATAGAAATCGTATTCCCCTCTGTGAAGATATAAAAAAAATCACTTTCACGGTATCAATTTAAAATTGCGGCTTTCAAAGCATCACTTCAATGTGAAAACGAGTCAACTCATCACTGGAAATGATCAGTGTGTTCTAAAAACGTATAATGAAAATTAAATCTAGTGTTTTTGAGTTGATACCGATCATTTCCTGCAATAATTCAACACGTATTCTCCTTGAATTCATGCATGAAACCCGCCAGTCCAAACGTGGCCTGAAAGTCCGGAATATAAGTTTTTGGTTTGGTACATCCTTTTAAAGGACGTACCAAACCAAAAACTTATATTACGGACTTTCAGGCAATGTTTGGACTAGAAACCCGCCATCTGAATCAGATCGCAAGACGCTATCTGTTCCGAGTATCGATCAAATCACTTCCGCGTTTCAATGATTCAATGCGCTGTTTACTTTCATGCATCAATTCAAGGTTGAAACGAGTGGAATTATCAGATTCTTATAAAAAGCGTATAATAAAAAGAAAATCTAGAGTTTTTGAGTGAATACCGAAAATGATCTCACTTGTGACATAGACAAATGGTTATTTTCGCTCGCGCAAGCGCTCGCAAAAAATAAACAGTTGTCTCGGTCACTCATGAGATAATTTTCGCTATCCACTCAAAAACACTAGGTATCCTCTATTTATTACTCTCCGCCTTTACAGGACGAAAGGGAGAAATGGAATGAGCCATTTGGCAATAACGACTGAGAACTATTTTATCCGACCGACTTCTATGAAGACGTAATTTCGTATCATTGTGCAAGATGACATTCTCTTTATCCACAGATAAACATAAAATTTCCTGCCTTGTTTTGTTTCGTTTGAGCGTCGCCTTCGACACAATAGACCATAAAATTATAATTGAAAGGTTGGAACAATGAATAGGTCGAAAATATACAAACTGTCTCTTAATATACAGGATTGAACGACTGCCACCAGCAAATGTATTTGTAATCCTGGTTATTTCATGGATGAAATATGGCTGACAATTTTCATCATTGGGATCGACTTACGGAAAAGTTAGCTTCCCCTCTAAGATTATGAGAATTTCATATAAAGACAGGAGTGGGGTCTTCAAAAAAATTCCTCTACACAGGGATGAAAAAAAAAATTTCCGCCTCGAGACCACCCACCACCCCCTTTTTGGAAGGAATTGTTTTTTTTTCTTTTTCCATGTGGGGACCCACCCCTTTCAATCCAGTTCAGCCCCCCCCCCCCCCCCCCCCTAAACAAATTCTCAACAAAACTGTCAGTTTCTAGTCATATTACTGATCCGTTTCTGTTATTCCACTTTTTCTAACAATACAAAAGGAGATAATTCACAAAACAAAATTTTTTAAAAGCCAGAGCAGATTTTAAGCAAAACCAGAGATAGACAAGATAAATACTTCATGTCTGCAATGACGGGCTCGTTGCGATCTGATTGTAAACACGACCTCGAATCTGATACAAATTACATGACATGCACTTGGTCATGATAATGTATATTTATCTAACAATCATATACATTTTGGCTTGAAAACCACGAGAAACACTACGTATCACATAATGTGTTCCGATTCCGTATCATATAGACGACTCATTCTGATTCCGTATCATATAGACGACTCATTCTGAACCCGGCACTGTGTAGGGGAATTTGTTGAATACTACCCCCCCCCCCCCCCCCCCCACACACACACACACACACACACACACACGCCCTGATAAAGAAATTTGTATCATCGATGAGTGCATCGTCAGACATTTTCATGAAGAGTAGTATAAAAATACAGAAGCTGGCTTCTTACAATTTTATCCTGACCCGTTTGAACGTTTGGTTTTTAATACATGTTGTAATCCCTTGTAAAAATAAGAAAACGGTGTTTTCATCACTATTTGATGTTCTGTAACTTTTTTCTTTGTTTATTATATCAACAATGTATGCATCGTGACATATGATCCAGTGCTCAAAATAACTTTTTTACTTTGCGTAGCAAAATGCTACACATTTCCAAAACATGAATAGCATTTCATAAAAATTACATAGCTGTTTTTGTATACCAGAGTTATGTTATGCTGTTTTATATTGAATTCTTCTAAGTAGATAGAATAGTTTCCATCCATTTCTGGACATTTCCAAATGATCTGCAACACATGAAACATTTACTATGTTTTTTTAACTGAACTGCCTTTAACCCTTTACCCAACGAATCGTCCGCATCCGCCCGCGTAATATGCAAATTCAGCAGCTGAAAAAATATTATTTTTCAAAATTTTTTCAACAAAACCATATCATGTGACCCCTCTTTGGAACGAGCTCGTCGAGCTCGTTCCAAAGAGGGGTCACATGATATAGTTTTGTTGAAATTTTTTGAAAAAATTTAAAAAATTATATTTAAAATAATAAATTTTGAAATCGTCTGTGTTGGATAAAGGGTTAAGGGTTGCATAGACTTGGATATTTTCAAATGGTCGTCTTGGTTGTTTAATAGAGTTCTCAAAATGGAAGTTGGGATTTTTAATTTGATGGGCTTGAATTTATTTTTAATGGACATTTTATGCAAAATGTTGCAAAAACAGGAAGAATTTTAACCAATAGACTTCATCTTACATATGAAGTTCTTAAAGATGCTTGATGGAGAGTTAATCTGAGTTATGCCTGGAATGTTCCACAATCAGAAGTAAAGCATCAGTGAACTAGTTTTCAAATTTATTCGCAAATTTTCATTTACATTTTGCGATGTAAGATAATCAACTGCAGCCTAATAGGCTGCAGTTGATTATCTTGTATCGCAAAATGCTATACATAATTGAATATTGCGTAGCTTTTTGCAGGTTTTGTATAGAAAAAAGCGACGCAACACTGCTTATTTTGAGCCCTGGACATATCGCCGCCTGAGTGCTAGAATGTTCTATGTCCCCTATGGGACTATATATTATCTCCCCTGTGGGACATAGAACATTCTAGCGCTCAGGCAACGATATATACACAGAACGATACACGCATGTGAATGGATCAATCGATATGGCACGAGTGCCATCGCGGGAGGATAGAAAGAGAGGCCACAGGCCTCCAGTTTTATCCTTCTGCGATGACACAAGTTCTATATCGATTAACCCATCCACACGCGTGTGTCGTTCTGTGTTTATTACACGCCTTCACGTCTATAAAACAAATATTAGAAGGACACTCTGCAATTCATTTGACAACTATCAACAAAAAGAACACATTTTATCGTCAACCACATTTGCGAGGGAACCCGTGTTACTATTTAGTTCCCCGAGTTCCAATGTGATCTATGTGCCTACTGGCAGCCTACTGGCACGTAGAGCACATTGGAACTCAGGGGACGATTTTCAGCTATCGCTAGAGGTTCAAACTGTAATTACATTGCACGATTTGAAGAAAATTCCAGTGAAATTCCGGTTCTATTAAAAGTAGTCCGTCAACGATTTCCGTTCCGCACATATGTGCGGAACAGATTTTCTTTTTCCGCACGGTTTAGTGTTGCTGTAGACTGGGATTACATAGAACAGGTGGGTAATAAAATGCATACACTGTTCTTTCCATTAAATACAAAAGTCCAGGAGGTTATATTTGCTAATTATTCCTCCGGGGAGAATAAAAACTTGCACATTCACTAATTATTTATTTATTTATTTATTTATTTATTGATGTTTAAGGTCGCATATTTATGCACAATGGCTAATCATGACCGTGACAGTTTTACGGGTGGAGGAAGCCGGAGTACCCGGAGAGAACCACCGAGCAACGACGAGCAGCTGCCAGCTCCCCAACATCGTAACTCCGCACTGCAGCACAGGCAGGGTTAGATTGGTTGAAGACATGCGTACCATCGACGTGCAGTACGCCTTAGTACACGGCGTCATCGTGCCCCCACGCGGGCAATGGAGATGAAGTGTCTTGCCCAAGGACACAACGCGGTTGCCGCAGGTGGGATTCGAACCGAGGACCTCTCGGCTTGCAGCCTGCACCTCTACCTACTGAGCCACCGCTCTCCCACATTCACTAATTAAAGAGTCAAAGTGGAAACTTAGATTTGGAATGTGTTATACGGATAGTGATTCTTAACGATGGATTATCTGCCCCTTGAAAAGCAAGATTCCGTTTGTTACTTTTAATAAACGAAAACAACAGACAGCTCCGAGAGCTGTCTGTTATTTTCGTTTATTAAAAGTAACAAAAGGAAGCTTGGCTTTATTTTCTGCTGATATCATAGGTGTTTTCTCAACATTTGCTTTCTTCTTAATTAGAAGTTTTTAGTCTAAAAAATTCAAGGGAGATAACTTTACCGAACGTCGATGTTCATGACGAGACAAATCAGAGATGTCTGACACCTGCTAAATATGTTAAGCACAATTGTCGGAGGTCATTTTTTTCATCTACGTTATATCAAGAAAACTCAACCTTTCATTGACACAAAAACTTAAGAGCAGCTTGTTCACGACTTTGTATTATTTTGATAGGTTTTAAAAACTTCACTCTTAAAAGGCCACAGTACATCCTAAATTGTGCGACACACAGTGGCGTAGGAACCGGGGGAGGGGTGTAAGGGGGTATTTACCCCCCCCCCCCCCAAAAAAAAAAATTCCAAAACTTTGAAAATCATATCTAGTATATACACGAAAATAACCACATACATCTGCATATTCTACATCATACAGGCACACATAAATGCTGGCAGGCAGAATTAAATGCCAGGCAGAATTAACATGTTACGAACGTAGCCACATATACTGTTCTCGATTCGTTAGCGTAACGTTATTGTCTGGAACGAAAATCACTGGGAACGTTTTAAGTGTACTGTCTGATACAAACGGTACAGTTGTGCGGTACAACTTCCTCTCTGACATTTATTTATTTTATTTATTTATTTATTTATTTATTGGTGTTTAAGGTCACATATTTCTGAACAATGGCTAATCATGACCACGACAGTTTTACGGGCGGAGGAAGCCGGAGTACCCGGAGAGAACCGCCGAGCAACTGTCAGCTCCCCAACATACTAATTCCACACAAGCAGAGTTAGCATTGGTTGAAGACATGTGCACCATCGACGTTCAGTACGGCTTAGAACACAGCGTCACCGTGTCCCCACGGTGACGCTGGTGGGTTGAAATGTCTTGCCCAAGGACAGAACGCGGTTGCCGCAGGTGGAATTCGAACCGAGGACCTCTCGGCTTGCAGACTGCACCTCTACTTACTGAGCCACCGCTCCCCTCCTCTCTGACATACATCGTCCTATAAACACCAAAAATTAACAGCAACGATACCTTGATTTTTTCACTTGAGAAGCGGGGAAATGAGCTCTCAGTAGTTCATATTTCACAAATTTTCCCGAGGGTGGTCCCGGACCTCAACCAGCGGGAGGAGATATCCCCTTCCCGCACGCTCCCCCGGGTTCGGCTACGCAGAGCGGGCCGCCAAAGGCGGCCGTGCTGTCCCCTACAAGCCCCCGTTTACAATACCTCCTCAATATTATAAACCTCCTACGCCCCTGGCGACACATGCCATCACCCGGTCTAGAAAGTACTGCCCCCTTACACCGATCCTGTCTTTGATGTCCACTGGCTTCCGATTCAGTAGAGAATTCAACACAAATGTTTTCTTCTTATCTTTAAATACATCAAATAATCTGAACTATCCTAATTTGCATATCACTCATTATCCACAGAGGCTTCTTCGGTCATCATATAAATCTAATCTCGTTCAGCCATCGTCTAAATTAAGTTCTGCTGGCGGTAGGGCATTTATCGTTGCTGGGCCAAAGCTATTAAATTCTCTTTCAGCCCATCTAAAAGAAATGGATTTTATAGAATCATTCAAGTCGAGTATTAAAACGTTCCTTTTCCATAAGGCATTTTGCAAATGCGTTCAGCCATAGAACACCATAGATGAATTTAATGGTAAAAAAATATTATTATTAATTATTGAGTGGTGAGTGAGTTGTTTTTGGAAGTAATTTTCGGATGTTGGAATCCGTTTTGTGAACTTATTTACTTCACTGAATTACCAGAGACGCGGAGAGGAAATTCGGGCCCGGGGGTTAATTCGGAGACGGACCCCCTTTCGAAAGTGTCCGGATACTAATGCTGATGCCGAATACAACTGAGTGCTAAAGTCACGAGCGATGATTGGGGGTTTTGAAAATTTTGAAATCATTTATTAAATGGAGACTTTTGGAATAAAAAATCACGTTACTTCTTGGTCGTTAAAATTACGTTTTTAGCAGCAGGTTTCAAATTTCCAAGTTCATCAGTGAGTATCCAGTGACCCAGAGTTACATCTTTTGACAGAACGATTCATGCAGTGATAACTTTATTATGTCAAGTTGGTTTCATAAAGTTATCAGGCACAATAATCAGAACGTTGGGGGGGGGGGGGGGGGGCTAGTCCAAACATGGCCTGAAAGCCCGTATTTTAATTTTTTGGTTTGGTACGTCCTTTGGACGGAAGTACCAAACCCAAAAATCGAAATACTGTAGTTTTGGCCATGTTTGGACGCCGCGGGGGAGGGGTAGTACAAACCCCAAAATCCAGAGCTTCTGGGCTAAAACCGGGCCCCGGAGTTACTTCCGCAAGCCCTCTCCCCGGCACTGTGAATTACACATCGTCGCGTGAGAACCATAAGGTTCTATCTTCCGCTGGTTCCGCTTATGGTTCTCACACAACGACATTGTACATGTGTATGATAAAAGGAATCGCAAATTCGTGACGATTCGATGTACAATTTCTTAATCTTATTCACTAACCTCGGCTCAGATCGATTCTCTCAGAAATATCATTTGAAATTGGGGCTCATTTGAGAACCTCAGAATATTAATCTAACCGTACAAAAGTTTTGGAAGATGGCCGCAGTAAAAATTGTCTCGTTTCTTTGTCATTGAAGTTTCTAACTAGTCTCTAACATTCTTTCTTGGAGACCTTAGTGACTGACTGGAAAATATTCCATCTGCATCATTAAGACATGCCTTGATGATGTAATTAGAATATTTTATCAGTTGGGACCTAAGCCATCACAATCGGAATAACTCGGGTTTATACCCCCACTCAACCACCCAATCGGCCATTTTGCTATCCTATATCCAGGGCTGTATTATTCATAAGGCTGACTGTGCAGAAGCCTAGGGCCCCGCAGGGACGGGGGCCCGCCAATTTCTTTTTTCTTTTTTTTTTTTTTTTGCTGAGGCACAGTTACCAGCGCCTTGGGGCTTCAATGGTTAAAGGCCTTTTGCACTCTACGCCGTAGTGATACCTGTGGGCCGCAAAGTGGACCCCACTCGAAGGAGGAGAGTTGGTGAGTTCTGCATTCCGGAAGGTAGCAGCAAACTTCTCAGTGTAGGAGAGACAGGTGATTACAAGCATTTGGGGGTAAATATAAACATTACAGGAAGAGGCATCTACCGAAACTACACAACTAAATTGATTCTGAAGGGGAAGCGAATCCTTAACCAAATGAAACTTATAGGGAGAAACAGTTTCAATAAGGTTTTCGTGGGGGAAACCATTTGGGAAATGGTGGGGCTGCCAAGTATAACATGCGGTACGGAAGTGGTACCTCTAAACCAGACGGACGTAAAGAGCTTGGAAATCTTACAGAACGATGCAGGCCGATGGATAACGGGGTCGAGTAATGCCGCAGCGCTAGAAGCAATCAGGGGTGAGCTTGGGTGGATGAGGATCAAGAACAGGATAGACCTGTTGAAGCTCGGTTATCTTAAATATTTGGTAAATCTCACCAACAGCGGATGGTGTTAAGTAATGTTCCTGAGAACTTTCAACTCAAATATCAAGATGGGGTTGATGGTCCAAGTGAGGGAGCTAGTAGAGAACTACTCATTGGATATCTCGGACCTGGACGTCAGGGCAAACCAGGGTAAAAAAAATCGTCAGAGAAAGGGTCATGGAGGATTGTAACCGTAATTGGCGAGAGAGGGTCAAATCAAAGAGGTCTTTGGGTGGACTGCGTGATAAAGAGAAGCCAGGTTTTGAAGAGTACCTTGATGGCACCTTTGGGAGTCACTGTTATTCAAGCTGAGGTCGCGGTCCCTGGAGCTGAGGGGAAAAATTGGGAAAAACAGTGAAAAGGAGTGCCAGATGTGTAATTGGAACACTTTCTTCTAGAATGCCCAAAGTACCAGTCCAACAAAATAAGATTCACTGGGAGTATATTGGGGAAGTGGGATGGGAGAATGAAGGACATGTGGTTAGGGGAGACTCAAAGGAGAGGGTTAATATGCTAATCGGAGAGATTGGGAAGAATGGGGCAAGGGATGTCATCAAGCAGTTCGTCTCCGAGTGTTGGGAGGAGAGGAGAAGCGTGGGAATAGGGAGGCAGTTGGGAGTACAGGGGTAACCAAGGCCTTCTCATTCGAGAACCGCGACAAATCAGCGGCCTGCCAAAGTGTTATTATTATTATATGTATTCATCCATAAGTATACTATTTAAGGAATAGTGCATGGCTTGGAGTTGACTACGCCCATATAGTGCCCAGTGAGGTGGTGTAGTTCCCGCCGCAAAGCGGAGGGAACTACACCACCTCACTGGGCACTATATGGGCGTAGTCAACAACAAGACATGCACTAATCCTTATATTATATCGAACACCCATCAAGAAAAACATCTGTCCAATTTGTTAATCTATTACCAAGGTAGCATCCCTACCAACCAGCGTTAAATAGAAAACAATACTATGTAGTTTTCAAAAAATATTTTCTTCTTCCAAAACAAGGCTTATTGATATGAGCAGAAGACAAATTTTGAATAGGTCGGCAAGGGTAAACAAAACATTTCCCCCAAACGGAACTGTGTATTCTAGAATCGCGCAACTCGCGAATGAAAGCTAAAATTTTCGAAATTTGACAACGCAGTTTGATAATTTCCACACATTTGTCACACATATACATTACCGAATGGGTCAGCACGGGATACAAACTCCGAAGATTCAATTGAATTCCATTATTTATTCGTTTACTGCCCAAAACATACAATTAAATAGCGAAATAATATGAGCAGCGAAACAAACGATTTTTCATATCCGGACGCGTTCTCATGAAAGTTGGACCCAGGTATGGATCATTCTCTTCGAAACGAGATATGGATCATCTTCTCAAGGAATAAAATGAACGCCTCGGAAAATGTGACTTCAACAATGGAAAAGCGATACATTTTTCTACAAAGATTTCTTTCCGGGTTGTTTTGTGGATGTTGTGCCTCTGTGAATCGATTATTAAATTTAGCCTGATCAGTTTTATTCGCCCAGTATGAAAAGAAAACTGATATAGTAGTGTGCTACAAATAGAAAACGTGTAGTGCCTGGATGTAGTGCCTGGTCAGTTCTGTGGATGCAAACTACACGAAATAGGGTATCATCTTTCAGCCAATCAGAATGCAAGGAAGTCACGTGAGATATAATATATATATATATTTATATACAGTACATTATTTTAACGCTTATTTAAATAATATGTCAAGTTGTGAGTAGAATTCTTCAGGAGACCCACAAAATGGATATAGGGCTATGTACTGCGGCATAGTGTCTACCTACCAGGGTCAGACTGTCAGGTTGTCAGCTGTAGTGTGGTGATAGATTGAAGTGAGATGGTCCCGTCCCGAAGTACCTAAAAGTCTTGGGTCCTGGTCATGGGTTAATACGGCACTGCCCCAACAAATATTGCTTCAGAATAAACAATTCATTAACTAGATTATTCTGAAATAGCAAGCTAATTTCCAGAAGTCATTCAACGAAACACATACATCACCGAGTGGGCCCGGCAACGAGGAGAATGTGTTCGATGTCTTACAAGTTAACGTACTAAGTCGATGCATGCCACATCGCTCTCTGTCGCCTGAAAGCAGACCGTATGTCACACTTATATAACAGTACCGTCCGTTGACAGTAAACCGTCGCCAAACTTCTGGGGACAGCTTCTGAAATTTCCAGTGTTATTTGAAGGAAATCTGTCGAACATGGTTAAAGGATTCTGAACTCCTGAAAACGTTACTTTAGATAGGGCCTTTGTTGGAGATCTTAGCCACTATCAGGGCTTTCAAAAAATGAAAGTACCACAGCAAAAGCCAATGTTTTTCTTGCTCATGTTTCATTTTCGGTCAAATCCAAATAATACTTTGTTTATATAGATTTGTTCTATTACAAATTACTGGAGAGTGCATGTAAGCATTCTCCAATAATTTGTAATAGAACAACTTTTGAATAACAAATTCAGACCGCCAAAAATAAGATTGTAGGTCATTTCCTCCACTGGACCATTTCCCCACGGCCTCTTAATTAGAAAAGTGACCATTTCCCCACGGCGCTAAATTCGCAATGGTCCAATTCCCCACGGTGCTAAATTCACAACGGTCCAGTTCCCAACGGCGCTAAATTCACAAGTCCAATTCCCCACTGCGTTAAATTCTGCGGCTAGAAAAGAAAACGCTAAGCATTTTTGCGGCTGTGGTTAGCAATAAGGGGCCGTAATCTTAGTCTATTCTGAGGCTCGTTGCTCAGTATTACGGTTCGCGATCCTGAGAAACAAAGACCAGAAAAGACTAAGATTTTGGACCTGGAATGCTATAGCCAATGCATAAAAATAATGTTATATGAAGTTCTGTTTGTTAATATGAAAAAGGAAGAGTATTTAAATTATATGTTTTTTATTAAGACAAAATAAGATGTGACCTACAAATAACATGGAAATATAACATACAAAACAAACAAACATCTACCTTTACCAACCCGGAATATATTAATAATTATTTATTAACACTTTCCATATCTAATGGCCACTCATTGGAACGAGCTCTGGATAATAATAATAATAATAATAATAATAATAATAATAATAATAATAATATATTCCAAAATCTATGTTTTTTGCGACATTTATGCATTTACACATGCAGTAAACTAAGGAAAATAAGAAGCGTTTTAATCGAATGAAGTGTCTTTCAAACATTGTTCACTTTTGTACTGTTCGCCGATGGATTGTGTATGTGACAACATTAGCTATCACCAATGAGAGAAACCGGGCCGTAGGGAACTGGTCACGTTTGCAAAACGAGCCGTGGGGAACTGGTCACCTTTGCAAAACGAGCCGTGGGGAGCTGGTCACCTTTGCAAAACGAGCCGTGGGAAACTAGTCCCCTTTGCAAAAAGAGCCGTGGGGAACTGGTCACATTTGCAAAACCGTGCCGTGCATTGCAAAAAATATAGGTTCTCTTTAGAACCAAAACTGGTTCTAATCTTGTCCCTGAGATGGAACCAGTTCTGTTTAAACAGTATTTATTTCAAATCAAATACATTTATAAAGATTAACATTAAATATTAACAGAATTAAACATAAATTGAGGGGGTTTCAGTCGTAAGTTTAGAGCTTATACGAGGTTGTCTCAAATCATTAGTAAGCAAAGGAGATATGAACATATCGAACCAGTTTTGGTTCTATACAGAACCAAAACTGGTTCGATATGCCAACTGTTAATATCTCCTTTGTTTCAAGGCATATCAAACCAGTTTTGGTTCTATTCAGAACCAAAACTGGTTCGATATGCTAACTGTTCATATCTCCTTTGTTTCAAAATGTTTGGCGACTGCGTTGAATAAGCTCCAAGTTTACTGCTGAATCTACTTCAGTTCATGTAATATTCTGTTAAAATTGAATGCTAATCTTGGTAAATTTATTGGATTTGAAATAAATACTGTTTAAACACATCTGGTTCCATCTCAGGGACAAGATTAGAACCAGTTTTGGTTCTAAAGAGAACCTATATTTTTGCAGTGTGGGGAACTGGTCCCCTTTGCAAAACGCGCCGTTGGGAAATGGTCACTTTTTGCCGTTGGGAATTGGACCGTGGGGAAATGACAGGCTTCCAAAATTAATATACCCCTCAGCCAGTTGAATAAAATATTTTCAAGAGGGAGGCCCCTTACAGTATCTGATACTGGTCAGTTTAAATACGTGCTCCTCCATTCGGTAGAGGTGGGTGCAGTAAAAACTCTGCTGAAAAAATATGCCGTTGTGATTACGTAATGATCTGACGTTTTCACAACACACCTGAAAAAATTTATATTTTTATTTGCAGCAGCAGAAACCATTGACAGATGAACTGTTTCCAGTAAGAGTATTGATAAATGATGGAAACAAAAAGTCTGAAACATGGGAACAAATTATCTGTTCGCAAATTAATCAACCCGGAGTTGCACTCGTGCAAAGGAAGCATTAACGCAAGTTCAGGCCAATTAGCATTGTCACTAAATACCGCCTGTAATAGGATGATAAGTATGTTTGGCGGAAACCTGTCAGGTTGTCATGACGACTGGAATAACTGAAATTGTTGTTATCAAAGACAGCAATTACACATTTGACGACAACTCACTGTCATCGTATACGTTTACTGGGTTTTTGTCATGTAGTACATTATGTCGCGGAGGGGAATCCTAAACAGAAACTGATTTAATAGTCGACCGCGAGATTGATTTTGTTTAGAAATCGTTACCATAGCAATACAAATGAAAAATATTAATTATGTGTCACAGAACGTGACAAGCAACAGGTAAGAGAAAAATGTTTACGATGGTGTTATTTTACCACAAGAGTTGGTAAATTCAGTAAAGCCGACAGAATAGGGGACTGTGCAATTTATTTTAACTTTTTCATTTTTCTCAATTCTCAATCATAATTTTAAAACATTTAGTGAATAAAAATTTGACTTAACCCTCTTGTGTCACTTTTATAAGCCCAATTTGGTGGGAATGGGGGTAGTGGCTTCATGAAAATGGTACACACTTTCCTCCTGTCTGTATTATGTTTGCATTTCACCTGCTCCTGGAAAAGAAAATTTCAAACTTCGGAGAAATCATTAGGGTTAGACCATTATAGATGTCTCTCATTTTTGTCCAATTCAAGATGGAAATTTTGTTTCTCAGTATGTTAAGTTTACAGCACGACAAGGGTTAAAATAACTAATAAATATGTTAGTGTTTAACCTGGAACAGCTAATACTTGTTCAGGAGGAGACCGGGTATTTTCAACCCTTTACCAACGTAACGGCCAAAACCGGCCAGCGCTATTCACAAAAATCGCCAATTAATTTTCACCATTTTTTTCATTTTTTGTCTCAAAAACATAGGTTATGACCCCTCTTAGGAACGAGCTCGTCGAGCTCGTTCCAAAGAGGGGTCATAACTTACGTTTTTGAGACAAAAAATGAAAACAGTTATACAAGAATTTTGTTTGCAAGTGTCGTCTGCTTTTAATGTTAGGTAAAGGGTTAAAATAAACTGCTGAGTTCCCTATACTTCAGCTTTACCATAGATTCTCTATATTCAGCGGTGGATCCAGGATTTATAGGGGTGCAAATCTCAATCATGGGTCATGATGCGAGGCATTATCATTCCTGGAGGGAAGTGGGAGGAGGGGCTGCCACCAAAGGTCCTCATTTGGGATTAGGAGAAAGCCCAAGCCCTCCTCCTGACAAATATCGTGCCCCACCCCCCAAAAGCAGCTAGGGCACCCCCTATCATAGAATCCTGGTTACGCGCCTGGTTTCACGAGCGCCCTAAATATACGCGCACCCACTCCCGTACTCTATCTGAGGCGTGTTCTATATTTATACCACGATCAAATTTGAAGTGAATGAAGCTAAGATATTTTAAACAAAAATATCACTTGCGTAACACTACTGCTTTGTGACGAAGTATTTCAATTACGTCATAACGTCATTCAGAGGCGTAAACAATAAACCAAGTACGTTCTGACGTATCGTTCTTACATGTTGGGCGGATTCCATATTTAACCGCTAAATATCACTTCTATTTAACGATCTTTTCCTGGTGCCCGGAAAATCCGCAGTGTGGAATCCGATTCCGTATCACTATAGTATGACGGACTATTTACTTATTTATTTCCGGTTGTCGTAAACAACATGTTTCCACTTCGCGAAATTCAATTAAATGAGGTGAACAAACAGGATAAACATTCAGTCTGTGGTATGTTTGAAAATGCTTCATTGAAGAATTGCCACATTTCGATAAATACACAGAACGACACACGCGTGTGAATGGGTTAATCGATATGGCACGAGTGCCAGCGCGGACGGATAAAACGAGAGGCCCCAGACCTCGAGTTTTATCCTTCCGCGATGGCACACGTGCCATATCGATTAACCCATTCACACACGCGTGTCGTTTTGTGTTTATTACACGCCTTCGCGTCAAAAAAAAAAAAACAATTAATAGAAGGACACTCAGCAATTCATTTGACAACTATCAACAAAAAAAAAAAACACATTTTATCCCCAACCAAATTTGCGAGGGGAACTCGTGTTCCTATTTCGTCCCCTGAGTTCCAATGTGTTCTATGTGCCTACTGGCACATAGAACACATTGGAACTTAGGGGACGATTTTAAGCTCTCGCTAGCAATTCATATTGTAATTGTGATGGACGATTTGTAGAAGATTCCAGTGAAACTGTCGCTTCTATTTAAAAATAGTCCGTATGCGGTTTTTGTTCCGCATATACGTGCGGAACGGGTTTTCATTTTCTGCACAGTTTAGTGTTGCTGTAGATAGGGATTTCATAGAAGAGGCGTGTAATAAACAGTTACTACTGACATCCTAGTCCACCGAAGAGACGCAGAATGTGTGTCATAGACAGCAATTCTGACTGAAAATCAAGAATTCAAACACAGATTCAAAAAGAAAGTTCACTGTTCACTTTGTTACGTATTCATGCGCATCGGGGCATTCCCCGGAAGTATGCACCTGTTACAAAAATAAGTGTAAACAAAAATAGTTCTGTTTTACTTCAATCCAATTTACCAATTATAGTCATATAATAAAGGTGTTATCCAGTATATTAGTCTAACACAGAAAACGTTTCGGACACGTAGAGACAGACTTCCCCTGGAGGGGGAAAGTCCCCCACCGGCCTTTAGGATTCCTAGTACCCAATGGTTACTATCAGATACCATAGACATCTGCCCGAGTTCCTAAGGCATGCGCACCCATCGGAGGTCTGTTTGAGAAGATTTTTCGGAGATGTGCGGGGTGGGGGGGGGGTGGTGGTTCTCCCTACAGAGAAAAATGAATTGTGCTTTCAAATAAAGCCTTCTGGTGATTTTTTAGATAAATCTCCACTTCTTTTGACCCCGAAAATGAAGAAGTGCGAGTTTTCGTGTTTTTTTTCATGTTCAACGCCCCCCCCCCCCCCCCCCCTCCAAAAAAATAAAGGTAAGAGAGACAGTTTGAGGGTGTGTGGGGGAATGGGTCGGTGGGTGTGGATGGGTGTGTGTGTGGTGGTGGTGCGGAGGTCAAATTGTAAGTTTAGGTCCCTATACCTCTCCCCCTATAACCGTCACTGAAACACACTGTGTGGTCGTGCATGACCACATTTTTTCATAATCCAGTATGCCAAAGACAAGGATAACGGCCAGAATTAGGTTGGTACCCCAAGTTACATTTCCTGGTCCATAATTACTATGCAATCGACACGGTCATCTTTCTGGGTGCTGTGTTTCTAGATAAAATTATTGCCAGATAAGCGACATTGCCGCAAAATAGGCAAGTGAATGTTTCTGCAATGTCGAATAGGGCCATGCGAAACTTCGAGATTTGATTCGTTTTCGAATCTAAGGTAGGTATTCGGTTCGATTCGAAATCGGCTGTCCGATTCCGTTTCCTTCAAATCTTTTCACTGGGATTTCGCTTGGTATCAGCCATCTTAGTCATCTCACAAAACGTAGAGATAGAAATTGTTCATGAATAATGTTGAAAATAAAGACTGAGTATAATTTCCGGTATATATTAACATAAAAAGCATCTGTACCCACACCACCATCCATGCCAATTCCAGTTTCACTAGACACAAATTTACCCCTTTGATACTTTTGTACGTCTTATGATGTACGAAATTAAACAGCGCGTTGATACTTTCTGGTCATTTCTTTTGTTATTATTTTTCGATTTTTTTATAGTTTTAACCTCAATTCCTATTTTCTCCCGAATAGTGCTCAGTGATAACCATTGAGCCAAATGTTATCGCAGCTTAAAATACTAACATAATCCTGCTGCCAAAACTTCGTAACGGGTTGAGTGCAAGAAGCCACTATCAGGGCTTTCAAAAAATAAGGATACTAGAGCAATAGCCAACACTTTCCTTGCTTATATTTCATATTCAGTCAAACACAAATAATATTTTGTTTATATAAATTTGTTTTATTACAAATTATTGGAGAGTGCCTGTGGGCACTCTCCAATAATTTGTAATAAAATAAATTTTGAATAACAAATTCAGACCACCAAAAATAATTTAGCCCTCAACCAGATAATCACAAATGTGAATAATGTCTTGTTATTTGTTCTTTCCGACGTTTGACGTCGCATTTTGAAAAACGTTGAAGAAACTGAATTCCCAGTGACGTTTGAGCTTCGGGATAATTAAAGTCTCAGAGGGTTAAAGTTCCCAAGCAAAATATCGAAGATGAGCTGACGGTTACTAGTGGATAGCGCAGCGCAGTGCCCAGTACATTTTTCTCAAACCCGTTTTTGATTTTTGAACAAAATTCCTTACTGGGTAATTTTCCAACTACAATCCTTTAGCTGGGATTGTTTATCAGTCGGGACTTCAAGCCGCTTGTATTCCATTCGAGATTCGATTCAATTTCGAATAATAGACTCAATTCGATTCGAGATTCGATTCGAATCGAAAATAAGTGAATCGCAAAGTCGAAAAACAAATAAACGAGGAGTTCGAAACCGTGTATCTATTCTTCAAACTAATCAACTTCAGTATAGATATATACAATTATTCTCAACCCTCGAGGATAACTTATTCACGCGATACCTGGCGCTAACAGTTTATTTTTATGGCAATAATGTGAAGAGACAGTAAGGATGATCGCCATGCTCCGTTACAATCCATAAAAATACCTATAATTGATTAGTTTAGTTTCCCTGGCAACCACCTGTCATTTCAGGTGTGTTTTGTCATAGATGAATGTTCGTTTTCTGAACATTCGCAATTTCACTAATTACATGGTAAAATTTTTAACCGTTTCAAATCGGTCCCGTCCATTTGAATGTGAAACAAATTAATTTTACGGCATTAAAACCACCTACGGGACAAAAATAATTAATGATTAAATTCTTATAGCCCTTTTGATCAGAACTGTTATTGAACACACCCACAAATGTGAAGTGTGTTCTCCCAATTACTGTGTAATTGTTTTCTACGAACCCATACACGGACTCTGTGTACCAAGGGTTAATCTTCTTTCGTGCCGTGGCTGATTTTATAGTATGTGTTGATTAGATACGTTCTAACGCCGATGACATAAGGTGAAAATTGCCAGGTGGAATGGTGAGAAAAATTTAACCGTAGAATATGGCGCTCTCTTGGTACTTTGCAATATGTACTACACTGTACTGTCGTTATAAAAGCGGACTGAGAATTTCGATCAGATCGCGACTGGGGCGCGATCTGGTCGAAATTCCCTGTCCGCTTTCCTGCCCAGAACACACTATAGAATCCCACCTGTCAAACCAGAAATGCAAAAACACAGCTAATCAGATCTCGGTTATATTTATTTATTTATTGGTGTTTAAGGTCACATATTTCTGCACAATGACTAATCATGACTATGACAGTTTTACGGGTGGAGGAAGCCGGAGTACCCGGAGAGAACCACCAAGCAACGGTCAGCTCCCCAACATACCATCTCCACACAAGCAGGGTTAGCATTGATTGAAGACAGGTGCACCATCGACGTGCAGTACGCCTTAGTACCCAACGCCACCGTGCCCCACGTGGGCAATGGGAGTGTGTTGACTTGCCCAAGGACACAACGCGGTTGCCGCAGGTGGGATTCGAACCGAAGACCTCTCGGCTTGCAGCCTGCATCTTTACCTACTGAGCCACCGCGCCCCCAGATCTCGGTTAAACGAGAACAAATCTCATTATAACGTGAAAAATCTGGCACTTTTCTGTTATGTTTTTTATATTTTACATTTTTTTTCTGGCACTGAGCCCTTTCCCAGTCTATTAAACCCATTCTTTAAAAGTGGCAAATCCCGATCGTTCGATAACATTACATAAGTAGACCCAGGTGTGCGCTGAGGCGTTGCTAGGAGGTTCTGGCTGGGGGTAGACCCGTCAGGATTCCAACTAGGGTGGTTACAGAGGGGATCCACTTGGGGCTAAGTTGGGTATAGAAACTTCATGATTTTCCACCGGTGAAAAATAACTGCTGGTTGAATTCCACTGAATTAATCTGGGTACATAAGGATAATTTCACTGCTATGATAGGTGCTGAAAAAGGCAGTTAAAACAACTGGTTTATTGAAGAATCAGACTTAAAATCACATAATCTTTGGAATAATGCATAGATAGTTGTATAAAGACTTTAATTATAACTAGATGATACTGATACTAACTAGATGGTACTGAAATTGCAAAGTGAATTTCCAGAAGTCACCCAACGAAGTACGGTCAATGTCGAAGCGCCCAACAATGACGTGAAGGTGTGTGTCGCCTTTTGCGTACTAACCCACTCAAACAAGCTTACCCCGTCGATTGTTTGTCAAATGTCAAAATATGTTAAACTTCATAGTGACGTAAAAACGTCAAAATTGCGTGAAGTCGAAAAACCCCAAAACAGCTGTCTTCTATTCTTTTTAGCTATACAGCATACTAAAATTTCAGAAAAATCAGACGCATTTTAATTTTTTGACCATATGACACCCCCCCCCCCCCCCCTCCCAAATGATATCATCTCAGCGTTGGGGTATAACGTTTGAGAATTTCATACGACTGCACCGCATAGATAGTTTTTCTGCGGAGATTATATTCCCAAAAAAATTCGAAAGGCTAAAGCTAAACATGATGCTGAAATTAAAAGGTATAGAAAAAAATAATAAAATTGGCATCGCTTGCATCGGGTCTCTCAATTTGAAATACAACAAATAATGTTGGACATCTGCAAATGATCAGAATTATTTGTGGGAAGTTTGAACACTGTATTCCATCTAAATAGGGCTCAACTGGAATCATTAACGTTAGGCTTTTATTTAAGAATGTAGAAAATAGGCTAAACGTCAAAGTGACGTAAGAACGTCAAAAATGGCGTTATATCGAAAAACAAAGAAACGGCTATCTCCTAATTTTTTTTAGGTCTACAACATATTAAAATTTCAAAAAAATCTGAAGCATTTTATTGCATTGTTCATATTAGGGACATATTAGGGACAGAATAGTAGAAATTATAATAATAATAGTAGTAACGCCCATTTGTCGCTTGGGCGTTACTATTATTATTATAATTTTGACACATTTTAATTTTTGACGGTCTGTGACGTCACCCCAGCGAACGACCATAACGGTTGAGAATTTCCAAGGACGGCATGATATTTTTAGATGTGTTTTTTATGGAGAATATATTCCAAAAATTTCGAAATGCTAAGGCTTAAAATGAGGTTGAAAATAAAAGGTACAGAAAACAAACGTAAAACTGGCATCTCTGGCGTCGAGTGTGTCAAACTCAAACGAAAAAAAATCGGGTGAACAACTTAATATGATCTCAAATAGGTGTGGTAAATTTCATAAGTGTATCCTGTATAAATAGTGCGCTACTAGACTTAAGAATGCAGAGCTCTTAATTGAGAATAGAGGCTAAACTTCAAAGTGGAAATTTAGTAACTTATTTACAAGTTAAAACTCAGCCTTTAATATTTCTATGTTCTAAGTTCTAAGCAAGACCAACGACGTCACGGGGCCTATAAACATTCAAAATTATTTAAACTATGAAAATTATGATGGTTATCGGTAAGACACCCCCCCCCCCCCCCTCCCCCTCTCTCTCTCTCCCATCGCCCCGCGCCTGGCGTGTACTACTCAGTTATATTCTTGTGCGAAATAATCATCGCTGACAGTGACTCGAGAGATGAGAAATGAAATACAAACATACCCATCATTTAATTGGTTTTCAAACTACCATTGTTTCAAAAAAATTCTATTGTTGACTGCTTTAGAATATTTTATCATTGGGGAATCTGTTATTTGTTATTTTTCGATCTTTTTACAACCGAATTCGAGGCTTTATAGGAAGCGCGGTTTGTTTCTCGTGCCGTGATCTGGTCGGAATTATCGGTCCAGTTTTTAACCCTTTACCTAACGTAACTGCCAAAACCGGCCAACGCTATTCTCAAAAATCGCCAATTAATTTTCATTATTTTTTTCATTTTTTGTCTCAAAAACATAGGTTATGACCCCTTGTTGGAACGAGCTCGTCGAGCTCGTTCCAACGATGGGGTCATAACCTATGTTTTTGAGACAAAAAATGAAAAAAAAATAGTTATTCAAGAATTATTTTTGCAAGTGTCGTCTGCTTTTCAGGTTAGGTAAAGGGTTAAGGCTATATCCAAATAACGCAATAGAAAATCAATCTTCACGTGAATGAAGTTGAAAAACGAACCAAAGCACCTTGAGTATTAGTAGCAGGAGAGTGACGGATAAGCCCCTTTTTGCAGAATCCAACAGCTTGCAATTATCAAAGATGCGTTCGGAGGGTATATTTTAGTAAATCTAATTACCCAAATAGAACCGACAATTGTTGGTTTTGCTCAGAATCTCCAAAAATCCCCGGTTTCTACCTATCTATGCCACCATCTTTGAAGACATATGGTTACAATAAGCTCCAAAGGCTTCTAATATAGTGGGGTGTGTTTGGAGTGTATGCGTCACTTAATAAGAGTACGAATAATTACCTGAAGCGACCCGACAATACAATCTGCGACCCAAAATTACCCACACGGACCCAGCAAACCCGCCATACTGGACTAATAAGAGTAGCACGTAGTGTTAAAGAGCCTAAAGGATGCGTTCGATTCTATTGGAGCATGACTGTTTATTACAAACAATCCGACAACCATTTAAAAGCACCGAAACGGACTATTCCGAGAATTCTTGACTTCTAACTAACTCTCTTTCTATTTTCGTCACTATCATACTAGCGTTTGATCCAGTTCTAGCAACACCAAACTATCTTGTATCTAAACCTCTAATCTCGGCCAATCATATCGCTTCATTCATCTAAGCCCCACCCACTGTCATATCGTTATAAATTAGTCCAGGCGTCATTTCACCAGTAACACAGTTTACTTATTCTAAGGAAAACTAATTCTACCTTCTTCTTTTGAGCAGGTACATAAAAGATGCTTTTTGACCAGCACCCCAATAACCGCTATGGACAGTCTAACCGTTATGGAAACAGTAACCCCATGGTTCCTGAACATCCTCCATTCCATCCCTAAAAGTGGTCGACCACTTTAAGGGATGCGAGCGTTGGTCCTGCGTCTCGCCTTTACCCCTTTTTGTAAGCGCCTTGTGCATCTTTTGTCCCAATCCAATAGGATTACAATGCAGGCCTGCCCCCGAACCAGGGAAGTTCGGGTCTTCTTTCTGGTGGTCCCCGAAAGGGGTCGTTGTTGCTTTTTTGCAAAGAGTCCAACCAAATAGAGACAGCCTGAGGCAGATTATACTTGCCAGTGATGGCCATCACTCAAATCATCCTCGAAGTGGCAGACTTTACTTGCCTGAAAACCTATCTACCCGCCCTGAAAACCTAGAACCACTGCACCCTCGGGGAGAGGTAGTACCTTTGTGAGAGGATCCAACCTCTCACACTGGTCCTCACCCGAGGGTCCAATCGACATCAGCCACAGAGACCATTCCGCTGCAACCGTTGACACCTGCCGAGTACCTGAGCCCGTTCCTCCTTCAACACGCCTAGACATGCGAGAATTGATCATCTACAGTCATTTAGGGTCGAAAGGGGCTTGCTTCCCATACCGTCCCTGCGCGCCTTCGGCGCGCGAAACCATTCCTTTCGAAGTGACCAGTAACTGAAACAGACATTACTCGGACTTATTGAAATCTTATCGAGCAAATGATCTATCGAGCAGTTGCTCAACCGAGTGACTCCTCGTACTACGCTTCGCTTCGCTTCACTTCAGTATCAGGGACGTGGCTAGAGGTTCCCGATTTGGGGTGTAGGGTAGTCAATTTCCGACTAGGGGGAGGGACTGGGAGGGGGAGACCACTCCCGGTCACTCTCCTAGTTGGAAATTCACTACCGAGAAAACCTTTGGAAATGAAGCCATGAAAGGGGGCATAAAATTGATTCCAGTAACTGAAATGCCAACACATTTATGATAGAATTATCAGGTTATTATTATTATTTGGCATTATTCTGGGAATTGAATATGTGCTAAACAAATGCTCAAGCTTAGAACTTTAAGCAGTTCACACTGTCCTAACATTAAAAGAGATATTATGCAGGAATGATCAATTTTCCATGTTTCATCATTTTGTAACTGTGAATGATGGAATTAACTCAGGATAACGATTTTACATGATGCGATTTTCCTGAAGTGCATTTCGAGGGTTTTTTTACGATAAGTAAACGTACTATAGAAATCTCGTACCGATTGACATCATGCATACTTATGAAGCTGGACATTGCGTACAATGTAATTGTAAATAGTAACAGTTAGAATTTTTGCCGATTTGAAACCGAGTTGGAATTTTGAGAAGTGAAGGAGACATCAGCATCACCAAAGAAGCTCTAAAATCCAGATAGATGGAATTTCCAACTACTCGTGGCTTGCCCTCCGAATGTCCAACTAAAGGAACTTTTCGCCAGGATTGGGGGTGACAACCCCCCCCCCCCCCCTCCCCAACCACCTCCCTCTGTCTACATGTCCCTGCCCAGCATTTGAGAATACCTACGACATGGCTCATATACAGTTTATTGCTCCTATATGACTCCTAGCTCATATATAGCTCCTTTGTAGCTCCAAGATCATAAATGGCTTCTGTAATACTCCGAGTCCACCCTTTTTTGCTACTACTAGTGGTCTGTACCAATATTATTGGTTTCCACGAATTGCTCGAACGAGTGGCTTCTCGAACGACTCTTCGACTCATTTCGGAAAATAGGGCGTTGAAGACAAACCAGGTATGTGATGGCGTGTCAGAAGTGGGGTGCGAGGAACGTGGATGGTGATTTCATCAAATGAGCTAATGGACAATGGGTGCAAATACTGCTTAGAGTAACTTCCCTTCCGTCTCGAATTAATAGAGGAAATGAGCTATCAAGCAGTTACTCAACTAAGTGTCCGGGCATTCAACTATGTCCGGGCATTTGAAAAACCTCTATATTTATTATTATTTATTTATTGGGGTTTAACGACACTTTAGACAGCCAGGATCACCTCGTGTCGGACAGTTTTACGGGTGGAGGAAGCGGCCGAAGTATCCCGAGAGAACCACCGAGCAACGTCGAGCAACTGTCAGACTATCCAACGTAGGGCTGTCACGATTAATCGGTTAATTGATTGTCGATCGCCCACGCCAAAATCGATTAGTATTTTTCGTTGTCGAAGAATCGGTAAACTTTTCCCCGTTCAAGAATTTAATACTTTTTTAAAAAAAATTTGATTAAAAACTATTGTTTCTAAAGGTAAAAGGTCAAGAACGTCGACGTTAAACCCCAAAGAATCCATTAGAAGCATTTGTCATTTAGGTACATTCAAAGCTTTGATGTTCTGAACTTTTGAACCGTCAGTGTAATACTTAAGACCGGTCGGCAGTTGCGAACTTGCGAAGTTCGCAACTGACGATCGGTCTTGATTATTACACTGACGGTTCAAAAGTTCAGAATATCAAAGCTTTGAATGTGTCTAAAAGAGGATCGTCTTCGTTGTTTACTTGTGCTAGGTCAATTGACTTGAACTTCATTATTAACGACTTCAAAGGGTTGGAGGGGGGTCATCTAGGTACGATTAATCGATTATTATCGATTATTTGCGACAATTAATCGATTACTAAATTCAAAAATCGTGACAGCCTTAATCCAACGTACCAATTCCACACAAGAAGGGTTAGCATTGGTTGATGACACGTGCACCATCGTGCACCAGAACGCCTTAGTACACAGTGCCATCGTGCCACCACGTAAGTGCCTTGCCCAAGGTCACAACGTAGTTACCCCTGGCAAGGATCGAACCCTGAACCTTTCGGTTTGAAGTCCAAGCCGTAACCACTGAGCCACCGACCTCCCAAAGGCCTCTATAGAACTGAATTGCTGGAGCGCTCATTGTCACATACAAAAAATGACTCCACCGCACCATCTAGTGGGGGCGGAAGTTCCTATAAATAAGCAATGCTCAACAAAACCAATTCTCGAAGGTTTTCAAGTTCCTGACGCCTCGCAATTTCCGATCGCATTTGATTGATTGATTTGATTGATTAATTTATTTAACGATACACATAATATACAAAACAAGTACAGAAATGGGTACACACTAAAAACTAAAGTGTTAAAACTGACACTTTCAAGGTGTTAAACCCATTCTAACTCTTAGGGTTTGATTTTAACACTCAAAGTGCAATGATTTAAGCACTTAGACATTACAATCGTCAGACATCTGAAACTTGAATGGATGGCACTTCCCATGTGTCTAGCATTGGTGGTTCTTCCAGAATCGTACATAATTTGATTTGCGCTTGGTGGGTACATAATTAAAAGGACACAACGCAGATGACGCGGATCAGGCTCGAGCGTTCGAGCCTGATCCGCGTCATCTGCGTTGTTTCCTTTTAATTGTCGCGACATTACACTTGTCAAGTGGTATTATTGTAACACCTGTCAAGTTCTGGGATATCTACACTTGAACAAAGTGCTAGTTCAGCACTTAGTTAGTGTTAAATACAGCACTTCAAGTGTAGTTTTTAACACTTTAGTTTTTAGCGTGTATAGAATTGTATTATTAACAAAAATTATTGTACAAAGATTATAAAATTAGAACTAAATATTATGGATATCGTGAGGATGAAACATAACCAGATTGGCTGTCTTCCTGTTTCCCCCGAAAAAAGAAAGAAATTTAATACAAACATTCTCGTTTCCACTTATATGAAAGTCTAGGATGTGAGATTTGCTAATGCTTTCCAGAGAAGAATAAAATCGTGCAAATTGCATGTTCGTTAACCCCTTACCCAACGTAACAGCCAAAACCGGCCAGAGCTATTCACAAAAATCGCATTCAATTTTCACTATTTTATTCATTACGATGTCTCAAAAACATGGCTTGTGACCCCTCATTGGAAAGAGCTCAGCGAGCTCGTTCCAATGAGGGGTAATAAGCTATGTTTTAGACGCGAAAAATGGGAAAAAATAGTTATTCAAGAACTGTGTCGTCTACCTTTCGTGTTAGGTAAAGGATTAAAGAATGTACTTTGATGTGTGCGATAAATGAATTTATTATTCGCTAAACGATAGGTTATCGAAAAAATTGCGGAAAGATAGAAATCGTATCCCCCACTATGAAGATATAGAAATTTTCACTTTCATGCTATCAATCAAAATAGCGGTTTTCAAAGCATCACGTCAAGGCGAATACGAGTCAAAGTATCACTGGAAATGACGAATTTGTTCTGAAAACGTATAATAAAAAGACAATCTAGTGTTTATGAGTGGATACCGATCATTTCCAGCAATAATTCAACACGTATTCACTTTGAATTGATGCATGAAACCCGCCAGTTGAATCAGATCGCATGACGCTACCTGTCCCGAGTATCGATCAAATCACTTCCACGCATCAATGCGCACCAGCTGTTTCTGTTTACGTTCATGCATCAATTCAAGGTTGAAACAAGTGAAATTATCGATAGGAATGATCAGATTCTTATAAAAAGCATATAATAAAAAGACAATCTAGTGTTTTTTGAGTGGATACCGAAAATTATGTCACTCGTGACCGAGACAAATGGTTATTTTCGCTCGCGCTTGAGATATCTCCTGTATGTTAATGGTGTGCACATTTTTCGTGGCAATGAAAATTAAATATTTATAATACATTTTTGTTATTATTGAGAAGAAACGAGCGCAGAGATAGGAAAGTTGATACACTCTAAGTTTTCGAACTACAGTTAAAACTAGAAGTCCTGTCATCAGCTGTGCGCTTATCTCGGCTTAATTGCGCGTGGGAATTGCGCGCCATTGTCATATCGAATGACATGCAAAGCACGGCAGGTTCTCCTGGTTACTCATAGCAAACACAGGCAATGCTTCTGCCAATGGACCTCCGGGTTACCCGGAGGTCCATTGGCTGAAACATTGCCCGAGTACAGACCATATGTACAGAATTTGGTAGCCTAACTATGGTCATAACGCGTAGATTAACGCGCAGATTGACGGGCTATTTGTGCGCATTTCATGACAGGACTTATAGTTTTAGCTGTAGGTAAGCGCGCCATGGCGTTTGATGAGGTGAAAGCTGATACACTGTTCAGTACGGCCGCCTTGGACTAGTCACGAGTGGGCAATATTTCCACGGTTGCAATTATAGTAGAACCCAAACACTAATTATGAGAATGAGAATTTAATTAATGAAGCACCGGGTACAATTAGAATTTTGCTGATGATGGTTTTTATTACCTGGTAAACTCTTGCGTCGACATCACTGCCCTCGCGTGGATTATGCTCAGGCAATAGCGGCTGGGTTGTATGACTGTAGTCATAGTGTGGCAGCTTTTATTACACGCCTGTTCTTTGAAATATCCATCTACAGCAACACGAAACCATGCGGAAAATGAAAATCCGTTCCGCACACATGTACCATACGGAAATCGTTGACGGACTATTTTTAAATAGAAGCGAAATTTCACTGCAGTTTTATACAAATCGTTCAACGCAATTACAATTTGAATAGCTAGCGATAGCTGTAAATCATCCCCGAGTTCCAATGTAGGCACATAGAACACCTTGGAACTCAGGGGACGAAATAGTAACACGGGTTCCCCTAGCAAATTTGGTTGACGATAAAATGTGTTCTTTTTGTTGATAGTTGTCAAATGAATTGCCGAGTGTCCTTGTACCTTCGCAGAAGGATTAGTGCCTTTCCCAAGGACACAACGCGGGAGTCCAAATTGATCGCTCAGACGGTGACCCATCCAATGATTAACCGGCCTCGACGTTGCTTAACGTCGGTGATCTGAGGAAAACCGGTTACCGCAGCAACCGCGCCCCGAGGCCCGTACTAAAAGCCTTCCCACGACTTTCAGCTCAGACGTATCGATAGGTCAACATACACTTACAATGGGGCTAGTGTTAGTGTGATACTGTTTGGTTGAAGGTCAACTCGACGCGGTACAGCCACTCACTGTACTACTAATAAGCTGTATTCCTTATCTCTTAACAGGACAGTCTCTAATATATTAGGGAGTTTGCGATTTCAAACGTGTACGGGTACGGGTACGTGTAGCTACACGTACCCGTACACGTTGGGATTTGGGAAAAATTGAGTTGCGAAACGACTTTTTAATTAACGTGTACGTGTACGGGTAACGGGCCAGTAACTCTGTGAGTTCAGGGTCATTATGTTGTTGACCAACAATGGCTTCCTCAGATCTGCTGATGTTCGGTGCGTTTGAAGACGACGTAGAATTAGTGTTGTTATCCACAAGTGATGAACGTTCAGCTTCTAACATTAGGTTTCATTACCCAAGCTTTGACTTGTCACGATTTACAAATGCCGTCAAATGTTTAGGTTTGACAAGGACGGTTTAGCCAAGTTAACAACCACATTCCAATTACCCCAATCAATCGTTTGTGAGAATGGCACCGTTGTATCTGACACAGAAGGGTTGTGCATCATGCTGCGCAGACTTGTATATCCAAATATTTCATAACACCATGTGGCAACCCATGTAAAACCCGGGGGTTTTTTTGCCAGTTGGATGCTACCCGCTCCAAATATGCTCCATACCAAATATCAATGACCTGATACATACAGATTTAGCAAAAGTTGCGTTTGATTTTTTTTTATTTTGTATTTTGAGGCCCATGCATGGACCACATTTTTTCCCGCTAAATGTGCCCCAAAGGGATCAATTTAAATAGACCTGGAAATCCTACTTACAGTGATGCCATATATCAAATATGAATCATTTAGAAAAAAACAGATTTTTAAATGTCTTTTTCTGTTATCCAAAGTGTTAAGTGTTAAAAAATGCGGACTCAGCATTTTTTCAAAGTCCAGAAGCTGTATTCTACGACAAAACTAATGACATTTTTTTACTATTCCTTTCTGTTGGTTGGTTCCAAGGAAGCTTCACACCAAATAAGAAATCTCAGTGCATTGTGGTTTTGGAGATATGGGCTTTTAACAAAAATATTTCTATTTTTAGCTGCCGCGGTTCCCACGGGGCTACTGGAAATTGTTGGGGGCATAAATACTTATGACCCATTAATATACTTCATAATAAATTTGGTTCAAATCGGCCGCTCGGTCAGAAAATATAAAATTCTTGCCCCTCCCATAACGACGGTCAATACTGCCCCTCGAACTTCTCTTAAACAAATTGGGTTCTACACCCCAAAGGGAAGCAGCATAACGGTCTCTACTACCGCTGGTTCAAGAGAAGATGTTTTACCAATTGGCGCATTTTGGCCCCACACCACCCCCCCCCCCCCCCTCCTCAATACGAGCAAAACTATTATTTTAAAAAAATGCCCCTATATAGCCGCTACTCAAGTGAAATTCCATTAACGTGTTCCCAAACATCACCTTCACGACGGACGACGGACGCGCGACGGGCAAAAAGTGATTAGAATAGCTCACCCTCATTTTCAGTCAAGTGAGCTAACACGCCACTTGCCAACAGCCACAGAGAATGACTAAACGAAAGCCAATGATTGAAACTTGTCTGGCTAGGACAAGTGTTTGACTCTCTTAATAAGGAAATAAATATGTCCACAACCAGCCCACGACAATGGCATGTGGTGTATGTGAGGGGTCATAAGGTGGGCGTGTGATTGTTCTTTGGTTGCTGTATTTAGTCATCGGTTCTCCCAAAGGGAGACCGAATTGCCAACCTTTCATTCTGTAAGCTAATGGATGATTCCAGCTTTTACAAACCGTCATATTGGTCTGTTTTGGTGGCGTTCTTTCCATTTTGTAACCGCTATGGAAATCATGCTGGCGCTGCTCCCAAAGCAGCGTTCTGTTTGTGTTTTTCTTCTCTCTTTAACGAAGATTGTTTTGCTGCATTGATTAGATGCCATGACTTCATCCCAATAAACGCATCACACCTGTGTGTGCCTCGGCATCTAGTAAATGAACCACTGGTCGATTGGAATCCTTATGGTAGCTTGGTGAGCCAGGCTGCATGAATCTCACATCATAGAATAACGTGGCTGGTGGGGGCTGGCCCTCCGGTAAACGCATTCAATGCAATGTGCAATCTCTTTTCACGAGTTGGATCTTGGTTTCTATCCGGCCTCCTTGGTTCTGTCTGACACTATAAATCCAATGATAGCCATTCGGTTCGCAATGGTTTTAAAATCTCACGTCGTACCTGCGCCCCTTTGGCACGTGAAAACTATTTTTTTTTTTGTTTTGTTTTTGTTTTGCTCTCCTTATGCTTTGCTCTCTACCTTTCAGCAGGTCCCTGCTACAAACACCTTCCATCGGAAAACCATTACTCAGTGACGTAGCCGGGCCTGGGAGAACTCCCCCCCCCCCCCCCCCCCCCCATACACACACAAACCCACGTCATGACCCGCTCCCATTTAAAATGAAGCGCGCATTTAAAAAACACAAAAACAAACAGGGTATAAATAATTTTGAAACAAACAGGGTATATAAAATAATTTTCAAAAATAATTCAGTAGTTCGATTGTTATCAATGGGGGACTTGAATGTCCCTGGGAGAACCTCCTGATTATCCACATTGGGAGGGGCACCCTTCCCATACTCCTCATCTCAGTGTTGTGCACTTTGGGATCTGCCTCCGGCTCAGTAATCAACTTACGTGCCCCCTCCCTCAAATTGTTCCTAGCCCACAACCATCGTAGTAAGCCATCTGATTCAATCGAACTTCCCCACTACTAAATCAATTTTCCACCCACCTCCCCCCCCACCCCACACACACACACTCACACCACACACACACACTCACCCCGTACACGAAAATAAATAAATTAAGAATAAAATAATCAAATATATAATTGTGATCGTTCATAGGCGTAGTGGCAACGTAACAGAAACATCCTCGTGTGATAATTCATCGTTGAAAGAAAGGGAAAATATGTTCTCCAAGACTGTTCGAGAAAACAGCTGCGTTTTAGATCTTAAATATTCAATCCACAACAAACACAACAATTTCCCCTTGATATCCGCGAAGAATTCTTCCAGAACACAAGGATTACAACGAGAATAACCTGTTATATTATATATGTAGAGAGAAAATGAAACCATTATTATTTTAACAAATCCATATCTACCCGTTCGTCGAAACTTGTAAACCTACTTCTACACGTTGGATAAAAACGTGTACGTGTGGAAGTAAGCAAACTTTATGATGTTGTCGACAAGATTTTCGTCTACCCGTACACGTACACGAAATGGCTTTTCCTGACCAAAACGAATTATTTCGTGATTAATGCCAGTGTTGACATGTCTTTGTCACAACAAAATTAAACTAATTTGTTTCATAAACACGCTCATTATTTCGATTGTTGCAATTAGAAAGCTTCTAGGAACCACGGGATTGTAGCTGGCACGAATTTGTGCATTCAACTTTAACACATTTTGTCTTTTTAAATCACTGGAATTTTCAAATTTCAACCCGGCAGTTTTACGTGTAGCAAACGTGTAAGCGTGTGCAAGAAGTGTGACGTACTTCACAAATTATCTGCTACACGTACCCGTATCCGTACACGTTTGAAATCGCAAACTCCCTATAAACAGACGTTTAGTGACACGGTGAAACTACGTATCACCCAACACATGACTTGACGTGTACTGCCGCGGACGCTAATGAATAACTCGCTTCATTAGGTTATGAACCACTAAATAAGTGAACACGTGACTTGGAGCGGAGGATTAAATAGGGCTGGTCAGCTGATTGGTTAAATATATTTTGACTTTGAAACCATTAATTAAAATTTTGATTCGTCTACTTTAGAAAGGATTAATAAGTTTGTTTGTAATTTGGTGCCGGAATGTGTGAGAATCTCTCAAAAAACATGAGGCATGGGGAAAAAAGTGTGAAGGTCATTCAGTGCAAGACCACACGGTAGTTGTGAAAATTCGAAATTTAAACTGAAATTTGATGTGGCAACATATATTTTTTTCCAGTTTAATTTTTTCAAGAGATGGTGTACTTTGTAAATGTATAGGTTTTTTTTTCAAAACAACTTGGTGTGTTGTACAGAGAGTGGAAGGTTAACACTGTGGTCAATGGGATTTATTTAGTGGTTCATAACCATTAGCGCCCGCGGCTCTACGCATCACAAAACTCAACATCCTATGAAATAGAAAGTACGGCGTTCATTAATCTCTGTAAGACTCCTCTTCCCTTCTGACTTACAGCTCGGCCGCCGTGGATTGGTCACTTTCCACAGGTGGGCAATATTTCTACGGACGCAATAATATTGGATTGTAAACATTAATTATAAGAATTATCATGAAAAATTTAATTAATGAAGCACCGGTAAAACCCGGTGCTTCATTAATTAAAATTTTGCTGATGATGATTTGTTTATCTGGTAAACGTACGCGCGGACATCACCGCCCACGCGTGGATTACGACCAGTTTACTGTGCATGTTCTTAGTACAAGTCTGACTTCACATGAAGTCTTACAGAGATTAAGGTTCTTGTAAATCGGAATCTTCAGAAATGCTTTTTGAGAACTTTAGAAATTACCAATCCTTTATCGGCAAATTCACGGAGAAAAATAATTTATGTGACACGTTTACATGACACGGTTCCATCTTGTCTTTATTCCGGATGTTCTATATTTGGATGACAACAGATCTAAATAGAGTATTAATGACTATAAAAATAACATGACTTGGTTTAGTATAATGATTCATTAACCCTTTAACTAACACGAAAGGCAGACGATACTTGCAAATAAAATTCTTCAATAACTAGGTTTTTTTCATTTTTGGCGTCAAAAACATAGCTTATGCCCTCATTGGAACGAGCTCGTTGAGCGCGTTCCAATGAGGGGTCATAAGCTATGTTTTTGAGACAAAAAGTGAAAAAAATAATGAAAATTCGATGGTGATTTTTGTTAATAGCGCTGGCCGGCTTTTGCCGTTACGTTGGGTAAAGGGTTAACTTCCCCCCAGGAATGATAGCAACTCTCCGTGTCTATAGCGGCCTTCGATTTCGTCTCAGGTCGTTAATAACATGTCGGACTGCAGATCATTCATACAGGAACGGCAGTAAACCATTATGTCCTTCAAAATATCAAAATATTGCTACCGTTATAATGTCAGGTGTCTAGAAATTTGAAAAATTAAAGTATATAATACCAGATCGGCCAATATCGGGCATAACGGAAATGAGCATAACGGACAGAAAAAGATCAAGCCGTTTTAAGTGGATGGAATGTCACGTGGTTTCCGCATCACGGGTATGTATAATATCGTCTTGATAAAAGCAGTATCAATGCAGAGATTTCCAAACTGTCGTTTAGCATTAATTACGGATCAGGTACTACATCACCACATTATGTGCACTCTCTAAATGTCGAATGGGTCCCAATTCGTCCTTCTGGCACATAGAACAGATTGTAACTCAGGGGACGATTTTTTGTATTGTTGCAGCAGCGAGAATTTAAAATGATAAAGTGGAATGGACGATTTAGGATGTTTACGAGCCTACGTCCAAAGATGAATACGGATGTGGACGGGCTTATTATGAACTACGCTGGGTTTTCTTTCATAAATTTTGTGCCTGAGAGCTCTGCGGTTGGGAGACCTACGAGTACCCAGGGAATGTACATGTTAACCATGTAATCGTCCTTTGACTGCAACAAGATGTCATCGGCAATGTTATTATTATTATTATTATTATTATTATTATTATAATTATTAATATTATTATTATTATTATTATTATTATTATTATTATTATTATTATTATTATTATTATTATTATTATTATTGTTATTATTATTATTATTATTATTATTATTATTATTATTATTATTATTATTGGGCTTAACGACCCTTTTGAAAGCCAGATTCACCTCGTGTCGGACAGTTTTACGGGTGGAGGAAGATCGGAGAGAACCACCGAGCAGTGGTGAGCAACTGTCAGACTCCCCAGCGTACTAGCTCCGCACAAGCAGGGTTATCATTGGTTGAAGACAAGTGTACAATCGACGTGCAGTACGGCTTAGTGCACAGCGCCACTGTGCCCTCACGTGGGCAATTTGATTAAGCGCCTTGCCCAAGGACACAACGCAGTTACCCCTGGTAGGGATCGAATCGTGGACTTTTCGGTTTTGAAGTTCAATGCCGTAACCACTGAGTCACCGTGATCGGCAATGCCAAAGCATTGCCGATGGCGCCTTGTTGCCCTCAAAGTTCGATATTTTAATTTAGTTTACAAAGTTTACAAAATAATTTCATGATTATTATTTACTCACTGTTTATTCACTACAAAAAAAAAGTATTACCGTCCAGAAAGATTTTATAAAAGATTGAGCAATTAAAAAAAAATTAAGTAGCAAAAGAAATGTTTTGATAAAAATCCGATACAATGGATAAACAGTTAATCCACTTGAACCATAACACAGTGTCATGTTGCCCACACACTACAGTCGCCGTGGACTGGTCGTAATTCACGTGTCGGCGGTTATGTCCACGTATGCGTTTACCGGATAATAAAATCATCAGCAGCAAAATTTTTATTACTGAAGCACCGGGTTGTACCCGGTGCTTCATTAATTAATTTTTTTATTATTATTCCAATAATTGGTCTTTGGAATCTAATATTATTGCGTCGTCCGTGGAAATATTGCCCATCCGTTGAAAGTGACCAGTCCACGGGGTCCGTACTGTAGATTACTCGTCGACATCAATTTGATGGAAAACAACACAATGAAATATAAATCACAAGGCTTTTGAAACCTACACACTAAAAACTTAAGTGTTAAAACTGACACTTTCAAGGGTTTGATTTTAAAACTCAAAGTGCAATACTTTAAGCACGACATTACAATCGTCAGACATCTGGAACTTGAATGGATGGCACTTCCCACGTGTCTAGCATTGGTGGTTCTTCCAGAATCATCCATAATTTGATTTGTGCTTGATGGGTACATAATTAAAAGGACACAACGCAGATGTCGCGGATCAGGCTCGAGAGTTCGAGCCTGATCCGCGTCATCTGCGTTGTTTCTTTTTTTAAGTATCGCGACATTACACTCGTCAAGTGGTATTATTGTAACACCTGTCAAATGCTGGGATATCTACACTTGAACAAAGTGCTAGTTCAGCACTTAGTAAGTGTTAAATACAGCACTTCAAGTGTAGTTTTTAACACTTTAGTTTTTAGCGTGTACCAAACGTATATTTTTGATGCCAAATGCCATATGTTGGTGCCAAATCGCGTATTTTTGGTGCCAAACAGATATTTTTAGTACAATTGGAACCACTGCCACCCGACTGTCTCGCTGTCTTTAGCGAATTTTTCTTTTAACCCCTTACCCAAACATAATGGCCAAAACTGGCCGGTGCTATTCACAAAAATCGCCAATTAATTTTCATTTCGAGCTCGTTCCAATGAGGCTTCATAGCGTATGTTTTTGAGACAAAAAAAATTTTAAAAATTAGTTATTCAAGAATTTTGTTTGCAAGTGTCGTCTGCTTTTCATGTAAGATAAAGGGTTAGGATCAAATAATTTATCAGATTTTTTTTTATTTTAATGGACTCAAATGTGATTATGTGATACCCAATCTGCTTTAATAATCAACGATGTCCGGCACATTCCTCCTGTGTCCTCCCTCCCTTGGTTTGCCACGGACTGCACTTGGAAGCCAAATGCATAGACTCGTGTATTCATGAAACTGTCATGTAACCTCCCAACAGAAACCGAAATTATTAAATGGAAGTGCTGTCAACCTGTAATATTTTGTTTAACCTCAATTCTTGAAAGTCTGTTGGAAAATGTCCAAAGCATATTTGGCTGGACGCAGAGAGTAAGTACATCGCATATTGTATCATTTGATACATGACGATTTTAACTGTAAAAAACGCCGCCACCTTGTGGAAGGGATCGACGTCTCGCCCCTGCATAAATTCTATTATTTCCTGATGAAACAAAATACTGCATTTTGATTGGCTGAGAGGTACGGTGTAACTTGCAATCCACAGTGGCTTTTTTTACACCGTGTTTAACCACGGTGTAAAAACAAGAATATACAATAGCAAGCTATATGGCTAAAAAAGTACCCATTTTTAATTATTAATTCATACCGTCTGCTCGGTTATGTTAGAACAAAAATAAAAATACAGAAAATTTAATATTTATGTACAATAAAATATCACAGATATGGATGTCATTGGAACTGGCTCATTGAGCCAGTTCCAATGACATTCATATTTGTCTGGTTTTATTTAAGAAACTTGCAAAGTACAAATTTTCTGTCAGTTTTCGCCCACAATGTAGGTTAACGTATTAAGTACACCAAAATTCTTGGAAATAAATCCGTTATCCTTGTGTTTTCCAGGGTGTATGGGAATTTACACCGGTTTGGGAACTCATACACCCTGAGGCGAAGCCGAAGGGTGTATGAGTTCCCAAACCGGTGTAAATTCCCATACACCCTGGAAAACACAAGGATAACTAATATTGACTGCATATTGTCCACGAAGAGACAATACAATCTATAACTAGAGAAACAGAATTTACTGCATCCAGTAAATTCAAGTCTGTGTGAAAAGGGTTAAAGTATCACGAAAAACTATATAGAAAGAGAATTTATGGAGGCTTATTTTCGGGAGTAAAATATTTCTAAACAAATCAGAAATGGATTTTCGTTAACAGTATTTACAGATATTCATACAGGAATCGGAACATTTTTTCTAAGAAACCCAAAAAAGGCAAATATGTGCACAGTATTCAAAGGGTTCGATCAAGGGAATGCATTAGGGGTCCAAAAATGTGATTTCCAGCAATTCTGAAAAATGCTCTTAATGATCCCTGGGTGACCTCAGTTACCTTGACCCATATTGTGAACCTCTATCGAGTGTCGACTCATTTGGTGTAGGACCCAGGTCTATACGTCATACCGTGCTTGAGATATGAGCGTGACCTACTTTCAAAAAATTTGACAACGCCCACTTTTTTCGTGTACATATGTACATGTATGAACTTTGAGAATGCGTGATGGAGTCAAAAAATGTGATTTCCAGCAATTCTGAAAAATGCACTCAATGTCCCTTGGGTGACCGCAGTGACCTTGACCCATGTTTTGAACCTCCATCGTGTGTCGACTCATTTGGTATTGATCCCAGGTCCATACGGCGTATCATGTCTGAGATATGGGCGTGATCCACTTTCAAAACACCCCTACGGACACCCCTAATGCCCCGGGAATCTGAAAAACATAGGTGGCCGAGAACTTGTGACTGTCTATCAGTATGCCAAAAATCAGCGAGATACGATAATTCGTTTTCGAGTTATCGTGCGGACAAGGAAGCGCATAGAAGACAGAAGGCAGGAGAAGAAAAAGAAACCGTACAAAAACAATAGTCTGTGTGTTTCACACAGACTAACTAGAGAAACATAATTTACTGTGATCAGAATTTACATTCTCCTTACAATCAGACGTCTCATTCCCCTCTTAATCTGTTATATTTATTGTAAAATCTCTAGTTCACAGTTAACTCAGTAGTCACGTGACGACAATAGTATATTTCCAGGGATTCCTAATCTTTTTAAACAGATTACTAATCTGTTTAACCCTTTACCCAACGCAGACGATATCAAAATTTATTATTTTAAATATCATTGTTTTACATTTTTCAAAAAATTTCAACAAAACCATATCATGTGACCCCTCGTTGGAACGAGCTCGACGAGCTCGTTCCAACGAGGGGTCACATGATATGGTTTTGTTGAAACTTTTTGAAAAATAATATTTTTTCAACTGCTGAATTTGCATATTACGCTGGCGGATCCAGGCGATTCGTTGGGTACAGGGTTAAACATGTTAGTAATCTGTAAATACAGATTACTTAATCTGTAAACACAGATTAGTAATCTGTTTAAACAGATTAGTAATCTGTAAAAACAGATTAGAAAATCTGTAAAAACAGATTAGGAATCCCTGGAAATATACTACGGTGTGGTGGTTCTACGCTGCCGTAGTCAAGTGACAACCATCGAACGTTATAATATACGCGAGAACGTCATTAGCATTCGGGACAGCGAAACGTTTAAGCCTATTGTCGCAAAAAGGTTAGTGAAACTCTGCAGGGAAAAATATGTCTAGTGGAAACATTAAGAGAACAACTGCCCTTGATCGACCCTCCCTGCAATTCTACCCTTGTAGTAGAGTTGTGTTACTCAAATTATGAAAACTTTTATAGCATTCTTTATATTTTAGGGAAAAAAATAAAATGTTGATTAGCCTTAATGAGCGGAGTTTTTTTTAAAGCGAAAATAACAGTGATAATGGCAAAGTACTATGTTCTTCGGTATAACAAAACGAATATCTCACGCATATCTGACTAGTCGGCCCATAACCTGTTATGAAAGTAATTATTATATACTTTACAAATAACCACATTTCCATTGGCTGGATCTCTTATACACGTGACTGGTACTCAAAAATCCATGTACACCGGTTTTCCAGTGAATATCCACTTTCTAAATATAGCTTTTGGAAATTCCCTCTCTAGTTCTATTTCACTCGACGTAATCTCTATACTGTTTATTTTTATGTTATTCTGCAGTTGATAACTATTTTATTGATAAATAAAAGTATTTCTGGTTGATATAATTGAACTTTTAATTTGCAAATAGAAGATTGCTATTTTGAGGATGGTGTTAGTACTGAAATGGTTAACAATTTAGCTACCTAACCGATTAGAAAAACCGTCAACCGGTTATCCGAAATATCGATTGTGATCGTCATTCCACTTCTAAAACGCAGTAAATCCGCCGCTTCTCATTTGTGATAGATTACTCATCGAAGCCGCGTTGTATATATTGAGAAATAATCGACTTTGGCGTTCAAGACTTCGTTAATGGTCGGCAGTTTCCGTGAGTAATTAGTAATCGCAGAAACTATTTCGTAGTGTGTATACAAACGAACGTTGTCGAGTACTCGACAACGTTCGTTTGTATACACACTACGGAATAGTTTGAGAATACTGCTTTCCAATTTCTATAGTTTTGATCCCACATTCGGTGAAATAATGGCCACGGATGACCGGATATTATCTGGTTATAGCTCTCGGTAGTTGGTTACGAAAATGAGCCAACCCTTTCAGCCCTAGATGGTGTATATAATAAAACAGTTATGGACCTAAAAAACTTATATTGATCTCGGCTAATGTATTGGTTAATAAAAGTTGTTTTTTAAGTTCATATCACATCATATTCAGCACAACACAAGTTCATAATTGTATAATATAAACAATTTAGTTGCATTTGATACGAAATAGTTTCCGGAAACTGTCAATATAGTGCTTAAAATGCAACTCACACTCGAGTCGGGAAAACCGTCTATTTATAGAACGTAAACAGAAATTGTAGAATGCAAAAATAGACGCATGAAAATCGAATGTCGGTGCGTAATGTCAATGCGCGAGATTCGAATGTCACATGATCAACTGGTGTTCATGGGATAAGTCGCATGATCAACTGATATTCATCGGAAAATAACATCACCTGTAATCCACTGCCAGTACAGTGTTCAATGAAGAACATTTCAGCCGTGGTGTGAACATTTATCTGATGATATACGATTATAGCATCGGTGTGGTACGAAAGGACATCGCTTTTTATTTCATTGGTATAGTATATTTGTCAGTGCTTTCCCCACCACACCACACCCACAATCAGGGCTTATATTTCGATGAGAATCCGGGAATCGATTCACGCAAAGATTTGTGCAACGAAACCAGCGAGAATCCACGTAGATTCTCGCCAACCCTCTGCTAGGATCCTCGTGAAAAGAATTGAGACCACTTAACTCTTCACCTAAAATAGCGGCAGCAAATTGACCAATACAAGGTTAACATGACCTGAAATATCCTGACACGTGGTCAATAAAATTGTATAAATATGCCTGTCATTGGAACCGGCTCAATGAGCCGGTTCCAATGACATTCATATTTGTACGGTTTTATTGGTAAATATTGTTCATTTTTTAAAAAGTTAATCAAGTTAAGTTTATGTTTTTAAAATTCAAAAGCTGTGTTGGGTAAAGGGTTAACATGAGTTATCAGTATACAACAAGGGTTCAACCATTGTGACCACATGGGATCTTGGAACACTCATAGCAGGTATGGATTCTCGCAACCATTTTCACGAGAATCCATATGGGTTCTTTCAAATTTCGATGAAATATAAGCCCTGCACAATACATACTTTTTTAACACCTTGGTTGGTAGGGTTGGGTCTGTGATTGGAACATTGGAATTTAAACCGAAAGGTTATCGTGTCGGTCCTGACCAGCGGTGCATGCGTTGTGTCCTTTTGCAAGGCACTTAATCCCGATTACCCATATGGGGCCCCATGACGCTGTTTGCCAAGACGTACTACATGTTGATAGTACACTTGTCTTTAACCGCTGTTAACTCTGCTTGTGCAAAGTAAGTAAGTTGGAGAGTCTGACAGCTGCTTAAATTCAAAACTTATTTTCTAAGTACCTTGTCAGCTGTTTCTAGGCCAGTCTTGGCTGCCTACAGAAGCAGCCAAGACTTGACTAGAAACAACTGTAAAGCAACAGGAGGTAGACTTTTACTCTATAGCGAAAATGTATAAAAAATCTCCAGGCCCTTTAGGGTTGAGTCGAGTTAGTGATGAAAGGTTGTCAGATCTGACAAACATGTGGGATTACGAATTTCATTTATGTTGCATTTATTATAACCTGTTGTTCATTCATGTATTTTCACCTGAAGTAAACCCCATGTAACCTAAACAACCATTCGCAGGTTATCCTCCAAGTGTATTGTAGAATTCATTTGGGAATTGGATTTTAAACCGGGCTGTCAGCAATTCAATCTCGAACAGCAGTAACTATGTTGTGTCTCCTTGGGCAAGCCACTTAATCCTGATTACCCACGTGTACAGCATACAGCATACAGCACGTTGATGGTGTACTTGCCGTCAACCGCTGCTAACTCTGCTTGTGAAAAGGTAGTAAGCTGGAGAGTCTTACTTACAGTTGCACCCAGCTGCTCGGTTGTTTTTGTCCGGGTACTGCGGTTTCTTCCACCCGTAAAGCTTCAGACACCCTGACTGATAAAAGTGTCGTTAAAACCTAATAACCAAACAAACCAACAAGTACATTCGTTGTAATCGTCAACACGTTAGAATAGTGACCCATGAATATTAACCCTTTACCTAACATTAAAAGCAGACGACACTTGCAAAAAAATTCTTGAATAACTATTTTTTGTCTCAAAAACATAGGTTGTGACCCTCATTGGAACGACGAGCTCGTTCCAACGAGGGGTCATAACCTATGTTTTTGAGACAAAAAATGAAAAAATAATGAAAATGAATTGGCGATTTTTGAGAATAGCGCTGGCCGGTTTTGGTCGTTACGTTGGGTAAAGGGTTAAAAAAAAAGAAACCAATGGAATGTGGAATCTGTTTTGCGATACGATTTGAACTTCTTCTGAGTCTGGGACATCGAACACTTTTATCTCTATTCGCGACCGCTTTCATCTGATCTCAGAATGACGCGCGGTTTTGAAAACGATGTTTTGGCGCGTTATTTCCATGGCAGTCGTCACGTAGAGCATTTTGCCGGTGTATGGACCAAGGAAATGAACAGACGCTAGGTGCCATAACTATCTTCAAATAGATATTATCCAATAAGTATCCTCTAAAAGGTATCCCTCTGTACTACATCACCATGTCACAGGTATCCTCCAATACCCAGATGAGCTTAAGGGTCGTAAGAGGAGTCATTCGTCCGAGTAATTACTGGATGGCTTATTTGCTGGATAAGATTCGAGTCGTTCGAATAATATGTGTCCCTGTTCGATTGACTCCTGGTGTTAGGAATCATATAGGGCTTCGTTATACACCGGGGAGATAACTCTGTATGGGTAGGTACAGATTATGGGAAATGAAGCAATTTAACTGGTTATTATATTGAGAGCTAACTGGACTGGTTACGTGAAATAATCCATGAGAGGTGAGGGACGTTGTACAAACACGAGTGCGCGAATGCGCATGAGTGTTTTACAATATAGTCCCACGCCTCGAATGAATTATTTCACGTAACCAGTCCAGTCAAGCTATTACTCTGTTTATTACTTTTCATTATTAACGATAATTATATTATTTAACCCTTTAGCTAACGAAACGGCCAAAAGGGCCAGAGCTATTCTCAAAAATCGCCAATTAATTACCATTATTTTTTCATTTTTTGTCTCCAAAACATTGGTTATGATCCCTCATTGGAACGCGCTCGTCGAGCACGTTCCAATGAGGGGTCATAACCTATGTTTTTGAGACAGAAAATGAAAATAATAGTTTTTTAAGATTTTTATTTTGCAAGTGTCGTCTGCTTTTCATGTTAGGTAAAGGGTTAAAAAAAAAACAATGAAGTCCCCATCACACCCACGGCACTCGGCAAAGCGTATTCGTTTACGCGCACGGATACATGACACAATTGTTGACTGCATAATTCACTTGTGAAGTTATTGTTTATAATCAAACCCGAAAATCCCAGTAAATCACACATTGGAAAGTAATAAAAGACTTTTGCGAGGGTAGATGTCGGAACTAGAGATCACTGGGACTATATAAACTGCTAGGACAGTCAGAAAATCCGAACTAGTGAAAACACAGAAGGACACATTCTCGTGAATGTTTTAATCGATATGGCAGGAGTCCTATCTTGGAGGGATAGAACGAGAGGCCACGGGTGTTTCGTTCTGTGTTTATTACACGCCTTTGCGTCTATAAATCAATTATTAGAAGGACACGCAGCAATTCATTTGACAACTATCAACAAAACGAACGCATCGCCAACCAAATTTGCGAGGGGAACCCGTGTTACTATTTCGTCCCCTGATTTCCAACGTGTTCTGTGTGCCTACTGGCACATAGAACACGTTGAGACACAGGGGTGATTTTTAGCTATCACTAGCGATTCAAATTTTAATTGTGGTGCACGATTTGCAGAAAATTCCAGTGAAATTTCGCTTCTATTTAAAAATAGAACGATTTCCGTTTCGCACATATGTTCCTAACAGATTTTCATTTTGATTTAGTGTTGCTGTAGATGGGGATTACATAGAACAGGCGTGCAATAAAAGTTACTCCTGTACAAAGGAAGATGCTTATTGTTGGACAAAACGAGGATTCTGTGGGATTTAAAACAAAATTGAGTGGTTTGGGTGTTTTTTTTTTAATTTGGGGACATTGTCGGGTTTATTTGGGGTCATTAATTTCCTTCTATTCAATCGAACATACCCACGTGCTATTGTGAGTCACTCGGTCACATAGCAACCATAGACACCAAGATGGCGGCCTCCAGCATACAAAAGGGACGACGAAAACAAGTGTCACCCTAACAACACGCGCTGCGCATGCCCACTAAGACCACGTATCACTCTGGGGATAGTGTCATAAGATGGCCGCTTACGCGGGGTACCATAACAACTAAACATGACGCAACTGGTACATGTGAAAATGGCGTCACATATGAGATCCCCAATCTGGCTCGATCCGTCCCTCTCCTGCTACTGGAGTTGTCCTTTTACTAGATTCGATTCGAAATTCGGTTCGATGTTGAATACCTTGGTCGATTTAATTCGAGATTCGATTCAACCAGATAATTTCCTAATCTCTGGGCCCTACCAGAGAATCAAAAATATGGAACTTCTGTGTATCCATTTTTAAAAATTTCAAATTTCTTTTTCCACTGGACCGACCCTTGGTGGGTTCCGTGTGTCTGTGAAACTTGCCTCCCCTACCCCCCGTATCCACCCCAATGCACACATCTGACTCTTCCACTATCAGCTACGTTAACGTTAATATGTAGATCACTGTGAATATCATATTTCGAGTTGAATCGAACCAGGCAGAGAATTTTAAAATCGAATCGAATCACGAATCAGATCTCACCGCTTTTCAAGTTGTTGGTATTGTACCTTCTAACAACTTCCTTACAGCCATGGAATATAAAACAATATTGTCACTCTCCACTCAAGTATTGTATTTCTCAGCGACTCGTCTGTTTGGGTGAGTCAGTAAAAAGCGGAATATTCCAGAAACAGAATCACAGTTGCAAGTTTGGGAAGAGGGGCCTCATTGGTGTCTTCTTCTATCACCGGGTCTCCTGTACATGTCATTCGATTACACCCTCCTCCTGTATAGGAAACCTGCTGATAGAAGAAGAGTTCAAAAGGAAGCACTTAGTAGGAATATGAGAATATGTCGATGATTCGAAAATTCCTAATCAGCCCAACTGAAATCGAATCGAATCATCGGATCGATTTCCGAATTTGGAGGCATCGTACGGCTCTACTAATAGGTCTCACTAATAACACAAAGCACGGGGAAGAGGGAGGGGACTAAAGTTTCGAGATTCGATCCGATTTGAAATCTTAAGTATTCGGTTCGATTCGAATTCGGTTGCCCGATTCGTTTTCTCTCGAATCTTTTTTCAGAACAATATAGCTTGGTATGAGTCATCTTCATCGTCTCACAAAACGTTCAGTTGGAAATCGTATATAAATAATGTTGAAATAAAAGACTGACTGTAACTTCCGTAAGATTAACATAAAAAATATCTGCACTCATGCAACCAAACAATAAACTATAATCGTTACAGGGTAATATTCCAGCTACATCATCAAGGCATGCCTTCGGCGAAGGCATGCCTTGATGATGTGGCTGGATTATTTTATCAGTCGGAACTTGAGCCACCACAGTCGGAACAAATTAGGTTTACAGTATTTATTTATTTATTGGTGTTTTTAAGGTCACATATTTATGCACAATGGCTAATCATGACCGTGACAGTTTTACGGGTGGAGGAAGCCGGAGTACCCGGAGAGAACCACCGAGCAACGGCGAGCAACTGTCAGCTCCCCAGCCACACAAGCAGGGTTTGCATTGGTTGAAGACAATGACACCATCGACGTGCAGTACGCCTTAGTACACAATGCCACCGTGCCCCACGTGGGCAATGGGGGTGAAGTGTCTGGCCCAAGGACACAACGCGGTTGCCGTAGGTGCGATCCCAACCCCTACTGGCCGTCTTCAAGACGCCACTGATTCGGTTCGAGGTTCGATTCGATTTCGAATAACAGACGTGACTCGATTCGAGATTCGATTCGAATCGAAAATGTATGATTCGCAGGGCTCTACTAAATCTCATCTTTAAATGTGGAAGGCCGTTGTCATCCACCCCGCCCATTTTGTTGGTCAAAATCATAAGCAAATGAAAGTACTTACAATTCTTCCTTTGTAATTATAGAATAACAGTCTTCTCCTTCTTTTATTATCAAGCCTGATACTAATGACAACAACTTTTGATCCATAAACTATTGAAATACTAATTTGGAATGCAAATTACCTCATAAAACAAATTTCCTCACGCGTTCATATTTTTAAATACGCAGTAGTCTTTTCCGATGCGCCCGGAACCATTGTCATGACATACATGATGACTTCGTTAATTCAAAACATTTCATATGACTCTGATTAGTGAGAAAAAGATGTAACATGATAGCTGCTGCTTTTACATCGATCACCTTTGTGATTTACATGTGTTACGGTTGCCAATCACTGTATTTGGTATATGAGTCACGTCATGGGTTTGGTGTCTACATGTTTAGTTTGTATTGTATTAAGCATCACTACTTTCAGAAAGTATTTCTGGGGAACGCGGTGGCTCAGTAGGTAGAGGTGCAGGCTGCAAGCCGAGAGGTCATCGGTTCGAATCCCACCTGCGGCAACCGCGTTGTGTCCTTGGGAAAGACACTTCACCCCCATTGCCTGCGTGGGGGCATGGTGACATTGTGTACTAAGACGTACTGCACGTCGATGGTGCACTTGTCTTCAACTTCAATCACATATTTATGCACAATGGTTAATCATGACCGCAACAGTTTTACGGGTGGAGGAAGCTGGAGTACCCGGAGAGAACCACCGAGCAACGGCGAGCAACAGTCAGCTCCCCAACATACAAACTCCACACAAGCAGGGTTAGCATTGGTTGAAGACAAGTGCACCATAGACGTGCAGTACGTCTTAGTACACAGCGCCACCGTGCCCCCACGCGGGCAATGGAGATGAAGTGTCTTGCCCAAGGACACAACGCGGTTGCCGCAGGATTCGAACCGAGGACTTCTCGGCTTGCAGCCTGCACCTCTACCTACTGAGCTACCGCGTGCTCCTCACGGTTGCTAGCGGCAAGCTCAGTGCAGTGCCCAGTACAGAATTTTCGGCCCCGATTCTGTTTTTGAACAAAAATCCTTACTGGGTAATATTCCAACTACATCATCAGGGCATGCGGCCTTCGATGAAGGCATGCCTTGATGATGTAATTGGAACATTTTATCAGTCGGTGTTTCAAGACGCCTGTATTCGATTCGAGGTTCGATTCGATTTTGAATAATAGACTCGATTCGATTCGAAAATATGTGATTCGCCGAGCCCCAAAATGTTCTGTTACATTTGATCGGACAGTGCCAAAATTACTGAACGACCAGGTTTTTGTCATTTGCGGTGTTCTTTCAACTGTAGTTGAGATCTCGTGTTTCGTTGCGTTTTTTATAAGGGTTTAACGACACATTAACAGCTAGAGTCATATCATGTCGGTGACAGTTTTACGGGTGGAGGAAGCCGGAGAACCTAGAGAGAACCACCGAGCAACAACGAGCAGCTGCCAGCCCCCTAACATCGTAACCCTGAACTCTGCCCCGTGGCACAGGCAGGGTTATATTGGTTGAAGACATGCGCACCTTCGACGTGCAGTACGCCTTAGTACACAACGTCATCGTGCCCCCATGTAGGCAATCGGGGTTAAGTGCCTTGCCCAAGGACACACCGCGCGAGCGCGAATCAGTCGCTGAAATGGTCACCCATCCAACTACTAACTGCGCTCGACGTTGCTTAACTTCGGTGATCTGACGAGAACCGGTTACCGCGCCCCCTTTCGTTGTTGTTAGGAAGGGCGTATACTCTTTATTGTGCGGCAGGAAGGAGATTTTGAGGGAGGTGGGGGTTCGCCGACGTACTCTCACAGCCAGGTAAATTTTTAGTGGAGGATCTGAACTGCAGGACCATTTAATCTCTTAATGTGCGTAACAACCATAACGGTAACCGTTTTTACAAAACAACGCCATTCAATTTTTTTTATTTTTCAAGTTTTGCCTAAAACACATGTCTTGTTTATTTTTTGTTTATTGTGATTAAATTACATTTTTAAGAGCCTGTATACATTTACGGGTTGAGGAGCCTGTAGTATCTGGAAAGAACTACCGAAAAAGGCGAGTAACTGTCTCCTACTTACTACCTGGTAAGAGCAGAGTTAGAATTGGTTGAAGGAAAGTGTACTGTCGGCGTGCCCTAGCCTTAGTACACAGTGCCAGTGTCAATATCGAATTGTCGACCTTTCGATTTCAAGGCCAAAGCTCTGACCAATGAGTCATTCCTCTCCACAAAACATGGCTTATGACCCCTTTGTTGGAACTAACTCATTTAGCTCGTTCCAATAAGGAGTCGTAAGCTATGTTTTTGAACCTCAATAAGACAAATTTTAGTTGTTCAATATCTCTTTTTGTGTTTATCTTCTCTTCGTGTCACAAAGGGGTTAACCCTTTACCCAACCCAGACAGAGGATGAGACTCTTTAAAAAAAATTCTTGAATGACGAAACATTTTAATTTTTTGTCTCAAAAACATAGCTTATGACACCTCAATGGAACTCATTGAGCTCATTCCAGAAAGGGATCACAAGCTATGTTCTTGAGACAAAAAATGAAAATGGCGATTTTTGTGAATTGCGTTGGCCGTATGTGGGTTAAAATCATTTCGCTTTAGAATAACGATGGAATGTAAAACTTCATACCGTCCCGACAAGGGCTCTGCGAAGCTTCGAGGTTCGATTCGATTTTGAGTGTCAAGTTGGTATGCAGTTCGATTCGAAATCGGTTGCTCGATTCGTTTCCTTCGAAAACTTTCACTGGAATATAGCTTGGCATCAGTCATATTCGTCGTCTCAGAGTTCAGATAGAAATTGTACATAAATAATGCTGAATGTGAAGACTGAATGTAATTTCCCCTACATTAACATAAATAACATCTGCACCCATGCCGTCACCCATACTAATTCCAGTGTCAGCAGTCACTACCACTGTTGGAAGCAAATTTAAAGTTTCCAAGCAATCTCTACGATGAGCTGTTGCTTGCGGCTAACTAGTCCTGTGCAATACATAGTACGGGTATTCAGGCAATCGTTTCTGTTTTTGAACTGAAACCCTTACTTGGTAATATTTCGGCTACATCATCAAGGCATGCCTTCGACGAAGGCATGCCTTGATGATGTAGTTGGAAAATTTTATCAGTCGGCACTTGAGTCGTCACGGTCACAACAAATCACGTTTACGGCACCCCCTTCCCCAATCGGTCACCCTCTAGACACCCTTGATTCGATTCGAGATTCGATTCGATTTCGGATAATAGACTTGATTTGATTCGAGAGTCGATTCGAATCGAAAATGTGTGATTCGCAGGGCCCTAGTTCCGACAATGAAGCCGTATGTTGGAAGCAGACAAGTGCGGTAGGCAGCACCTCTCGGGGCCTCTTTTACCAACTCTGTATCGTCAATTCGAAACCCTCTTTATTGAAAGCCATGACTGTCTGGGGTTGAGGAGACAAGGCGTTGTTAACGCCACCATCACTGTTCAAGCTGCCCCTACATTTGCCAAGTGGGATTTTTCTTTAGTGTCAAATGGATTTTTTGGTGCCTATTGAAACATTTTAGTGCCAAGTGGGATCGTAAATGTGAGCTGCCCCTACGTTTGCCAAGTGGGATTTTTCTTCAGTGTCAAATGGATTTTTTGATGCCTATTGAAACATTTTAGTGCCAAGTGGGATCGTAAATGTGAGCTGCCCCTACATTTGCCAAGTGGGATTTTTCTTTAGTGTCAAATGGATTTTTTGGTGCCTATTGAAACATTTTAGTGCCAAGTGGGATCTTAAATGTGAGCTGCCCCTACATTTGCCAAGTGGGATTTTTCTTTAGTGTCAAATGGATTTTTTGGTGCCTATTGAAACATTTTAGTGCCAAGTGGGATCGTAAATGTGAGCTGGCCCTACGTTTGCCAAGTGGGATTTTTCTTCAGTGCCAAATGGATTTTTTGGTGCCAATTGAAACATTTTAGTTCCAAGTGGGATCGTAAATGTGAGCAAATTAACCATGTATCGTCTTTTTAGTGTAATAGGTGCTAAAGCATTGCAGATGGCACCTTTTACACTTAACCCTTTACCTAACATGAAAAGCAGACGACACTTGCAAACAAAATTCTTGAATAACTATTATTTTTTTTCATTTTTGTCTCAAAAACATAGGTTTTGACCCCTCATTGGAACGAGCTCGACGAGCTCGTTCCAAAGAGGGGCCATAACCTATGTTTTTGAGACAAAAAATGAAAAAATAATGAAAAATTAATTGGCGACTTTTGTGAATAGCGCTGGCCGGTTATGTCCGTTACGTTGGGTAAAGGGTTAAAACACGATATTTTAATTTAGTATTACCTCTCTCTTTTAAGTATTTTAGTTTCCAAAAACCCACAAATGCTAAAAAAAAAATATAATAATAAAAAGGAAAAGGCTATTAGCAACGTTTACAAAAAAATCATGATTAATATTTACTTGATGTTTATTCACCCTCAATAAACCAGTTGCAAATAATTTATTATCTTCCAGATGGAATATAAAAAAGATTGTGCAAGGTGAAAAAGATTAAAGTAACAAGAATGTCTTCATTAGAATCATATTAAATGGATCAACTGTAAATTAAGTTTATCCATAATCTAAAGCCATGAAATACTATTATTACCACTCAATCTATAAGTTACTAGTCGATTAATATAAGTTTGGAGGCCCGTTAAAACTCCATAATTTCAGTGACGTCATTCGACGGAGCCGAGCCGAGGGCGATAATGGTATAAATAGCCATTAGCGGCCCGGCTATTTTTAGATTCAAGTTAGCTGTAACAGGGAGTCGTAATAATAATAATAATAACATGATTGTTGTCAGGCATCATGATTCATTAGCGGCCCTGCAGCAATGATGAACAGCCCTTGGGCTTATTAACGGCACTCGACTTCATCTCGGGCCTTTAATAAACCCTCGGGTTGGTCATCATTGCAGCAGGGCTGCTAATGAACCATAATGCCCTCCAAAATCGTGTTATTGTTGTATTACTGTAACCAGGGATGTGGCGACAGGGGGGGGGGGGGGGTGGGGATGTCTCATAATCGTTACAAGGTAATGTCTCAGGAGTATTTTTTTCAATAGTTGGAAATTCCGAGGTCAAAAATCAAATAGTTGGAAATTCAATAAATTAACATTGTTCATGAAAAATATTAAAATTCCAACTAATGATGAGAAATTTTGATCTTTTATTTCGAACTGGAAACTTGAGTTTCAAATTTCCTACTCTAAAACTGACATGGCCTCAAAATTTCGACTCTGACATCAATCCGGTAAATTTTCTGACCCAGACACGTTATAAATGCTTCAAGACTAGTGAAAACTTTCAGAAGGGTTCATAACCCTTTACCCAACGCAGACGATTTCAAAATTCATTATTTTAAATATCATATTTTTCAATTTTTTTCGAAAAATTTCAACAAAACCATATCATGTGACCCCTCTTTGGAACGAGCTCGTCCCAAGGAGGGGTCAAATGATATGGTTTTGTTGAAATTTTTCGAAAAATAATATTTTTTCAGCAGCTGTATTTGCATATTACGTGGGCGGATGCGGGCGATTCGTTGGGTAAAGGGTTAAAAGACATCACCTACCCTGTAACCTACATGTTACTTGATAGACGCGGAGTCTGTCTCGCCTGTGTCGTTTGACAGCGATTTTATCGAAAACAGGGCACTGAAATAATACACGTGTAAAACTTTGGGACCTGCCAAAAGTATATTTTCGGTGACAGATGCTGCATATTTTTATAACAAACGATTTTTTTTTATTCATTTGGCACAATTGGCACCCAACAGTGTGGACACTGGCCACCATCAAAAACACAGGATGATGATGATTGAACGAGGGCATCTTCAAAATTGACGAAAGCTTTTAAAAATGTAAACGAAGGGAGACTACTCCAAACTTCGGTAAACTGTCAGCTGTTCTGCAGTCAGTTGAAAATTCCTGCCCGAGTCGCAGAGTGGCTTAAAACTTATTGTTTTAATTGTTGAGTTCTAATACACATTTCATTAGATGTGCTGATGTTTGGTAATACAACAAGTAGTAAAGGACTGAAAGGGCTACTAAAAATCAGGGCAATTGTTAACGTATTCCAGGCTTTCCATAAGAATGAGTTCAAATTCGTGAACAGAGCACGGCTAAAAATGGCTGTTATTTTTGTTTTTTTTGTTTTTTTTGGAGAAGGATTGTTTGTTTGGAAGAAATCGAGTCGCAGCAGTGATCTACGGAAACGTATTAGCGCCTCAGACATGAAAATACGATTATTGGGGGGGGGGGGGGGAGTACAGATACATTCTTGGAGCCCTAACAAATGACTGGGGGAACAAACACCGAAATGTGTGTTTGAGTGCGTGTGTGGGGGGGGGGGGGGGGGGGCACCAACGTCCAGTGGGGGTCGGGAGATGTCTAGGTATATACTAATCTGTAAGACGGCTATACACTGCCCCTTTCCCACCCGGGGCTCAATCCAGTATGTGGTAATCTACTGCGTATCCCCAAAAGAGTGGAACCCATGCCTCGATATTGAGTAGGGCGGTATATAGCCATCATACAGAGGCTAGAGTGTAGGCAAGAAACCATGCAATAAACGAGGAGAGTTCCACGACATCAGGGGAGCAGGCCTCGCCGACAAAGGGGCTACAATTCTCGCTAACCATCCCTGGTGTGTTGGCCCCTGTATTAAATCTCATAGGTAGAGCGCTGAAACCAAGTATCTGTAAGACTACTGACCTTATCAGGCCTACCTGGCCTACCACTCCAAGCACGAAACATGGCCCAGGTAGAGATGAGGGGGGAAAGTATTCGTACAGACACTAGAGACTGGGTGGGTGGGGGCGTTCTCTATGAAAAATGTTTTTGAAATATGCACTAAATCGTGCTGTGCAAGAGTGATTTAAGACCCTTGTTTGCCGAATCGCATGGCTTTTCCCCTGTACCCTGAACTTCCTATCGCTCCCAGCTGACACAGCCGCTATAGATTCATCGGCCGAAACCAGTCACCTGGCTATGAACGGTTCGCATAGTTGGCATCGCAGGCTGGGTGTGTGGCCTCTTATTGCAGGTTCTGTGTAAACGGGAAAACTCAGGCATCAAGGTTCGTCTGGAAAGCTGTTGGTGTAGCTATGTCGTTGATAACGTTACGATGAGCGCGTGACTTCATGACGACGTTCACTGCTGACCACAGAGCTGAGTGACTAAACGTCGTAGGGTCGTGTGAATATCCTGGTCCCTCCATATAGGTGACAGTGACATTCAGTATCCCATGTCATATCTCAAAACTCTCATAACAGGAACAGAAAAGGCTTTCGTTGGCCTTGGACTTTTCTCCCTTATCGACTCTGTCCTACTTTGTCGACTAGAAGGGCTCGAGCCAAGGAGCCATGTAGCAGTCCCTCGAGGAGAGATTCCTCGAACGACTCGTACCTACCGAGCGAACGAGTGATCGAAGTGTGCTCCAGCGAGTGACTCCTTAAACGACTCGTCAACTCATCTGGGTTTTAGTGGTCACTAAGTGAATACTGAGTGTTCCACGATCACTTGTCACCGTGCACCTATTGATCGGTGATCCCCAATGACCTGACCCTCACCGATCATCAACGACTGACCGTTCGAACTACTCTTCGAGCTTGTGGAAGCCTAAGACTTCTTGGGAACCATGTTGCGTGGGCAGGGTCGCCGGGTCCCTGGGGCGAGTAAGTAGACTAGGGAAGCACATTGATTGCTCGATTCAACGATTCATTCTGACAAATTGATAGCACTACTGACTGATGACTGATTTTTTAATCGTGTCTACAGCTGACAGCGAAACTAATACGCACTGTTGTCTACTAACAACCTTTAAACGGACCTCAGCTGCTGGGTAGGAGGCCAACGTCTAGGAATTAGGGATAGCTATGCCAGGGCAACGTATCATTTGAGGACACCTGTTAAGGATACCTTTTAAGGATACTTATCTGAAGATATCTGGTCAACCCATTTCGTAGGGTATAAAAGGGAAGATACCATCACAAATTTGTCATTCCACGTTTAACGCTTTACCTAACATGAAAAGCAGACGACACATGCAAACAAAATTCTTCAATTTTTATTATTTTTTCATTTATTGTCTCAAAAACATAGGTTATGACCCACATCGACGAGCTCGTTCTATAGAGGGGTCATAACTTATGTTTTGGGACAAAAAATGAAAAAAATAATAAAAATTAATTGGCGATTTTTTGTGAATCGCGCTGACCGTTTTTGACCGTTATGTTGGGTAAAGGGTTAACCAGTGATGGATCAACACCACAGCTGTGAAGAGTGCCAGAAAAAGTTTCACCAAGAAATGTAATCTTTATCAACATAAGAAGTCGCCCCACGGGGAATGGGTCACGTCGCCCCCGGGTTGAGTCGCCCTCAGTCAAATCGCCACCGGATCAAGTCGCAACCGGGTCAAGTTGTCCCCCATACATCGGGTCAAGACGCCTCCAAAGAAGTGTTGGACATTGAAAGACTTAATAATAACGTAAGACTGGTGTGATCAAACACGTAATTTTTATTTATCAAAACTAGAACATAATAACAAAATATATAACAAATATAGGGGTGGCGCCAGGGATTTCTCGACAGGGGGGCTGACCTCTCCGCTGACCTCTCCGACAGTGGGGGGGGGGGGGGGGGGGTGGGGGGAGCTATAACATTTGACCTCCCAAACGAAGGAAAATGAGTGAAAATTGGTAAATTGGAGAACCAAAATAGAAGCAAATTGAGTATGTTTGTTGATTATTTAACCCTTTACCTACATGTAACCTAAAAAGCAGACGACACTTGCAAAAATAATTCTTGAATAACTAATTTTTTTCATTTTTTGTCTCAAAAACATAGGTTATGACCCTTCGTTGGAACGAGCTCGATGAGCTCGTTCCAACGAGGGGTCATAACCTATGTTTTTGAGACAAAAAATGAAAAAAATAATGAAAATTAATTGGCGATTTTTGGGAATAGCGCTGGCCGGTTTTGTTCGTTACCTTAGGTAAAGGGTTAAAGTAAACATATTATAATAAGGTCGGGAAATATTTCATCTATAAAGCCAGTTTGACGAACGACATTAAGGAATTTCGTGAGACTCACTATTCTCTATCAGAGTTCCAGTGCTGCACGGGTTCGAGACAGACAAGACGAGATATCTACATTCGATTGTCGGAAATTTCTCGTGAAGTCGGGTTTACGAGACTTTCCAACGGACTGACTAAAAATCTCCGACGGGGGGGGGGGGGGGGGGTGGACCTCTTCGAGGGGGGGGGGGCTCTAGCCCCCCCCCCCCCCCCCCCCCCCCCACCCTGGCGCCACCACTGAACAAATATATACAACTTTTCGTACTTTTTTTACTTATTAAAACTAGAACATAATAACAAAATATATAAAAATATACATTTCATAAATTACAGAAATATCTGTCTATGGTTTATATAATTTATTTTGTTATAAATATTATGTAAATATAACCAGATCTTATAGCGTTATAGAGAATTCTACATCAAAGCTTCACAACCATAAACGATCAAGACACAGAACCAGTAATGACAACGGAGAGAACAAAGTGAACGAAGACGGAAGAAAACAGAACAGACCAAAGAGTAAAATAAAGTGAATGAAGCTCCAACACAACGAAGATAACAGAACAAACAAAATAATAAATATTAAACAATATGATGAACTTTAACAGTGTACAGAAAAGTCAATTAAATTTTAAACTATAACAAAAGTTCTTGTTTTTTTTTTCTTACCAGCGGATAAGGGGAATACCCTGCGAAATGGGTTGACCAAATATTTTCAGATAAATATCTTAAAAGGTATGCTTAACAGGTATCCTCAAATGATACGTTGCCATGACATAGGTATCCCTTATTCCGAGATGAGTGTAAGGTATCACAGAACTAAATATTTACCCTTAGGCGACCATTATAACGTTCAAGCGGAAAAAAATATGATCGCATCACTTTAATTTTGGCATTCAAATATCTCTGTCAAGTATAGCCGTTCCGACAACTTTTTCTGACCTGAAAACAGGGGGTCATGCAACAAATAAGAGAGAAAAACTGACACAAAGGGAAGTACCGGTCACGTGCACATATTTTTCAGGGAATTCCCAACAAAAACACACAAAAAGTAAATTGTATTTTTTAGGTCCAAAAGTCATCAAATCACCCTCTTTTTTATCAGGAATATTCAACAATAATGCAAGATGTCAATAGAATGTTTCGAACGTTCATTGAAACAATATATTTTCCCAAGGCTGTTTATTTTTAGAGATTGCATCATTTCCGAGTGCAACATTTTAAGGCGGTTCACTCTAATTTCAATATTTAGTTCCGCGATACGGTAAGAGCCACTCTTTCGAGCATGCTCGAAAGCTCCTTTTCTCGATGGAATTCTAGTCGTCCGAGTGATCTGAGATAGTGTTACACGTCAGTAGTAATGGTACAGATCTGCAAGGATGGTACAAAACTATGATATTGGGTGAATGCAGTCGATCATTGGACAAACTACGGTGATATTGGACAAGTCAGCAGTAGTGGTATCGGAGCTATGAAGGCCATGGGGGAGGTCTAGATGAACGAAACAGTACATGCACTGCAAAAAATATAGGTTCTCTTTAGAACCAAACTGGTTCTAATCTTGTACCTGAGATGGAACCAGTTCTGTCTAAACAGTATTTATTTCAAATCAAATAAATTTATAAAGATTAACATTGAACATAAACAGAATTAAACATAAATTGAGACGGTTTAAGTCGTAAGTTTTGAGCTTATACGAGGTTGTCTCAAATTATTATTAAGCAAAGGAGATATGAACAGTTGGCATATCGAACCAGTTTTGGTTCTATACAGAACCAAAACTGGTTCGATATGCCAACTGTTCATATCTCCTTTGTTTCAAAATGTTTGGCGACTGCGTTGAATAAGCTCCAAGTTTAGTGCTGAATCTACTTCAGTTCACGTAATATTCTGTTAAAACTGAATGCTAATCTTGGTAAATTTATTTGATTTGAAATAAATACTGTTTAAAAGGAGCTGGTTCCATCTCAGGGACAAGATTAGAACCAGTTTTGGTTCTAAAGAGAACCTATATTTTTGCTGTGTGGACAAGTCAGCAGTTAGATAGCAAACTGTAATAGTGTTACACGTCAGTAGTAATGGTACAGATCTGCAAGGACGGTACAAAACTATGATATTGGGTGAATACAGTCGATCATTGGACAAACTACGGTGATATTGGACAAGTCAGCAGTAGTGGTATCGGAGCTATGAAGGCCATGGGGGAGGTCTAGATGCAAGAAATAGTACATACACTATGGGCCATAACTATCTTCAATGGATATTCTCCAAAAGGTATCCTCTAAGAGGTACAGTGGAGCCCACTTAACTGGATATCTCTTAATTGCATATCCCTATTAATTGAATATAATTTTCAAACACAAAACCATTTGCCATACCTTCAGTACAAATTTGATCTGTTAATTGCATATGGGTTGTAGAGTAAACTCCTGTTAATTGTATATCAATTTTTGTAATATGTCGAAAACATTACTGTGACAAGCACCAAATTCCCCTTATTTATCAACCTTTTTGGCCTCACTACATCAAATACAGGCATTTATTCTATTATATCTTGTTTGACAGAACTCTGTGAGCTCTGTCAAACAAGATATAATAGAATAAATGCTCAGTTTACCTCCAGAACACAGGGAATTGACCAAATCCCTGTTAATTGTATAATCCTGTTAATTGAATAATTTTCACTGGCAAAATGGATATTCAATTAAGAGGATGTCCGTTAGCTCATTTGCTCAATACTCTTCGAGTCGTTCGAGCAGTGTGTGGAGTCACTGGATCGAGCAATTGTTTTTAGCTCATTTGCTTGATGGGATTCGAGTTGCTCGAGTAATACATGTTCCCGTCATTGCTTGATAGTCCTTTGGGTTTGGGAATTTTGGAGGCCTTGGTTGTTCCGACGGGAGATAGCTATGTATGGCTAGGTACAGATTATGGGGAATCAAGCAATCCGATTGGTTAATTAGAGCGAATAAAGTGAAATGATTAGATGATCTTGATAAATGAAACAAGAACAAGATTACTCGGAATAGGGTTAGAACTAGCCTGAACAGGCCAGAAAAGCTAAATATAGCACCTATAAGCAAAACTGTTCAAACTGATAGGTTATTCTATTTTACTGGAGTATACTCCGATTCAATTAAACAAACAGGACCGAGTAGACAGAAACTATAGCAAAGATAGACGCAGAAGATACCGAAGGGATCCGAATAACAGGTAGAAACTCAGGATTTAGTTGGAAATCCGAACTGTATAAAACACTTTTTGGGTCTATTTGGGTACTTCTACGAAGTATTTGAGAAAATCCGAACCAGAAAAGTACTTTTCTACAATGGAACGCACCTTATATCACAACGTGGTACTCTTATAAGTAGGATTCTTGAAGAATCCGAACCAGTTAAAGTCACTTTAGGTGATTTGGAGGGATTGTCGGGTTGTTTGTGGAAATTCTACGAAACTACTCCTGAAACTACTCCTATTCAATCGAACAAACCCTCTGAACATACCCCTGTCCCGTGGTAGGCCTTTGGGTCTCATAGCAATCACGTTCTACCATAGAAACCAAGATGGCGGCCTCAATGCGCACTAAGACCATGTATCACTATAGGGTTGACGTCACAAGATGGCCTCTCACGCTGACTATCGGGACAACCAAACATCACGTAACTGGGTCACGTGACTATGACGTCACATATGAGACGTACCACTGAGTTAGAAAGAGAAACCTGACTTAAGACAAGGAATCTTTTTTTTTTTATTGGAAGGGGGGACCTCGTTTAACTTTATGCTCAAACGCCTTACTAAATCACGAGAAACTGTCATTTAAAATGCCCATCAGCGCGAACTGTAATATATTTATTATATATAAGGATAGAATGAATCTTGCACCTCATCACTAAATGTAATAAATTTATTAAATTTAGGACTGGAATACACATTTCCACTCAACACTAAACGTATTCAATTTATTGCATTTAGAGTTGAAAAGCAAGATGTATTTTAACCCTAAATGTAATAAATTCATTACATATAGTGTCTAGGTCCAAGATGCATTCTAACCCTACCTCTAAAAAAATTATTACATTTAGAGTTAAGATGCAAGATGCATTCCAACCCTATCTGTAATAAATTTATGTTAGCTCCACCAATACAACCCACCAATAACAGAGAGGGTGATCGCCCCCACGACCCCCCACCCCCACACCACCCCACCTCCACGCACAAACGCACAAACAAACACTTCTGTTTTGTCCCTCTAGTCATTTGTTAGGCCTCCCAGAATGTATCTGTACTCACCCCCACCTCACACACACCTGGATGTTGTTGTTTTTTTGTTATTTTTACAATGCTTTCACGTATTGTAATTATAATTTCATGCCAGAGGCGCAACATAGCCTCTGTGGGCCTTAGTGAGACGACTATATACTACCCTTCCTCCACCCTGTGGCATGATCCTCCAGCAGTATACAGCCTTCTTACAGACTGGTGTTTATCTGACCCCTTTTCGGGGAGGGCAGTCCTCAGCGTCGGGGAAATGCTAGTACCACCACAGCAAAAAAATAATACGGAGGGTGATCGGGCCCTTGGAGTCCTCCCCACTTCAGTTTTTGTACCTCAGAAGTAGGAGATGTGGAGATCGTGTCTCATTGACGTCATGGCACGTGACCCAGTGATGTCATGTTAGATTGTCATGGTAACCCGCGTGAGCGGCCATCTTGTGTCGTCATCCCCATAGTGATACATGGTGTTAGTGCGCATATGCAGCGCGTGTTGCTGTTGGGTGATACGTGTTTCCGTTGTCCATTTTGTATACTGGAGGCTACCATCTTGGTTTCTACGGTAGGACGTGGTTGCTATGTGACCCAAACAAGACAAGTGTATGTTCGGGGGGGGGGGGGGAGGGGGGGGGTGTTCGATTGAATTGGAGTATCACGAATTACCCAAATAAACCCGACAATCTCCCCAAATCACCAAAAACTACTTTATTTACTACGGATTCCCCATTTTATCGGCTTAGCATGTAGTATACCTCAATAGAACTCACCCCGAGGTATACTCGATAGGTATCCTCAAATAATACAATACCAGGCCATAGGTATCCTCAAATACTGAAATGAGGCTAAAAGGGATAGTAAATTAGGCCTCATTGAGGGATTTTTTTCATGGCCTCAAAGGAAATGAGGTTAAGAGGGATAGTAAATTAGACCTCATTGAGGGATTTTCTCATGGCACTCATGGCCTCATACGACAAAAAGGGATTCTCCAGAAAATATCCTTTATGGGTATCCTCAAATAATACAATACCAGGTCTTAGGTATCCTCAAATACCGAAATGAGGCTAAGAGGGATAGTAAATTAGGCTTAATTGAGAGATTGTTCCATGCCCTCATGGCCTCAAACGAAATTAGGTTAAGAGGGATAGTAAATTAGACCTCATTGAGGGAATTTCTCATTGCCCTCATGGCCCCATGCGACTAAAACAGGATTCCATAACCAGAGACGTTTCACATAAAGGGATTCCATGGGACGTGGCCATTGGATATAGAGGTGATGAGAATCGTATATGAATTCGTTGTAATAAGGTGAGATAACTCTGTATAGAGATTACGGTGTTGAAGCCATCTGATTGGTTAGTTAGCGCCAGGAAAGTGAACTACTTGGGTGATCTAGATAAATGAAACAACAAGAGTACTCGGACTATGGTCAGAACTAACCAGAACAGACCAGAAAAGCCCAATATAGTAACAATAAGCAAAGTTGTTCCTGTTGATTGGCGCTTCTACTCTACTGGAGTATACATCTAGTTCAGACGAACTCATCGCGGGGTGGGGGCCTCGGTACTATAGCACTACGTGCTAAGCCGATAAAATGGGGAATCTGTAGTAAATAAAGTCGTTTTTGGTGATTTGGGAAGATTGTCGGGTTTATTTGGGTAATTCGTGATACTCCGATTCAATCGAACACACCCTCTAAACATACCCCTGTCTTGTTGTATGTCTTTGGGTCACATAGCAACTACGTCCAACCATAGAAACCAAGATGGTTGCCTCCAGTATACAAAATGGACAACGGAAACACGTATCACCCTAACAACACGCGATGCGCATGCGCACTAACCCCATGTAACACTATGGGGATGACATCACAAGATGGCCGCTTACGCGGGTTACCACGACCTTCAAATGTGGCATCACTGCCTCACGTGACATGACGTCACTTCTGAGGTCCTGCCCGGGGCCCTGCCAATGAGGCACGATCTCCACATCTCCTACTACTTACCTCCAGCCATTTATTTGGCCTCACAAAACGTATCTGTACCCCCACTCCGAGTCCTATGTGCAGTGCCATCACATGTTGCAATTGTGATTTCATGTCTGGGACTCAGCAGAGCCTTTGTAAGACGGTAGTAAACTCCTTCCCTCGCCAGGGAAATTTGTTACAATGACCTGCTGCTTAAATTTATCCCGTTAATCTCTGAAATAGTGTTAGGAATTTCTTGACGTGACAAACTAATTTCGAAAAGAGCTGGACTATTTCACGCATGTCCGCCATTCTCGGTAGTAGTACCAGAATGAATATGCCGATGTCTGATCTGACCAATGGCTTGTCCCCGCCTATGAAACGATACTCTGGATCGGTCGGGCCGTAACCCGATATATCAGGATAATAACCTGATTATCAAAATAATGACTTGATATATCAGGATACGGAAACTGATATATCACGATAATAACCCGATATATCAGGTTACTAACTGAAGTGGAGGTGGTGCTTCAGGACTGTCGTAACCTACAGCGACATTGATACTTTCATTGTATTTGGAGTTGAGATGCAAAATTCATTGCAGCCCAATCTGTAATAAATTTATTACATTTAGCGTTGAGATGCAAGATGCATTCCAACCCCATCTGTAATCAATTTATTACATTTAGTGTTGAGATGCAAGATGCGTTCCAACCCCATCTGTAATAGATTTATTACATTTAATGTCGTGTTACATTTAGGGTTGGAACACGGCATTTACAAGATAACTAAAAACCACGTGAGGTTATGCGCATTTCCATTAGTATCTTTATCCCCATTCCTCTTCTAAATATTTCCAGGTCAATGAAGTTAAACCAGTGGCGTAGGGGATGGGCCCGCAGGGGCCGCATTGCGGGAGCCCCGACTCGAAGGGGGCCCCCGTCTTGAAGGACGCCCCAACGCTGGAAGAAAGAGGAAAAGGGAGAGAGAGAGAGAGAGCGAGACTGTGTACCAAATACACATAATTTCAAACTCTCACTTCCACACGACGTACTCTTTGTAGTCTATGTATTATTCTTTTAACCCTTCACCTAACGTAACGTCTAAAATCGGCCAACGCTATTCTCAAAAATCGCCAATTAATTTTCACTATTTTTTTCATTTTTTGTCTCAAAAACATAGGTTATGATCCCTCGTTGGAACGAGCTCGTCGAGCTCGTTCCAACGAGGGACCATAACCTATGTTTTTGAGACAAAAAATGAAAAAAATTAGTTATTCAAGAATTATTTTTGCAAGTGTCGTCTGCTTTTCAGGTTAGGTAAAGGGTTAAGTGAACGCTATATCATTGTAACTGATAGGGGTGAGAAATGAACAATATACATACATGGTGCCTCTCAAGTCACACATCTTGGGCGTGCATGTGTGTATCGTTGGATGGTGGGGTGAATCTTAAAACATGTAATGAAACAATCTACAGAGTCGTACTTTTAGAATCGATCCTATAGGCTATATCTTCATTTAATTTATGGCGTATGTACTACGTGAAATCCTGTATGCTGTGCACGGCAACAACACTAAATTTGCTCCCGATTTAAAGGCAACCACAATTATGAAAGGGCCCCCCGTCTCTATCTCGCGGGGGGGGGGGGGGGGGGTACAAGATTTTCCGCTACTCCACTGCGTTAAACGCATAAAGTGACACTAAATATTTAATTAAAGTTGAGCGATATCGTAATGCTTATGTAATCAAGCGTAAAGTTCATACAAAACAGAAACAAAAACCAGCCAAGATCCGGAAGACACGGAAATAAATACGGACTGTTACCATTGATTTCTATTAGGTATGCACGATATTCAAAACTGAATCCCGGTAACGGCATTCAAAAAAAAATACCGCGGTATACCGGTATATCGAAAACTGTTCAGATATATGCACATTAGTACCACCATCGAGATTTGAGGCATCACAGTCGGAACGAATTAGCATGATGGTGCGGTTCGAAACACCCGCACCCAACGCAGACGATATCAAAATTTATTATTTTAAAAATGAGTTTATCAGATTTTACCAAAAAATTTCTACAAAACAATATCATGTGACACGTCTTTGGAACGAGCTCAACGAGCTCGTTCCAATGAGGGGTCACATGATGTAGTTTTGTTGAAAGTTTTGGAAATTATTTTTTCCACTGCTGGATTACGTGGGCACATGTAGACGATTCCTTGGGTAAAGGGATAGTATTATTCATTCGGGGCCACAGTTAAAAAACTCAAGACATCTTGAAAATTAAATTGTGGGGAAATAAATAATGACGATAAATCGATATTTTTTGTAATTACACCGGTTTTTAATCGATATTGGTCTGAATATCGGTATATATCGGTTTATCGATATACCGTGAAGCCCTGATTTCTATACAAATGGATGGCTGAAATGTCAGCGAAAAATGTTGCTACTCAAACTGTTTCCGGCGTCCCTGATAATAAACAACTAAATATTCAGTTTGCATAGGCACATCATCAGCTTATTCAGCTTTCATCAGAGTATTCTTTTCAAAAAGTGAGGCATCGGGAAGTTCGAGAGTTTTTTTGTTAAACGTTAAACTAAAGTAATTATTTAAAATAATTATACAATAATTGACGTGGATGTTGAGCTCCATTACTGGACCGCCATCTGTGATTAACAGCCCAGCAGTCATTAGCGGTCCGATGCGATAGCCGGTGGCGCGAATGGGTGTAGGGATGCTAATCACAGATGGAGGTTCAGGTCCTGTAACGGAGCCAAACGACGCCTGAGAAAAATCATGCTATTATTATTACTATCAATACTTAGAAATTATAAGAACGATTTTCGACCCTCTTGGATTTATATTATTTCTTGAAAAGAATCAATGTGAAACACCATTTATTAAGCAATTTAAGGCGTAGCGCTTTAGATGTAGGGAAATGTTAACAGATTTCGAGGAAGATGAAATGACGTCATGAGCAGAACGTCAGTGCGTGCTAGTCGGTCCACCGGCGCTAATGACTAAAAATAGCCATTAGCGACCGGCTACGCTTTACAATCTTTGTTTCAAGTTCATTATGCCCCCTTACAGCGTGTGTTAATTAATAGTAACATGACGGTAGCGCACAATGAATTGATAATATACAGAATAGATAGGTACTAGGGTCGGTAATCAGATTTAAAGCTCGAGTAGGATAAGGGTTTTTGACCACGAGGCTCTGCCGAGTGGTGAAAACCCTTATTTTACAAGTAGTTTAAATCTGATTACCGGCCCTAATACCTATTTGTTTTATTTATACCATGCTCTTAATAAATAATCGACTTTGTCACTTAAAATTGAAAACAATTTTCGATTAGCAGACGAGCGAACGCATGGGTTTGTTTTGTTTACATCTGAGCCGGTGGGCAGTACCTCCGGCTGTACGTTAATGCTTGATTGACAGCTAGTGTTTATTGAATTTACCTCGCTTTTTCAGTCAAATTATTATTAACAATTCTTAAATGTTATTTTAAATATTTAATTGTAGGTATTTTAAACTTAATAAGTCATTGCAGGTAGTAGATAGTACCACAAAAAGTCCTATGTTTGAATGAAACATCGCGAAGTGTGAATGTATCGAAGTCGGCAAACTGGGTCATATCAAAGGTCAAGTTGGATGTAGTTCCTACTATATAGGTGTAAATTTTTGTAATGGAATTCCCATTGAAAACGTTTTAACAACAGTAGAAGCTTTACACAGTTAGTGGGGTTAAAAGCTAAAATTTAACACATTTGCCACAGGTAGCAACATAGGTGAACATGGTATAAAATGATAATAAACGAACGTTTTTGGGGGCATATTTCTTTCATTATTGTTTCAAAGAAGGGAATTGAATATGTTTCATCGACTCGAATTATTATTTATTTATTTATTGGTGGTTAAGGTCACATACTTCTGCACAGTGGCTAATCATGACCATGACAGGTTTACGGGTGGAGGAAGCCGGAGTACCCGGATAGAACCACCGAGCAACGGCGAGCAATTGTCAGCCCCCCAACATACCAACTCCACACAAGCAGAGTTAGCATTGGTTGAAGACAAGTGCCCCATCGACGTGCAGTACGCCTTAGTACACAGCGCCACCGTGCCGTGGGCAATGGGGGTGAAGTGTCTTGCCCAAGGACACAACGCGGTTGCCGCAGGTGGGATTCGAACCGAGGACCTCTCGGCTTGCAGCCTGCACCTCTACCTACTGAGCCATCGCGCCCCTTCAACGATTCGAAAATACTCTCTGAAAATTTTAACTCTCGTCCTTAGGGCCCTGTAAAGCTTCGAGATACGATTCCATTTCCAATATTAACTCTTAGAAGCCGGGAGTCGAGTTTTCTTGCCTGTGATGTAATGCGGCAGGTAATCTGGCTGTGACGATTCGGCTATCTTTGGGCTGGTGGGGGGGGGGGGGGGGGGGGAATTAAACACTGAGTAGGTGCTTCTAGTCAAGTGTCGTCTTCCTGAATAGGCAGACGACACTTGATTGGAAGCACCTGCTTTACTATAAGTTTTTCGCGGTATGTCACGTTAGTAGTATGTCTCGTATGTTTCAGGACCCATTGGCCGGAACCCGGTGCCGGACCCCGGAAGTGACGTCATGTCACGTGACGTAGTGGCGCCATGTTGTGTTGTCATGGTAACCCGCGTGAGCGGCCATGTTGTGACGTCATCTCCATAGTGATACGTGTTGTTAGTGCGCATGCGCAGCGCGTGTTGTTAGGGTGATACGTGTTTCCGTCGTCCATTTTGTATACTGGAGGCCGCCATCTTGGTTTCTATGGTAGCACGTGATTGCTATGTTACCCAATTGTTCTGCAATAGGACGGGTTATGTTCGGAGGGTGTGTTCCTTTGTAGAAGAGTAAATCTAATTACCACAAACAACCCGACAATCCTTCCAAATCACCAAAATCCACCCGAACTTTTTCTATTTCGAATTCTTTCAGAATTCTCTGCTTTTATCTATATATGCAATAGTTATCGTTTATCTGGTCATGTTCCTTTATTCTAGAGTATACTCCAGTAGCGTAGAAGAGCCTATCAACTGGAACAGTTTACCTTATTATTGTTATATTTAGCTATTTCTGGTTTATTCTTGTTAGTTCTGACCCTATTCCAAGTCCTCTTGTTGTTTCATTTATATAACTAACCAATCAGATTGCTTGATTTCCCATAGTGCAGGGTTATTTCCCTTGTGTATAACAAAAGCAGTCCCAAAGCCAATAAGCTATCGAGCAGTTACTGATAAGTCATTGCTCGAACGACTCTAAGCCCATCGAGCAAATGAGCTATCGAGCAATTGCTCGATCGAGTGACTCCTCGAACGACTCTTCGACTCATTTCGGTATTTGAGGATACCCATGACCCGGTATTGTATTATTTGAGGATACCTATCCCAAATATCCCTTATAAGCTAAAGAGCCAAGAGAGTAATTGCTCCATGAGCAATTGTTCGAACGACTCGAAGCTCATCGAGCAAATGAGCCTTAGAGCAATTGCTCGATCGAGTGACTCGACATACTGCTCGAACGACTCGAAGGCCATCGAGCAAATAGGCTATCGAGTAATTGCTCGTTCGAGTGACTCCTCGAACGACTCTACGACTCATCAGAAAAAAGGGATTCTAGGGCCTAAAAGGATTCCGTAAGTAGGGCTTTTTCCCAAATAAGCCAAAGAGCCAAGAGAGTATTTGCTCCATGAGCAATTGCTCGAACGACTCGAAGCTCATCCAGCAAATGAGCCTTAGAGCAAATGCTCGATCGAGTGACTCCTCGAACGACTCTTAGACTCATTTCAGTATTGGGGATACTTGTTGGACTTTACATCCGGGTACTTCTGTTGGGAAAGGTATAAAAGGGGTGTTGGTACGAAAATAAATTCATTTGTGTTCTGACCGTCGTCGAGTGAAGACATGTTACCAATTCGTTGCAGATACTGTTCCAAGTTATTTTCAAGATCGGATAATGCTCGAAGACACGAGAAGAACTATCATAGGCTCCACTGCAGATATTGTGATAAAGAATTATCCAGGAGCTTCACACATAAGAGGCATGAAGAACATTACTGTCCAAGAAGAACAGAAGAGGAGAGAGATACTGGACTGACTGACCAGAATAAAGCACTTTTAGAATTTTTACGGGATGCTGACAAGGTGGAAATCGATGCCGTTCTACGTGCTGCTGATGAAGATTTGATTACCTGTTTATGTAAATGTGCTACCAACATCCTCGAAGATAAGATACCACTGAATTTAGCTGAATATGATGACCTGCGAAAATACGAACATGTATTGAAGCTGCTAGCAGATGATGGAATTATTTCTCCAGATATAAAAAGATGTGTACTACGACGCTTATCAACCCAGTCCTAGCTCTGAAAAAAGTATAAAAGGGGTGTTGGTGTGAAAATAAATTCATTTGTTCTACGACCACGAAAGAGTGAAGACATGGCGATACATAACTGCGAGTACTGTGGAAAAACATTTTCTCGAAAATTTAACATGAAGAGGCACAAAGAAGAAGTTTGCCCAAACCGACAAACGGAAGAATCGAGCAACACTACAAGATTAGAAAGAAATCTAGATACACTGCGAATCCTATCTGACGCGGATCGATATGAAGCCAAGACTATGCTGAAGATGGCTAGTGATGATTTGATACAATGTATATGTGATTGTGCTTCAAACATCTTGACGGGCGCAGTACCTATAACCAAATCTGAGAGAGCTAAGCTGATTCCACACAAGTACGAAATAAGGAGAATTGCCTCACCAACGAGAGAACTATCTTATCGGAAAAGAAGACGGATCATACAGAAAGGAGGATTTTTAGAAAAGTTGATCAAACCCGTCATCAATGCACTGTCCGATATCCTATAAAAGGGTCGTGCTCATAAGAAATTTGTTATTTGTAATCTGACCTTCGAAGAGAGCGGACACAATGCAATCCAGCTGTGCACCAAAACACTGGTCAAGAGATTCGGACTCAGATGAATCGTCGGAACTATCAGAAGATATGGAATATGAAGAAGAAGAACACGAAGAAGAAGACGTTTCTATGATGGGAGGTATCGTTCAAAGTGTCTTTGACAAATACCAAAACGATTTTGACAACCTCATGAACAAATATATCGAAGATGGAATGGATAGTGAAGATGCAGTTGAAACAGCAAACAGAGCACTTCAAAAGAATGTTAGAGAAGCCATTAGTGAGAAATACATTCAGACCCTTGTGTACATTCGAAATTTTTGAAACGACGCAATTCACAAGAAAATTCAAGAAACTGCCAAGCGTCTTCGTGAAGAAGAGGACTTTGACTTTGAAGAATCCCAGAAATATGCATTGGAAAAGCGAAGATTTCTGTTCGACAACCTTATGACAAACTACTCATTCCGAGTAGATGATGATGATGAAGAAGAAGAAGACGATTAGAAAAGTATAAAAGGAGTGTTGGTATACAAATAAATTCATTTCCGTTTTGAACGTCGAAGAGTGAAGATGTCTGTGTCAACAACAGTGCTCAGATTCAAAGATGACTTACATATACAGATCTTCAAGAATGATGCTGGATTAAAGCTGACTTCCCAGGAACTGGCCCAAGTGAATCGTGTGGTAAATGCAGCCAAGAGAAAAAATCTAGACATGGATGCTGATGGAAAGAAACAAAGATGTGTGGATACTGGCCGATCAGTAAACAAAAGAATAAAGACAGAAGAACTGACTCCCAATACAAACAGGAACGAAGTTACTACTGCGAACAAAGTTTCTACAGAAACAAAGAAAGATGTTTCCATTAAGAACGAAGTTTCTACAGAAGACAAAAAAAAGATGCCAGCTCCCACAAAGAAAGAAGTTTCCACTAAGAACGAAGTTTCTACTGAAGTCCAGAAAAAGATGCCAGCTCCCATAAAGAATGAAGTTACCACTAAGAACGAAGTTTCTACTGAAGTCAAGAAAGATGTTTCCACTCAAACCACGAATGAAGTTACTACTAAGAAGACTGAAGTTACTACTATGAAACAGCTAGAGAAAGAGGAACCAAAAGATGCCAGACAGGAAATTAAAGCAACCAACAAAGCCAAGTTATCAAATGAGAGAATGTGTTTTATCAAGAACCTAGCCATGCGATGGGAAGAAGCTCCAACCCACAAGAAGATGAAATGGTTAGCCCATGCAAGAAGAACTACAAAGAGAAATGCATTGAGACATTGAATTGTATACTTGAATAAAAATGAAATGTTATATATATTGTTGTTTGTTTTTTATCTACTACCCCAACAGAAGTACCCGGATGTAAAGTCCAACAAGTATCCCCAATACTGAAATGAGTCTAAGAGTCGTTCGAGGAGTCACTCGATCGAGCATTTGCTCTAAGGCTCATTTGCTCTATGAGCTTCGAGTCGTTCGAGCAATTGCTCATGGAACAATTACTCTCTTGGCTCTTTGGCTTATTTGGGAAAAAGCTCTACTTACGGAATCCCTTTAGGCCCTAGAATCCCTTTTTTCTGACATGAGTCGTAGAGTCGTTCGAGGAGTCACTCGAACGAGCAATTACTCGATAGCTCATTTGCTCGATGGCCTTCGAGTCGTTCGAGCAGTATGTCGAGTCACTCGATCGAGCAATTGCTCTAAGGCTCATTTGCTCGATAAGCTTCGAGTCGTTCGAGCAATTGCTCATGGAGCAATTACTCTCTTGGCTCTTTAGCTTATAAGGGATATTTGGGATAGGTATCCTCAAATAATACAATACCGGGTCATGGGTATCCTCAAATACTGAAATGAGTCGAAGAGTCGTTCGAGGAGTCACTCGATCGAGCAATTGCTCGATAGCTCATTTGCTCGATGGGCTTAGAGTCGTTCGAGCAATGACTTATCAGTAACTGCTCGATAGCTTATTGGCTTTGGGACTGCTTTTGTTATACACAAGGGAGATAACCCTGCACTATGGGAAATCAAGCAATCTGATTGGTTAGTTATATAAATGAAACAACAAGAGGACTTGGAATAGGGTCAGAACTAACAAGAATAGACCAGAAATAGCTAAATATAGCAATAATAAGGTAAACTGTTCCAGTTGATAGGCTCTTCTACGCTACTGGAGTATACTCTAGAATAAAGGAACATGACCAGATAAACGATAACTATTGCATATATAGATAAAAGCAGAGAATTCTGAAAGAATTCGAAATAGTAAAAGTTCGGGTGGATTTTGGTGATTTGGAAGGATTGTCGGGTTGTTTGTGGTAATTAGATTTACTCTTCTACAAAGGAACACACCCTCCGAACATACCCCGTCCTATTGCAGAACAATTGGGTAACATAGCAATCACGTGCTACCATAGAAACCAAGATGGCGGCCTCCAGTATACAAAATGGACGACGGAAACACGTATCACCCTAACAACACGCGCTGCGCATGCGCACTAACAACACGTATCACTATGGAGATGACGTCACAACATGGCCGCTCACGCGGGTTACCATGACAACACAACATGGCGCCACTGCGTCACGTGACATGACGTCACTTCCGGGGTGCGGCACCGGGGTCCGGCCAATGGGTCCTGAAACATACGAGACATACTACTCACGTTCAATAAAATCATTCTCATTCCCCGGCTTCTAAGAGTTAAGTAGATATTCGGTTCGTTTCGAAATCGGTTGCCCGTTTCGTTTCCTCTCGAATCGTTGTCATGGGAATGTAGCTTGGTATCAGACATCTTCATCGTCTCACAAAACGTCCAGCTGGAAATCGTATATAAATAATGTTGAAATAAAAGACTGAATGTAACTTCCGTAAGATTAACATAAAAAATATCTGTACTCATGACACCATCAAACAATAAACTATAATCGTTACAGGGTAATATTCCAACTACATCATCAAGGCATGCCTTCAACGAAGGCATGCCTTGATGATGTATGTTGGATTATTTTGTCAGTCGGAACTTGCGCCATCACAGTCGGAACAAATCAGGTTTATAGTACCCCAACCCCGATCGGTCATCTTCAAGGCGCCACTGATTCGATTCGAGGTTCGATTCGATTTCGAATAATAAACTCGACCCGATTCGAGATTCGATTCGAATCTAAAATGTATGATTCGCAGGGCTCTACTCGGCCTACATGTCGCAGAATTGTGAGATTCTCTCTTCGGGCCTGGCACGGACGTGTGTCGACAGGAGACGCCCCAACCACCAAACCCGCCCCAAATTTCCAGTAGTTATACATTTTAGCCTCAAATGACCGACAGATGGAAATTCCATGCCTTGTGGTAGTAGGTTTCCTGGAATTTTACCTGTTGCTGTGATCGTTTCTAACAGACATTTTGGGAATTTTTAATCACATTCCATGTGTCCTTAATCCTTAATGCAGCGACTGGAAAGAAGACACACACATAAACTTAAACAATCCTTTAGAATGTATCACTGATCTGCCACTGCATACCGCTCATGCCTCACTCCCCAAATGTTGTCTGCAACACACGATTACAACTTACGTTGTAACACGGATTTGAAAATGTCCCCCTGTCGCACTCAATCACATCAAAAGGTCTTTTCTGACATCCACCACTTAGCTTTGGAATACATTACAAAGTAAAATCCGAGAAAATAACTCCATATCCAACTTCTCAGCCGAAACAAACGGCTTGTTCCAAGTTACTTTTATTACGACAAAGTATGAAAGGCACAGATACTTCACTGCAGGTGGCGCTTGTCTTGTGGCAATGTAATCGACCATCTCTTCAACAATTACCTTTCTATATAACTCTAACGTCGATGTGGAATGCGAGAAACTGCAGAACATTATTTTTCCAACTGTTCCTTCTATTCGACTGAAAGAAACGCTACTTTGGGCCAACTAACTTAAAATATATAGCGGCATTCTCCTAAACGGGAGCATTCAATATACCCCCGAGGTCAATAAGGCAATTTTCAAAAGTGTACATGAATTTATTACGGTGACAAAGCGATTTTAGACTCCTCTATATTTAGAAGCGTCCAAAAGTTTACACACAATTTGCCCTATGGCGAACGCCAGCCAAGGGAAGCAGTGTTACGGTTAAAACTAGAAGTCCTGTCATGAAATGCGCAAAAATAGCACGCCGATCTGCGCGTTAATCTACGCATTATGACCATAGTAAGACTATCAAATTCTGTACATATGGCCTGTACACAAGCAATGTTTCAGCCAATGGACCTCCGGGTAACCCGTAGGTCCATTGGCAGAAACATTGCCCGTGTTACCTATAAGAACCCAGGAGAACCTGCCGTGCTTTGGATGCCATTCAATATGGCTATTGTGCGCAATTCCTACGTGCAATTAAGCCTAGATAAGTGCACAGTTCGTGACAGGACTTTTAGTGTTAACTGTAGTTTGTTGAGGTAAAAGTAGTCCCACTATATTGTTATCTTGGTAATCGGTAACAAAAGCATCGAGTATGCTAGTTATCCTTGTGATGTGCACGTATATATGCTCGCTCGTGCTCGCTTGTGGGTGTGCACACCGACCTGCGCGTGCGAAAGGGTGGATTTACGTGCATGGCAAAACGAGAACTAGAAAATAGATGGCTGGGAGGAAGATGCCATTCCAATCATAGTGAAATTCCTGTCTGGTCTAACCTGGGTACTCCTATTGTCACTTCTTTTTTGTTTTTATCTCGTTTCTTTTTCCTCCTTTTTCTGTTTCATTTTCCACTTCTTTCCACTCTTATATAACAGTTTTTTCCTGATATCTAGTTTAACCCTTTACCTAACATGAAAAGCAGACGACACTTGCAAAAAAAATTCTTGAATAATTAATTTTTTCCATTTTTTGTCTCAAAAACATAGGTTATGACCCCTCGTTGGAACGAGCTCGACGAGCTCGTTCCAACGAGGGGTCATAACCTATGTTTTTGAGACAAAAAATGAAAATATTTTGAAAATTTATTGGCGATTTTTGAGAATAGTGCTGGCCGGTTTTGGCCGTTACGTTGGTTAAAGGGTTAAACTTATGTTTATATTGGAATACACGTCTTATTTGCCATAAATATATTCACGGGTGTTTGGCCTGTTAAATGGAGACAGCTTGCATAAGCGTCATGCTGCTGCTGAATCCTCTTTCTATAGTTATATTATTGTTCTTAGTATAGCTTCAATTTCATGAAAAAATGTATTTGTATAACTATGGAAATATCATGTCGGTGACAGTTTTACAGGTGGAGGAAGCCGGAGTACCCGGAGAGAACCACCGAGCAACGACGAGCAGCTGTCACCTCTCCAACATCGTAACTCTGAACTCTGCGGCACAGGCAGGGTTAGATTGGTTGAAGACATGCGCACCGTCGACGTGTAGTACGCCTTAGTACACAGCGTCATCGTCCCCCCATGTCGGTAATCGGGATCCTTGCCCAAGGACACAACGCAGGGGCACGAATCAGTCGCCGAAATGGTCACCCATCCAACTACTAACCGCGCTCGACGTTGCTTAACTTCGGTGATCTGACGAGAACCGGTTACCGCGACGCCATCGCGCCCCCAACTATGGAAATAATATCATGTTTAAACTAGGGCCCTGCGATTCACACATTTTAGATTCGAATCGAATCGTATCAAGTCTATTATTCGAAATCGAATCGAATCTCGAATCGAACCAGTGGCTTCTTGAAGATGACAAATGGAGTTTGGAGCGGGGGGCGGGGGGCACTAAAAATTTGCAAGACGTGACGTCCTATTTTTTATTCGGCTCCTTTTTACACCCACCCACCCACGACATGCAAATTTTCTATTTTTCAAATGGGGGTTGGGGTACTATAAACCTGATAAAATAATCCAATTGCCAATCACACATTTCCGATTCGAATCGAATCTCGAATCGAATCACGTCTATTATTGGAATCGAAATGGAATCGAAACGAATCAGTGGCGTCTTGAAGATAACAAATGGGGTTTGGGGTACTATAAACATGTGTGGCTCAAGTCCCGACTGATACAATAATTCAACTATATCACCAAGGCATGCCTTCGTGGTGCTGTGTACTAAGGCGTGAGCCACGTCGATGGTGCTCCTGTCTTCAACCAATGCTAACCCTGCTTGTGTGGAGTAATAATAATAATAATAATAATAATAATAATAATAATAATAATAATAATAATAATGAAGTTTATAGCCTCGGTTCCACAATATGCTCGTGAGCTTTACAATCGAATACATGCGTGGTGTAAAAATAAATAGGCTCTGAGGCTGAAGCTGAATATATACAAAAATGAAAAAGTAACAACTATCAACTATTAATCAACCACGGTTAAGCTCAGTGCTATACACTGCAAAAAATATAGGTTCCCTTTAGATCCAAAACTGGTTCTAATCTTGTCCCTGAGATGGGACCAGTTCTGTTTAAACAGTATTTATTTGAAATCAAATAAATTTATAAAGATTAACAGTAAATATTAACAGAATTAAACATAAATTGAAGGGGTTTCAGCCGTAAGTTTAGAGCGTATATGAGGTTGTCTTAAATCATTATTAAGCAAAGGAGATATGAACAGCTGGCATATCGAACCAGTTTTGGTTCTATGCAAAATGTTTGGCGACTGAGTTGAATAAGCTCCAAGTTTACTGCTGAATCTACTTCAGTTCATGTAATATTCTGTTAAAATTGAATGCTAATCTTGGTAAATTTATTTGATTTGAAATAAATACTGTTTAAACAGAAGTGGTTCCATCTCAGAGTTTTGGTTCTAAAGAGAACCTATATTTTTTGCAGTGTATACTTGCTTGAAGAGATGTGTCATCAGCGCAGATTTAATCTGGTTGAGAGTTTGTGGCGTCTTCATATAAGCGGGAAGGGAATTTCAGAGCTTCGGGCCGGCAACAGAAAAAGCACGACCATCGCATGATAGAAGATTGCAAGTCATTGGAGAAACTGGGCCTTAGAGTTCTGACAGGTTTGTGGGGAACAAGAAGATCAGTAAGCTATGAAAGACCAAGATTGCTGAGACATTTATACATGATTAATAGGATTTTAAAGTCAATCCTTTTCAGAACTGGGAACCAGTGTAGATCTGCCAGTACCGGAGATATGTGGACATATTTCCTGGTCTTGGTCAGAACTCGGGTTGCACAATTTTGGAAGTACATTGGGGAGTCCAATAGTTGCTCGCCATTGCTCGGTGGATCTTTCCAGGTACTCCAGCTTCCTCCACCCGAAAAACTATCTGACGCGAGGTTACAGTGGCTGTCGAAAGTGTCTTTAAACCACAGTAAATAAATAAATACTTTAGTGTTAGGTAAAATGTTAACCCTTTACCTGACGTAACTGCCAAAACCGGCCAGCGCTATTCTCAAAAATTGCCAATTAATTTTCATTATTTTTTTCATTTTTTGTCTCAAAAACATAGGTTATGACCCCTCATTGGAACGAGCTCGTCGAGCTCGTTCCAACGAGGGGTCATAACCTATGTTTTTGAGACAAAAAATGAAAAAAATTAGTTATTCAAGAATTATTTTTGCAAGTGTCGTCTGCTTTTCAGGTTAGGTAAAGGGTTAAAATAATTATTATAAGTTTTATACAGTATGATTGTCAAAACCGACTGGGTAAACTTTAGAGAAGTGTACTGACGTCTTCGGCTTGACTTTTATATTTTTCATCACAAAGCCGACTGAATTTATGTAAACAATGCTTCGAGTTTTGCGCGATTCACGACATAGGAAACATTTCCTAAGACGGTTTTGAAAGTGTCTGTTACACAAAATGAATACAAAAGGATTCGTAGCCGTAGTCAAGCAAGCAAAGCAAATCCCAACTCCAAATATCAGATGACAGTTTTCAACTTCTCCAAGCATACATATAAGAGTTATAATGAACACTGCCCAACACACTGAAAAAGACACTGCGACAAACAGCACAATTCTGAGACTTCGTCGAAAAGTGTAATAACGAAACTTTTTCAAATGTAGTATCCTACGCTGGGCTGGATGAAAAAACATATTGCGACGTATATCAAGTTCCATAACACATTTTTGACCAATCTTCCACAGATACAGAGCAACCGAACAATTGGTATAAATGACCAACACAAATGGTATTGCAAATACGAACGAGTTGGCAATGCTGTACAAAATGAAGAGCTCTCCACTGGAAAACCCATGTGACATGCAAAAGGTTAGTGTTGCGTTACTCTGGTTCACGGCCGCTGCGTTTTCCGCGATGATGAAGGGTAAAGAGTCGATTCCTGAGAACGTCCATGTCAATGCGGCGATGATGATAGATCTCTTTTGGTCAATTTGTGCTGTACCTTTTCTTAGCAAGTGGCAATATCTATCCATACTTACAAACAGCAGAAACAAAAAGCTGGCAAGTGATGGAAGCACGAAGGTGAAGCGGTATACTCGACAAAACCATCGACTGGAGACCAAATCGTCTGCTATTAAATAAATGATATGCATGAGCCCAAACGTCAAGTTGTTCAAAATGTCGGCAATCGCTAGATTTAAAACGAAAAATTTTGTTGTTTTTCTCTTGATTTGTTTGTTGCGTATCATGTGAATTACTGACGAGTTTCCGATTACACCTACAACAGTAAGAAGAATCAATACTGTACACTCCCATATATCTGTCGAGCTCGTCATCGTACAAAAATGACTTTTGATTTTTTTTTTCGTTTCCTATAGCGAATCCTATTCGGCAGATTTCCTTTGGATTATCTGCAATAAAATAATATAGGAACAGTTAGTATAACAGAAAACAATGAAACCTTTGGTTGATTATTCTTCAGCTGGCCCCTGATTTATTTCGTCATGAAAATCGACTTTCGATAAAGTTATCTGCCTAAAATTATTAGATAAGCGAGTCTTCTTTTATTACATCTAATACACGAAAACAACGGACAGCTCTCGGAAGTCTGTTGTTTTCATTTATTAAAAGTAACAAAAGGAAACTAGGTTTCGTTAGAAGCAATAAGTTCACAGGTAATCCGTCATTACGAATATCTACCAGTATTACATCTAACAACACTTAAGTATCCATTTTGATTCTTTGTTTAACCCTTGACCTAACATGAAAAGCAGACGACACTTGCAAAAAAAATCTTGAATAACTAATTTTTTTCATTTTTTTGTCTCAAAAACATAGGTTATGACCCCTCATTGGAACGAGCTCGTTCCAACGAGGGGTCATAACCTATGCTTTTGAGACAACATAATGAATAAAATAATGAAAATTGAATGCGATTTTTGTGAATAGCTCTGGCCGGTTTTGGCTGTTACGGTGGGTAAGGGGTTAACGAACATGCAATTTGCAAGTTTTTATTCTTCTCTGGAAAGCATTAGCAAATCTCACATCCTAGACCTTTATATAAGTGGAAACGAGAATGTTTGTATTAAATTTCTTTCTATTTTCGGGGGAAACAGGAAGACAGCCAATCTGGTTATGTTTCATCCTCACGATATCCATAATATTTAGTTCTAATTTCATAATGTTAATAAAACAATTCTATATCCGTTTCTGTACTTTATCATACTGTATTATATGTCCCGACGCGCACACTGTTGATTATTTATTCATTTATTGATGTTTAAGGTCGCATATTTCTGCACAATGGCTAATTATGACCGTGACAGTTTTAAGGGTGGAGGAAGCCGGAGTACTCGGAGAGAACCACCGAGCAACGACGAGCAGCTGCCAGCTCCTCAACATCGTAACTCCGCACTGCAGCACAGGCAGTGTTAGATTGGTTAAAGACATGCGTACCATCGACGTGCAGTACGCCTTAGTACACGGCGTCATCGTGCCCCCACGCGGGCAATGGAGATGAAGTGTCTTGCCCAAGGACACAACGCGGTTGCCGCAGGTGAGATTCGAACCGAGGACCTCTCGGCTTGCAGCCTGAACCTCTTCCTACTGAGCCACCGCCCCCCCCCCCCCCCACACTGTTGATACAATGAAGAGAAAAAAGTTACAGAACATCAAGAGATGGTGAAATCTCAGTTGTTTTATTTTTAAATTGGTTTCAGGGGAAACAGTGGCGTTGCTGTAACCGGTTCTCGTCAGATCACCGAAGTTAAATAACGTCGCCCCCGGTTAGTCCTTGGATTGGTGACTGTCCGAGTGATCGATTCGGACTCCCGCGTTGTGTCCTTGGGTAAGGCACTTAACCCCGATTGTCCACATGGGGGGCACGATGACGCTGTGTACTAAGGCGTACTGCACGTCGATGGTGCGCATGTCTTGAACCAATTTAAGCCTGCCTGTGCTGAAGTGCGGTTGGGGAGCTGGCAGCTGTTCGTCGTCGCTCGGTGGTTCTCGCTGGGTACTCCGGCTTCCTCCACCCGTAAAACTGTCACGGCCATGATTAGAAATTGTGCATAAGTATGTGACCTTAAACACCAATAAATAAATAAATAAATTTAAATTGGTTTCAAATGAGAATAGCCAAACATTCGAATTGAGTGGGAAAAAAAATTGTAAAAGCCAGCTTCTGTTTTTAATACTTCTCTACGTAGAGAATATGTCAGAAGTTTGTGAAATGATGCGTACATCGATGATACGAATTCGCTAACATTTCGAAATTGCAATTTTTATATAAGATTCCCATACCCTTAGTTTTAAATTTACTGACAGCTCTAGGAAATTAAAGGGGGGCTAACTTTGCCACAAATCTCTTCCAATTACGAAAACTGTCAGCCATATACACTGCAAAACATATAGGTTCTCTTTAGAACCCAAACTGGTCCTAATCTTGTCGCTGAGTTGGAACCAGTTCTGTTTAAACGGTATTTATTTCAAATCAAATAAATTTATAAAGAGTAACATTAAATATTATCAGAATTAAACATAAACTGAGGGGGTTTCAGCCGTAAGTTTAGAGCTTATACGAAGGTGTCTCAAATCATTATTAAGCAAAGGAGATATGAACAGTTGGCATATCGAATCAGTTTTTGGTTCTATACAGATATGCCAACTGTTCATATCTCCTTTGTTTCAAAATGTTTGGCGACTGTGTTGAATAAGCTCTAAGTTTACTGCTGAATCTACTTCAGCTCGTGTAATATTCTGTTAAAATTGAATGCTAATCTTGGTAAATTTATTTGATTTAAAATAAATTCTGTTTAAACAGAACTGGTTCCATCTCAGGGACAAGATTAGAACCAGTTTTGGTTCTAAAGAGAACCTATATTTTTTGCAGTGTAGAGCAATTGCATTACGAAATAAAATTTGAAACACCAAAGAACTGAGATTGTGGATCGATCTGTGGGTTGTAATATAAAAAAAAACCCATGTGAGTCCAATCTGTGGTCTGTGCGTGTGATCACATTCGGGAACATTTGGCATTAACTTTGCGGCCACAACTGACCTGAGGATAGAGTCCACTCGGTTGTTGTGGACAGAATCGACGTGAGTGCACAGTCGGACCTAACTGGCCGAAACACGCGCGCTAAATCGGCAAAATCACGGGAATATCACTCCTGGATCTTCACCTAAGGCGAAAAAATAAATGATTTTATTCAGGTTACATGCAATAGGAGAATAGGACCGATCGGTCAGGATTTTTGACGAGTTTTATTGCACCCCAATAAATAAACAAACAAAGAATGTTCACATTTCCTTTCGAGTACAAATTATGTCGATGAAAGGTGGGGGGTAGAGTTATCCTTAGCAAAATGTGAGCCGAACGTGTATAAAAATTGCTGCATAAAATGTTTGAGTGCTCAAGCCCTCCGACATTTCTGGTCTGATTTGATAAAACATCTCAGATACGCCCACAGATAAATATATCTATTTATCATATGACTTGTCCATTTTATTCACTTTAAAACATTTAATATTTTGTTTTCATATTAATCAGTGATAAATAAAGCCTTCCGTCAATTTCAATAGTCAGTTTCAAAACTAGACAATTTGATTGGCTGAACAAAATACAACTGGGCCACATTTTCATAATTTGCATAATTAGAGTTGGGAGCTTTCATTGGTCAATTTAAAAAAAAATGGACAATTTGATTGGCTAAACAAAATACAACTAGGTCACATTTGCATAATTTCAGTAGGGAGAATTTACGTTATCTGTCCTATTTAGGGTGGGTTATATTGTATTAATTTTTTACCTACAAGAAAAACGCCATTCATTTTTTTTTTAAATTTTCACTTTTTGCTTCCAAAACATAGGTTATGATCCCTCATTGGAACGAGCTCGACGAAAATTTTTAGTTATACGAGGATGTTTTTCCCAAGTGCCATCTTCAACTCAAGTCAGGTGATGGGTTAAAAAGTCATACTAAGTGGCTAATGTGTGCGTGTGTGTATCATATGATAAATAGAATATGAAATGGATGTTTTTCTCATATAATATTTATGAAACTCGTCCGAATATTCCGTTTGGGCTCGCCAGAGGCTCGCCAAAACGGAAAATTCTTAGACTCGTTTCATAAATATTATATGAGAAAAACACTCATTTCATATCCTCTATATATTATCGAATTTTGAAGGTTCACATTCCAATGTGCATTATAGAAGGCTGGAAGTGGGGGTATTAATCACCATCGGTGATTGTTCTATTTATTAGCTGATGATGTTTAACATGTCTGAAGTCCAAAAAGTGTGAGAATTAAATGAGATGCTAAACAACTGTTAATATATATTTATAGACTAAATGAACTAACTGGTTTCTAAAATGTGGGTTAACCCCCGACTATGTTGTAACAATTTCAATCTGCAGACCCCCCTCCCCCCGCCCCTGCCCCTTACCCTCCCATACAGCTAGGAATTTAATCAATTAACTCTTGTTTGATAGAGCTCGGCGAGCAACTCTCAGATTATTTTAAATATAATTTTTTTAAAATTTTTCAAAAAATTTCAACAAAACCATATCATGTGACTCCTCATTGGAACGAGCTCAATGAGCTCGTTCCAATGAGGGGTCACATGATATGGTTTAGTTGAAATATTTTGAAAAATTTAATTTTTTCAACCGCTCAATTTGCATATTACGCGGGCGTATGCAGGCGATTCGTTATGTAAAGGGTTAACATGTTCTAGACTATCAACAATGATACAAACGCAACTACTATTTATTTATTTATTTATTTATTTATTTATTTATTTATTTATTGGTGTTTAAGGTCACATATTTCTGCACAATGGCTACCCATGACCGTGACAGTTTTACGGGTGGAGGAAGCCGGAGTACCCGGAGAGAACCACCGAGCAACGACGAGCAACTGTCAGCTCCCCAACATACTAACTCCACACAAGCAGGATTAACATTGGTTGAAGACAAGTGCACCATAGACGTACAGTACACCTTCACACTAAAAACTAAAGTGTTAAAACTGACACTTTCAAAGTGTTAAACCCATCCTAACTCTTAGAGTTTGATTTTAACACTCAAAGTGCAATGCTTTAAGCACTTAGACATTACAATCCTCAGACATCTGAAACTTGAATGGATGGCACTTCCCATGTGTCGAGCATTGGTGGTTCTTCCAGAATCGTCCATAATTTGATTTGCGCTTGGTGGGTAAATAATTAAAAGGACACAACGCAGATGACGCGTCATCTGTGTTGTTTCCTTTTAAGTGTCGCGACATTACACTTGTCAAGTGGTATTATTGTAACACCTGTCAAGTTCTGGGATATCTACACTTGAACAAAGTGCTAGTTCAGCACTTAGTAAGTGTTAAATACAGCACTTCAAGTGTAGTTTTTAACACTTTAGTTTTTAGCGTGTTGGTACACAATGCCTCCGTGCCCTCATGGGAACAATCGGGATAAAGTGCCTTGCCCAAGGACACAAAGCAGTTGGTGGGAATCGAACCGTGGACCTTTCGGTTTAAAGTCCAATGCCGTACAGTTAAAACTAGAAGTCCTGTCACGAACTGTGCGCTTATCTAGACTTAATTGCGTGTGGTAATTGCGCGCGGTTACCCGGGGGTCCATTGGCTGGAACACTGCTTGTGGACAGGTCATATGTACAGAATTTGATAGTCTTACTATGGTCATAACACGTAGATTAACGCGCAGATCGACGTGCTATTTGTGCACATTTCATGACATGTCTTCTAGTTTTAACTGCAACTACTGAACCATCGCGATCCTCTAATGGTTTTCTGTCTATTTTAAAACGTGTTATGGCACTAAAACTATTGGAATAAGAAAAAGTCATAATTCGGAAAGAAGTTTATATAAAATCTGGATATTCAACAACCATTACTTTACCTGTACCGGTATCTTGTTATCCCAGTTTAGCTTACGGGCGGTTTGGTTTTGTTTGTGTGTGGGGAGGGGAAGCAAGGGCTTTCATTGTTTAATCCCTTATTTATTTATTTATTTATTTATTTATTTATTTATTTATTTAAATATTTATTTATTTATTTATTTTTCTCCTGATAGAACACAGAGAGAAAAATTCATTAATGTTTTAAAAAGTAGATTTTATTTAAAACTAATCGTTTCCAGTGCCTAATGAAATAAGTGACTAAGGTCCATTCCAAGTGTCCGTGATTGCACGCAAGGATTAACTTGGAGCGAACGAGCAGATGTGTAGATGAGCTTGCATTAGCAAGTTGATAGTCTCAAAATGGCGCGGTTTCAGGTATTATAGAAACAAATTAGCGACTGGCGCTGCACCATTAATGGGTTTTATTATGCCAGTAATTGTTATTGACCAATCAGCTTCAGTATCTAGTGATCGTATATGAGACTGTGTTTCATCGAGCTGCCCGTATATAGAGCTTATATACGGTCAGTTCCAACATTTCGTTTTTGACATCCATCGCTCGCTTCGATGTTTTTCCTAATTTCGCGTGTACAACGAACAACAAATAATTTCGCGTGTGTGTCTGTTGAGCAACGTACAACTGTAATACGTTTCTTCCAGTCTTTGTGAAATTTTAATAAACAAATGTAAATAAATACAATAAATAAACCTCTAAAACGACATGTATAGAAGCCAACTGGCACTGTCTGAGACGAACTCAAGCGAGAATCCTTACCCGAATAATCTGCCCTTCTCAGTTCATGCAAATATTTTCGAGTTACTCCTCCGGACTGTAAATTTTATCGTCTGTTTTGTTTTGATTTGAATTGTTGAACTTCTACTGAAGGTTGATCGATATCGAACATAAATTACACTTATGGTTGTGTCTCTTTCAAAGGACTGGCATAATAAATACGTTCGGCCTCGCCTAATATTGATCTCACTTCGCCTTATATCACACCTTATTATGCCAGCTAATGAAATTCGCCAATCACAGCCCCCGAATAGTGGGACGGTACTGAGCCGCATTGGGTCACCTGCAGCCCGAGGTGACCTAATACGAAACTCGTATTAGGTCAGTACCGCCATTTTGTTTCGACGTGGAAATTCCTCACCTCGCGGTGCTTTTATATCCATATTGAAGAAACTGAAGTACAATCGAACGCCCCTCCGTGTCTATATGTCTCATTTTCTTTCGTTTTATAATAAATTTATTGTGAAATTTATTTTCTAAATGTAAATTTAATTATTTGAAGTGAGAAATACTACTGTATTCGATCTACCGATAACGGATAAGTCGGCCTGGCCCTAACTTGACATAGGGTATAAGCTTATTGAGGCTAACACACAACAGTTTGGGTACGGGGTTCGCCTCGATATTTTAAAAGCTTTAGAAGAAATATATAACCCATAAATGCGTTGTTAGAAAGTTGAAAAATATATATAGTGTGAATAAATAAACTGAGAAAAAAATTGTCTTTTCCCGGGAATAGATTAATTTCATTTTTTCTCGTTGAGCTCATTCTGACTGTAGTCTCTGTTGTGGTAAATGGATAACGTCGTTTCGAAAATGGATTTAATTTCACTGCACTATAATGAAATTGTAAGAAATGAATCACAGCTGTGAAGGAAAAGATGTGAGATACATTTATTTTGTTCGAATTCTATAAAATCGGACGTTTCGGATATTTTCTGCACACTCAAGACAAAGTGACCGTACGAAGAAAAGCGTCTATCGCTGTTGTCTGTGTTGTCAAGGACATTATACACAAACAGGGAGACAACTGTGCACGTTTGTTACAACTTACATAGCGTTTTGCACCAGTTTTGAAAATGTGCCGGCGTTCAAATTTGATTGTTATTTTGTTTTCGCTGGCATGATAAATACGTTACAGGACGTTCAGGTGGCGGATACGGTGTCATATGAGGCTCGGCAAAAACAATATGGGACTCGGCGTACCGCCTCGTCCAATATTGTTTTCACCTCTCCTCATATGATACCGTATCCGCCACCTGAACGTCCGTAACTTATAATATCCGCCCACTGAAAGCCCCGTAATTTATAATAGGTCGGAACTAGTTAGTTAACCCGTTGCCCTACACAACGGCCAAAACCGAACAATGCTATTCACAAAAAAAATCGCCATTCAGTTTTCATCATTTTTATTCATTTTTGTCCCCAAAACATAGCTTATGACACCTCATTAGAACGCGCTACTTGTCATAAGCTATATTTTTAACGCAAAAAATAAATGAGAACATCAGTAATTCAAACCTTTTGTTTGCAAGTGTCGTCTGTTATTCGAGTTACGTAAAGGGATAAGTTAATATTGAACTGTTTAGGTTCCGTAAATTGATTAATTAACAGGACGAAATCGTCAGCTGCGTGTGTTATAAATCAATAACTGTGATAAACTCAGCATTCACTGATGTAATCTGAGAAATCAGCAACGTGCTGCTTAAAAAAGCCGTTATTTTGCCGACCTCAAAAATGAAGTAGATTTGCACCTCCCAAAGCCATCAGGAGGTTCAATTTGATAGAACATTTTCAAATATTTTCCAAAGGGAATATACCTCCACCCCCCCCCCCCCCCCCCCACCCCTGTAATGACCAAAAGGCATCAGAAGGTTCTATTTGATAGCCCATTTCCAAGTACCTCCATCGACCCCATACCATAGCCAAAGGCTACCAGAAAGCTTCAGTCGATCGCTCATTTTCGAAGTTTTTCGGGCGGGTATGGTACATCCGCTCAATCCCCATACATGGATTGTGCAATCTGAATCTTGCAGCAGATGGATGCCATCCGCATCTGCGTGCTGGAATCGCCCATTACAGGACTCTCCTATAGAAACTATGGAATTTCCGGACGGAATTAGTAAATCCGATAGATTTTCTAAATAGTTCAGGGAATCAAAAGATTTCCTGATTTTACAGATTCACTGTAACATATATAAGATGTATACAGGCCTGAAAATAAGTAGTCTGACATTTGCAGAATGAGGTCCCCAGAGGGTGAATTTGATGATGCTATCCCATACAGTGGGTCTATTTATCCTCTGGGTACCTCTTTCTGTTCAGTTTTGAGAACTTGATTCAGATTGATGTTCACAGAGGGTAAATTTAGTGATGCTACCCTGTTGTGCAGGGTAGCATCAATAAATTCACCCTCTGGGGGCCTCATTTTGCAGATGACAGTCTGCTTACTTTCTGGCTTGGATGTATATTCACATTATTTACATTTTTTTACCGATGATCTTGTAGCCAGCAAGGGCTTCAACGGTGCCTCAATAGGGTTCACAATTATACTGAAACTAACATGTTACAAATAAACGTTGGAAAAACAAAATGTTTGACATTTGGATCTGCGTCAGTTTATGGCACATAAAAGCAACTAACATTAAATTTTCATCGCAGGCAAACGTGCTGATATTGCTGAGGGATTTGCATAGCTAGGAATAAAATTCTCTAAAGTCCAAGATGATTTGGTTGTTAACCCTTTGGACTCTAGTGGTATCTTCCATGCCAGTTCAAAGGCAGCAATTAGAAGGGTCCATATTCATTATTTGGGGTAGACCAATCAATATTTTCAACGTGCAGCCTCATGGCTGCACGTTGAAAATATTGATTAGTCTACCTCACAGATTTACAGAACAGCCATCCTACTTAATGAAGTTATGACGTATCATGTTACTGGCTCGAAGGGGGCGCGTCGGCGTCGCGGTAACCGGTTCTCATCAGATTACCGAAGATAAGCAACGTCGAGCGCGGTTAGTAGTTGGATGGGTGACAATTTCAGCGACTGATTCGCGCTCCCGCGTTGTGTCATTGGGCCCCTTAACCCCGATTGCCTACATGGGGGCACGATGACGCTGTGTATTAAGGCGTACTGCACGTCGATGGTGCGCATGTCTTCAACCAATATAACCCTGCCTGTGCTGCGGTACAGAGTTCAGAGTTACGATGTTGAGGAGCTGACAGCTGCTCGTCGTTGCTCGGTGGTTCTCTCCGGGTACTCCGGCTTCCTCCACCCGTAAAACTGTCACGGTCACGATTAGCCATTTTGCATAAGTATGTGACCTTAAACACCAATAAATAAATAAATATTGCTGGGCGGAAAAACTGCCGCTGTGGGTTCAAAGGGTTAAATCTCACTAAGCCTTATACTCACTTTTTCGAGCATTCAAAAAACTTCACGGTTTCCAATAAAGACAATGTCAAAGGTGTTTGATAAATAAATTAAAACTATAGCCTTATATTGGTGTGACGTTTGTGGATCAGAAATAACGTATGGCAATGTTACAACATAGGCTGTGAAAAATTACACACTTCCTTTTGTAAAAAGCCGTGGGTACTGGTAAATTTTTCTGAACCACGCGGTTCGCTCGGAACTTGGTCAATCTCCTTTATATATTGAGGGGGGTTAGAAGGATGGCTTCTTTCGCAATCAAAATATTTCCAAATCATAATCTCGCAGAAAAAAAAAAATTAATGTTAGTTCTCTCCTCATCCCGTAGCATTAAAGCTTCAATGGGTTACTGCTACGTAAGAATACAGATACAGATACAGATAATGACCTGACATAAGAGATAATAAGAGATAAAGTTTATTGCACGACCAAGAATAAAAAGGTATGGCATACATAAAACACACAAATAATTAAAATAAGCGGTAAGACATGTTTTACACAAAATTAGCCCAAAGCGCCGATACCTACTGACAAATATCATCACTTTTAACCCTTTTTACACTCCGTTAACTTTATTCTCCAAACAATTTCAACAACAAAACCTGCGGTAAACAGGCACGCGATTCTTTGTTTTTTTCCGCTATCGTGTATACTCCATTTGATCGCAGTATACGAGGGTGTAATTACAATGGGAGAACGAATTAGGGTCAGTTTGGAAAGGATACGGGTTAGCTAACTCGTACCCATCCTAAACTGACCCTAGTACGCAAAGAAGGCAATGATTAGAATACGGCGACCAATGCATTAGGGTCAGTTTAGGATGGGTACGGGTTAGCTAACCCGTACCCATCCTAAACTGATCCTAGAATGTAAAAAAGGTAATGATTGCTCTCCTGTGACGTCACATCGAAACATCCACAGCTCCATTTCAGAACGCAATCAGAAATTCATTTTATTTCAAAAATCCGTCACAGAGAGGTTAAAAGTGATGATTTTTGTAAGTGGGTATCGGTGTTTTGGGCTAATTTTGTGTAAAACATGTCTTAGAATGTTAAGTAACTCAAAAAAGTTGTGAAATATGTTTTATTTTCTTAAAAAACGCGCGGTCCTCTATTCTTGGCCTTTACCAAATAAGCAAAGGGCTAACCATGCGACACATATTATAAGAGTAAACAGATTAAACAGGCTAATCTCATCTATTGCATCACTCCTGTGAGTAGACATACGGCGCATGAATCTCATTGACAAGCAAAACTAATTAGAGTGTATCATGCCCTCGGGAAAAGAAACATCGGTCGTTTTCACCAGCGGTATCGAACGATAGGCTTTCGAAAGTGCTTACACGGTCATGACCACATTGTGCTTCATTCACTCTACTGATTTTTGTGCGTCAGGATATGGGTTACAAACTGACCGACCTCGCGAATAACTTCAACATCTTCACAGGCAAATAGCAATGCAAATCTTTCCAATTGCCTGATGTGAAATGAATGTTGTAGCTAAAGAGGGAAGTCCTAAAGGCAAACTGGAATCCCCTTTCAAATTACTGGAAAGATATGGTCTCCCTGTCCCTCAACATACAGATGTCATTAACACCAATATTATTTGTAAGTTCAAGTATAATTTGTACTGGCATCACGTCAACACGTTCAAAAAGTCAATGTTTGGGAACTGCAATAAGAATGGTGATAACAAACTGAAACCTTACAGGTTGTTTAAAAATAAATATTCAATGGAAACGTACTTAGTGGAAATGAACTCGACGGAAGACCTCGAAATTTTCACCAAGCTTCGTGTCAGCAATCATTAGTTAGCTATTGAGAAAGGGAAAGATTATCAATCAACGAAGCCTGTTATCGACAGGATACTATGATGCACTCACTGTGAAACTAACTCTGGGAAAATAGAAAACGAATATCATTTTCTTATGAAGCATACACATTATTCCGAGCTTCGATCAGAACTATTTGTTTTACTCAATAGTGCGATCGACGGTTTTAGTGATCTGAGTAAATTTGAGAAATTCAAATTTATATTGGAAAATATAACCCCAAGTTTATGCCAAAAAGTCTGTGGCGTGATCCGGAAGTTTTTCGCCAGACGATTATGATATTTTTGGTGAGGTGTTTGGGAAATTCTGGTTCACATCTCCATGCTCTTTCGCGTATGAAATTAATAAAATATAGTACTTTGATCAAGGAAAATTGGTGGATAAAATCGAAATGTTTTGAGTAATATTATTGTTCATGTTACTTTTATATTATCGCATACTGCCCTATAGAGGGTGTTTTATGCTAATAAATGTTATGTTATGTTTTATATTACGTTGACATTTTTCAGGGAAAAATGGAAGAGTCATCCGCACCCGTGACTACGCTGCTGATAAAACGGCAAAGAAAAATTGGTCCGTACTGGCTTTTGAACTTCATCAAGATGTTATTATGAAAAACTGGTAATCCTTTACAATAGCGGGTTTTCGTTTTTTGGGCGAAATGAGGCAATTTTTTCTCGCTTCTTTTGGTTTTTTTCTGTTTTAAAACAATTTTCCAACAAATTAATAGAAAAATATTTGATTCCGGTGCAAGAAATTTAATACAAAAATGCATTTTAATAACACACTGAGTGTAGCGTTTTCGAATGGAGTCGTCAGCTCAATTTCGTTTCAGCGTCAGCGCCCTCTATGTGTCTTCTTCAAACCGAGGGAGGCATCAATGTACGTGCAACAAGATTTGAGGCGACATCAAAATAGGGTCAGTAGCAGCGGGTCAGGGTTAGGATACCCTAACCTGGCCCCCAGCTAGTAGCCAGCTACTATTGACCCTAATGATTTAGGGTACCCTAACCTTGACCCCAGCTACTACTGACCCTAGTGATACTAGATTGATATAAAAGTTATTCACTAATTTTCACTTGCCTTAAAAACGAATCTTTCATTGATTTCTCCCGTATTCGACCCAGGGTGTATATTGCACTTTCATTCGAGCACACCCACTTACTCCCGACCAGTGAGAAAGAACAAGCCGACCGCAATGGCGACTTCGAGTCGACTTATTTTCAATGGCGCAATAAAATAGTGTAATTCTTAATAAAATATGAATATTTTCATCAAAAAGTATGCACTTTTGTTGGAAAAGTGTTTTAAAATGGAAAACACCCAAAAGAAGCGAGAAAAAATTGCCTAATTTCGCAAAAAAACCCAAACCCGCTATTGTAAAGGATTACCGAAAAACTCATATATCCATATACCTAATATCAATAAAATCAATTGACGTTGGTTCCAATTATCGCGGTTACGAGTTTCAAGTCCAAATTCGTAAACATTAGGTAATTAACCTTTACCCAACGAAACGGCAGTATCCACCCGCGTAATATGTAAATTCAGTAGTTGAAAAAATATTATTTTTCAAAAAATTTCAGCAAAACCATATCAAGTGATCCCTCGTTGGAACGAGCTCGTAGAGCTCGTTCCAACGAGGGGGTCACATGATATGGTTTTGTTGCAATTTTTTTTTAAAATTTGAAAAAATTACATTTAAAATAATAAATTTTGATATCGTCTGCCTTGGGTAAAGGGTTAAGGGCGATGACTCCGTTAAGAAAAGTCGGACCGCACTGGCTTTGGAACTTGATGAATATATTGTCTTGGAAGACACATATTCCAAATATCAATCAAATCGCTTGTCGTCTGTTCAACTTATCGCGCTAAAGAACTGAAAATTAGTTAATTTTCACAAAGGACTTAAACTCTGAAAGTATGAGCAGTCCACATTACGTGTCTCCAGCTGAACGTCATGGATATCAACCTGTATTCCAATTTTTTTTTAAAATCCATCCATCATGGTTCGAGTATTCGTAGACACCGAGAGTGCTAAGCCATTGGAGATGGGCAATAAACCGAAAAACCGTACCGATACCGATATCATGGGGATACCGAAAACCCGAACAGAATCAATCACTGAAAGCAGATACCGTCTGAATCTTCAATGTTTCCTACATTCGCTCTTTATAAGTCCCTGCTGAGGCCTGATAACGGTTCAAAGATTCATTTTCATGAAAGAAGTGACCGATTTTCGTTTCAGTTTTGTTAGCCCTCAATGGACTGGGCGTCTGTCATGAATTCCTACGAGACTACAACCCGTGCATGTCCAGTGCTTAGCAGTGATTGCTAGTCAAGTCTTGGCGGCATGCTAAGGCCACCAAGACCTGACTACAAATCACTGCCCAAGTGTTTTGTCTATTGTCAGCAGGATCCCCCCTAAAGATGGCATGATCAGGGCATATGCTCTGTGATCGCAAAAGCCTGAATTAGGTCTTTAAACATTAAGGTGCGTTTAGAACAAGTCACAAAATTACTGTAGATCTGATTTGTGGTCGTAAAAGAATGCCACAGTTGAGCTCATTGGCAGTGCCATTTATAGCGTTGGGGTAGAATGCTACTTCAACAACCTATTCTGTTTTTTTCCTGACGTGAATTCTTCTTTGGTACTATCATCAAATCTCAATCAAGTCAGATACCGAATACAGAATCATTACCGAGGTACACCCTCCTCCACCCCCATCCCCCCACCCCGCCTAAAATACCGAAACCGATACCGAACTTTAAATTACAATACCGCCCATCTCCATAAGCCATATGTCGAGTTTTGCAAAAAATCTACCAAAAAGATTACCTACTGTTTTTGAGTAGGTATCAAACTTATCTCATTTATTAGTGCAAGAACAGGGTCCAAAATTCATGCGCGAATCGAAATTGATTCCCGCACAGAAAGCATAGAGAATGTCAGGGAAATTTCCCTGTCTTTTTCTCACAGTAAGGTAACATTGCGCCTTCCTCAGAGGTAGTGTCTAGTGAAGTCTTGGCTGCCTAAATAGGCAACCAAGACTTCACTAGACACCACTGCTAAAGTACTGTAACTACCAATAGCAAGACCCCCCACAATTTGTATGTGGGAGCAGTGTTCAACATGAACATATAATACAAGAAACTGATGAAAAATGGGACTAGGCACTTAACCATTTAAACCAAAGATGTCGCCTTTCTGGCCCAGGAAGAACATGATATGTCATAATTAAGGCTGTCACGATTTTTGAATTTAGTAATCGATTAATTGTCGCAAATAATCGATAATAATCGATTAATCGTACCTAGATGACCACCCCCACCCCTCCCACTCTTTGAAGTCGTTAATAATGAAGTTCAAGTCAGCTGACCTACCTCAAGTAACCAACGAAGCGATCCTCTTTTAGACACATTCAACGCTTTGATGTTCTGAACTTTTGAACCGTCAGTGTAATAATCAAGACTGGTCGTCAGTTGCGAAGTTCGCAAGTTCGCAACTGCCGACCGGTCTTGATTATTACACTGACGGTTCAAAAGTTCAGAACATCAAAGCTTTGAATGTACCTAAAAGACAGATGCTTCTAATGGCTTCTTTGGGGTTTAACGTCGACGTTCTTGACCTTTTACCTTTAGAAACAATAGTTTTTTCATCAATTTTTTTTTTAAAAAGTATTAAATTCTTAAACGGGGAAAAATTTACCGATTCTTCGACAACGAAAAATACTAATCGATTTTGGCGTGGGCAATCGACAATCGATTAACCGATTAATCGTGACAGCCCTAGTCATAATATTTACCCAAGTGGGAAGGCTGCTTTGTTAAAATATGGGCTAACCAATTAAAATTTTCGGCATGTAGCCGGAAGGCTATGGTATCTACTCAAACACAGCAGGTACAGTAAATGGATATTGGGGACGCGGTGGCGTTGCGGTAACCAGTTCTCGTCAGATCACCGAAGTTAAGCAACGTCGAGCCCGGTTAGTACTCGAATGGGTGACCGTCTGAACGATCGATTCGGACTCCCGCGCTGTGTCCTTGGGCAAGGCACTTAACCCCCATTGTCCACATGGGGGCACGATGACGCCGAGTACTAGGGCGTAGTGTACGTCGATGGTGCGCATGTCTTCAACCAATCTAACCCTGCCTGTGCTGCAGTGCGGAGTTACGATGTTGGGGAGCTGACAGCAGCTCGTCGTTGCTCAGTGGTTCTCTTCGGGGTTAACCCAGAGGTCCATTGGCTTGAACTCCGCTTGTGCTTGTTATGCCTTGCAGCAAATTTGCAATTATTGCTTGGGTGGAATCTCCACTACGCGGGTGATTTAGTGATAATACACTCTACACGTACTGTATCCTCTTTTCATTACAAGTTATTGTGATACAACATTTAGGCAATGTCACCTTTTTGGTTCTTTGGCGTTTATGGCTTATTGAATGGGAGGATTATTATTATTTATTGGTGTTGAAGGTCACATATTTCTGCACAATGGCTAATCATGACCACGGCAGTTTTACGGGCGGAGGAAGCCGGAGTGCCCGGAGAGAACCACCTAGCAACGGCGAGCAACTGTCAGCTCCTCAACATACTAACTCCACACAAGCATGGTTAGCATTGGTTGAAGACAGGTGCACCATTGACGTGCAGAACGCCTTAGTACACAGCGTCACCGTGCCCCCACGTGGGCAATGGGGGTGAAGTGTCTTGCTCAAGGACACAACGCGGTTGCCGCAGGTGGGATTCGAATCGAGGACCTCTCGGCTTGCAGTCTGCACCTCTACGTACTGAGCAGTTTTACGGGCGGAAGAAGCCGGAGAGAACCACCTAGCAACGGCGAGCAACTGTCAGCTCCCCAACATACTAACTCCACACAAGCATGGTTAGCATTGGTTGAAGACAGGTGCACCATTGACGTGCAGAACGCCTTAGTACACAGCGTCACCGTGCCCCCACGTGGGCAATGGGGGTGAAGTGTCTTGCTCAAGGACAGAACGCGGTTGCCGCAGGTGGGATTCGAACCGAGGACCTCTCGGCTTGCAGTCTGCACCTCTACGTACTGAGCAGTTTTACGGGCGGAGGAAGCCGGAGTGCCCGGAGAGAACCACCTAGCAACGGCGAGCAACTGTCAGCTCCCCAACATACTAACTCCACACAAGCATGGTTAGCATTGGTTGAAGACAGGTGCACCATTGACGTGCAGAACGCCTTAGTACACAGCGTCACCGTGCCCCCACGTGGGCAATGGGGGTGAAGTGTCTTGCTCAAGGACAGAACGCGGTTGCCGCAGGTGGGATTCGAACCGAGGACCTCTCGGCTTGCAGTCTGCACCTCTACGTACTGAGCAGTTTTACGGGCGGAGGAAGCCGGAGTGCCCGGAGAGAACCACCTAGCAACGGCGAGCAACTGTCAGCTCCCCAACATACTAACTCCACACAAGCATGGTTAGCATTGGTTGAAGACAGGTGCACCATTGACGTGCAGAACGCCTTAGTACACCGCGTCACCGTGCCCCCATGTGGGCAATGGGGGTGAAGTGTCTTGCTCAAGGACACAACGCGGTTGCCGCAGGTGGGATTCGAACCGAGGACCTCTCGGCTTGCAGTCTGCACCTCTACGTACTGAGCCCCCCCCCCCCCACCCCCCTCCCATTGAATGGGAGGAATCTGGTGTTCATCCTCGGAAGGTATCGTGGTAAAATTTATTTGTGTAACTTGGTTGAATAAAAAACTTACCTGTTCTCGCCTTACTTGTTCATCGATATGGTACACAGACTGGAACAGAGCCATCATTCATGTTTTCTCTCCTCTGAACACGCAGGCATGTAACACAAAGTTTATTCACCTCCAATGACGCATGTTCACCTGTTCTCCTCATGTTCTGTTAATGGTCATTGTCCAACAATTTTCCATCGATCATAAAATTACCACAGAAATAACAATTACTTGTGTAATCAATGTAGCTTCGATATATATGAACAGTAGCCTCTTGGGGTGGGTACCATGTCAAACGAACCGAAATAGCTATACCGTGGGGAGAATAAACTATCGTATTATCTTCAGTGAACAAGACTGGTAAACTGAAAGTTTAAATGCGTAACATGCAAGGCGTTTTGTTGTCACCTGTGTATGGTACTTCATTTGCAATAATATAGAATTTCTTCCCATTATTTTCTCATGGTGACGGTAGTGTCCAACTTATTAATTGGAGTAATTCTATCTTTATTACATCAGCAATGTCACCAATAAGAGTCTGATTGCAGATATCGACCGCTGATGTGACGAGCAGAAAATTGAACTAATATCTCAATCATTAGTAAAGTTGGACATGTGGCTAACAACACTCTGTTCATAACGCGAGATTAAGCTTAACTTGTTGAGTGCTGGAAGTACAAATTTTGGTTTTATTCTAAGTAGGGCCCAGCAACCAGTGGCGGCGCCAGAATTTTTTTTATGTGGGGGGGGGGGGGGCAACTAGGGGGGCAGACTCCCATGAAGGGGGACAAATACGTAAAGGATCATATCATTACTTTGTTATGAGGTAGTCCAAACTTGGACCCAAAGTCCGTAATATACTTTTTTGGTTTGGTACGTCCTGTGGACATACCAAACCAAAAAATTATATTACGGACTTTGGGTCAAAGTTTCGACTAAATGTAATGGTAATTAGCGGTCCTCCTTTCAAAAAATCCTGGATCCGCGTCTGGTGGGTCTGTGCGTGAGAGAGAAAGAGAGAGAGAGAGAGAGACTCATAATGCCCGTCTGTCATAATGCGAAATCCATGAATTTTTTTAGACAAGGGATATGGATAGACATGCCTTTGTTGGCTCATAACTTAATTATAACTTATAAGTATCTGCATCCGAGTCTTTAAATCTCCACTGCCTGGATGTGTTCATCAGCTAGCCTGAGGCTTTGGGCTAAGTGTGTATGGGAAATTATTGGGAATAAAAAAAAGAGAGGGGTGTGTGTGTGTCAGAGAGAGAGTGACTGAATGTGTTTGTGTGTGAGGGTGGATGGAAATGCATGCGAGATGGTTGGGGGGCAACTGGGGGCAAAGCCTTCGTTGGGGGGGGGATGCCCCCCCTCCACCATGACCCCCCCCCCCCCCCCCGTAGCGCCGCCACTGCCAGCAACGCTTCCATATTCGTTTCGATTCTGAATGTAAAGTTGATATTCGGTTCGATTCGAAGTCGGTTGCCCGATTCTTTTCCTCTCGAATCTTTTTCATTGGAATATAGCCTGGTATCAGTCAGCTTCATCGTCTCACAAAACGTATTTTTCGGATGGAACTCGTACATAAATAATGTTGAAATAAAATACTAAGTGTAACTTCAGTTATATTAACCCTTTAAACACTGGTGTTATCTTCCATGTCAGTTCCATGGTAGCAATAGGAAGAGTCCATGTTTATTATTTGGGGGTAGACCAATTAATATTTTCAACGTGCAGCCTCAGGGCTGCACGTTGAAAATATTGATTGGTCTACACCACACATTTACCTTTCAGTCACCCCCCTTAATGACATTATGACGTAGCTTGTGGCCCGGTCGGGAAAAACGGCCTCTGGAGTTTAAAGGGTTAAGATAGGTCGAAAAATCTCCCTCGATTAAATATCTTGGCGTGGACGAATCACTAACACTTCGCCAAGAGATCCAAAGTAAATGTAAAACTGTACTTTTCAACTTTAGTAGGATTAAGAGTATCCGGAAGTATTTGTCCATTGACACGTGTAAAATTCTAGCCTCATCCAGGGGGGTGGTGGGGGCACTAAAAATTTGCAAGACGTGACGTCCTATTTTTTATTCGGTTCCTTTTTATACCCACCCACCCACTACGTGCAAATTTTCTACTACCGTTCTCAGCCACCCACCCCCACTCTCCCATTAAAATCCAAAATAAACTTATAAACTTAGTAGGCACAGCTGTCTTTAGGGGGTTTTCATAATGTTCTTAAACTGGTACCACCATTTAAACCTCTGTGGGCTGCTGTGGGCCCCAATATACAAATGACAAGCTGTTCATTATCAGGCTTGGCCAGAGCAGGTGTACATATACGGGAACAAATTTTCATTTGAATTGTTCCCAAAATATTGTCTGCACATTTTCTACATTTCGAACAAGACATTCAACCCCCAACTAACATGTGACATTTTCCCAGATTAAGCCCAATATTCTCACATATAAAGCCTCCTGATATTGTATTTATTTTAAGAGTGTGATGTACAACATCATCTTTAAGGTTTGAAACACAAATGATTGTATATATTAGCTGATATATTGAAATATTTTTAAAAAATTTAAAAAATTGCACAAGCTGGAAATGCACATTTTTGGCGCACTCAAGAGACCCACCCACCCCCACGTCACGTCTTGCAAATTTTTGGTGCCCCCCCACCCCCTGCCTCATCCCTCATTCTCTCTCACCTGGATTATGCAAATATTTTGTACTATAATTTACCAGAGTGTGACATTCAGAAATTGCAACGCATTCAAAATATGACTGCAAAACTTGTTGCGCGTAAAAGGAAGTATGATAGGGCTACGGAATGTTTGCGTACTCTACATTGGCTCCCAGTTGAGGCACGTATAGTGTGTAAAATAGCACTGTACGTCTACAAATGTCTTAATAATCTTGCCCCTCACTGATAGGATCAGAATACGGACAATTCGACAAGGTTTTCGTTCTTCATCTGATGATATAGGCATTTTGCTCCACACTCTGTTTACTAAACGTAAAACATTTAAAGATCGATCTTTCCCGGTGCCCCCCCCCCCCCCCCCCTTCCTGTTGTCTGGAATAAGTTGCCATCAGCACTGAGAAACATTCGGGACCTAGAACACTTCAAAGGTGACCTCAAAACTCATTTATTTAGAGAATAGTTTAATTAATTTTACCTTTCAGTTTGTACAGCGCCGCTGAATGTGAAAAAATCACAGATAACGTGCGCTTTATAAGTCAATAAACATAAAAATAGATATCATCGGCACACGTGCCACAAACCATGCTAATGTCAATATCACTAGTCCCTACCACTGTTAACCCTTTACCTAACCTGAAAAGCAGACGACACTTGCAAAAATAATTCTTGAATAACTAATTTTTTTCATTTTTTGTCTCAAAAACATAGGTTATGACCCCTCGTTGGAACGAGCTCGACAAAAAATGAAAAAAAATAATGAAAAGTATTTGGCGATTTTTGTGAATAGCGCTGGTCGGTTTTGGCCGTTACGTTAGGTAAAGTGTTAAATGCAAATTTAAAATTTCCATGACGACGATGAACTATAATCATCACAGGATAATATTCCAACTACAAATAAAAAATCATTTTGACCTAGTATTGTAGGAGTTAAGTTATGGAATTCATTACATCACGGACAAAAGCATTGCACCAATATCTATGCGTTCAAAAAACTATGCAAAGTGGAATTGTTGAACGGGTACAGTGAGACATGACAATGTCTAGTAGTTTTCAACAAACCCCCCCCCCCCCCCCCCAAAAAAAAAAACAGCGCCAAATACAATAAAATGTATTCAAACATACCAATCTAAAAAACACTTCCTTACAAGAAATAAAAAAAATAATAAACATACATATACATATGTAAAATTTCTTTTTCCAGTATCCTTTTCCCAATATCTGACATAAATTAATGCGATACCACTTCTCATCTTAAGTGATAAAACTAAAATAAAACCGGAACAATTTTTTTTTTTTATTAGGGTTTAACGACACATTAAGCCATGGTCATATCATGTCGGTGACAGTTTTACGGGTGGAGGAAGCCGGAGTACCCGGAGAGAACCACCGAGCAATGACGAGCAGCCGTCAGCTCTCCAACATCGTAACACTGAACTCTGCACCGCGGCACAGGAAGGGTTAGATTGGTTGAAGACATCGGCGTGCAGTACGCCTTCGTGCACACCGTCATCGTACCCCCATGTAGGCAATCGGGGTTAAGTGCCTTGCACAAGGACACAACTCGGGAGCACGAAATCAGTCGCTGAAATGGTCACCCATCCAACTACTAACGGGGTTCGACGTTGCTTAACTTCGATGATCTGACGAGAAACGGTTACCGCGACGCCACCGCGCCCCCACCTGAACAATTAAGTATACTGTAAAGCAATTTTAAATATAATTCCCCAGTTCAACAAATTGTTTTCTTACCACTGAATTGTTGATATTATTTTTTTCATTTATCAATGTTCTTTATTTATTTATTTATTTATTTATTTATTTATTTATTTATTTATTTATTTATTTATTTATTTATTTATTTATTTATTTATTGGTGTTTTAAGGTCACATACTTATGCACAATGGCTAATCATGACCGTGACAGTTTTACGGGTGGAGGAAGCCGGAGTACCCGGAGAGAACCACCGAGCAACGGCGAGCAACTGTCAGCTCCCCAACATACAAACTCCACACAAGCAGGGTTGGGTTAGCATTGGTTGAAGACAGGTGCACCATCGACGTGCAGTACTCCTTAGTACACAGTCACCATGCCCCTACGTGAGTACCCGGAAAGAACCACCGAGCAACGACGACCAGCTTCCAGCTCGCCTACATCGTAACTCCGCACTGCAGCACACGCAGGGTTAGATTGGTTGAAGACATGCACACCATCGACGTGCAGTACGCCTTAGTACACGGCGTCATCGTGCCCCCAAGTGGACAATCGGGATTAAGTGCCCTGCCCAAGGACACAACGCGGGAGTTCGAATCGATTGCTCAGACGGTCACCCATTCGAGGACTAACCGGACTCGACGTTGCTTAACCCTTTACCCAACGCAGACGATATCAAAATTATTATTTTAAATATACTTTTTTTAAATTTTTCAAAAAAATTCAACAAAACCATATCCTCCTCATTGGAACGAGCTCAGTCAGCTCATTCCATTGAGGAGTCACATGATATGGTTCAGTTGAAATATTTTGAAAAATTTAATTTTTTCAACTGCTCATTTTGCATATTACGCGGGCGGATACTCTCGATTCGCTGGGTAAAGGGTTAACATGTTCTATACTATCAACAATGATACAAAAGCAACTACTATTTATTTATTTATTTGTTGATGTTTAAGGTCACATATTTCTGCACAATGGCTAATCATGACCTCGACAGTTTTACGGGTGGAGGAAGCCGTGTGGCGTAGCAGGGTTAAGTACCCCGGAAAAATGATCGTCTAGTGGATTTGGGTTCGGACTACAATCGTGGCAAATGGCCACAGGTCAATCTAAGTGTTCAGTCTTAGGAGGCAACCAGTTTCTGTAGAGTCTGCAACAATTCTTGATACTGCAGCCGCAGCGAAAGGGTGAATTCAAAACACATAAAAGTTACTTACAGTTTTCTACATTTATTAGCTAAACCCTAAATAAAAGTCCTACAAATTAAACTTGTAAAGAAATATTCTCTCTCTCTGGTAAATTTCTAAAATATATCAGATACGAAATGAGACTAAGTCGAAATTATCGCATCGCTCTCATCGCGTCCTGTGTCTGGAAATGTTGTCTGGCCTGGCAGCGTTCGGCGGCGTCCTTCCACGAAAATATAGGAGAGTGACTTCTTGTACACACGGAATACCAAAGAGAGAAGTACTGTCTCGGGTGATTCCGTTGGTTTAAATACGGTTTGAATCATGTTTACTCGGCAGATCTTGTTTCAATTTACGTCATAAAACACCACAGAAAACCACTTATACCCCAAGATGGCGGAGAGGTATTTCTTAACCCCTTACGTCCATTCCGGGATAGTAGGGCATCCTGTGGGTATCCTATGCTAAGAGTATGCGTTCTCGCATTTAAAAGGATGTTGGCAATTAATAGGTGTATAATTACAAAACCATTCAAAACCGACAGTGCCACCTAGCAAACGTGCAAGATTGCACAATTCTCAGAGCTGAAAGTGATACTGGGTGTGTTGAGGTTAGGTCGGGTCAGTATACAATGCTAAAATCTGTCAAAAGCATTCTGATGGGGTTATTATAGGTTAGGCTTTTACTAGCTCATATGCCAGTCATAATTGCAAATTCTGTCAGACTATGTCTAATCTCGTGTCTCGTGCTCCACTTATCGTAAGTGCGCAGAGTACTTCTGTAGGTCAGTTGCACTGCTGTTATGCAATGCAAATATACTAGGAATATGAAGAAAATTACATAACTTGTGCTCGAAAACTGCGTTTACTTATTACAGTTTATACAACAGAGAATTATTACCAAGTAGGACTTGGCCACTCTGATTAATACATTAACACTTCGGGAATTAAGATTCTCGAGTGCAATCATAAAACTCTGACGCGTCCCACGGAGGTTAATCCAATGCGCTCCGTGAAGGGGCTCTGTGGAGGGCATTTCGTTACAATCCTCCCAACCAAGACGCGAGGTCCGGTAAACTTTTATCGGAGCTCGAGTCTGGATCAGATGAATTCCAGAATTGTCAACAGTGACCAGGATAGTGATCAGGATCACTGGCTGACTGGATCCAGGGAAGCAGGATGACCAATCACCTGCGGTGACCAGGATGCTATCCGCATCATGGTCAACACTGTGACGGGAATCCATGACCAGGATCAGTCACTACCGGTTTTTAGGGAGAAGAAATGCACTACAGGGATTATTTATGAAGGACTAACAATATCAGAACGCCTCCAGACAACAGGAATCACCTTTTTCAGGCATTACATTCTTTGAAAGTAATTTGAAATAACAATAAACTCTACCTAAGTTACCTAAGTCTGTTAGTGGGGAAAAACTGATAATTAAGGGCCGTAAAGTCGAAGCTGTGCTTCTTCAAAGGGGTTCCCCATAGGAGGTCAAATCGACACAGAGGACAACTTTGTTTTTGCTGCATCCAAGTTAACCCACAGTAGAGATGTACTATCTGAGTACATTGAGGACAACGATATGCTTCACGGGGCCCAACAATGTCCTCCAGGCATATCGCACATTGTCTCCCATCTCCATCAACTACATTTTGTCTGGCTTGAAAGATTCGAAGGCTTGCATACATTTCAAGCGAGTATTGCAAGACTTGATGATTGTATTGTGCATTTTCCCATTCATAGGTATGTTCCACCTGCACATGATGGAACGTTTCACCAATTATCATTCGATATTCGCGAGGTAAATCTGGTATGGAGATTTGACTATATTCACTAGGGCGAAATGGACGGACCGGAGTCGATGTGATGAATGTATCGATCCCATTCTCCGATTGATAAGGAATTCGTTGATCATAATAAGTTCCGTCCCACCGTGGGTCATTCCAATAACGAATAACACTTATACAGCTTGATCGTGCTGCCTCCCAAAGGGTTGCTAATCGAGCCTCATGTTCGATTACCACTATGTGAGGCATCAACAGTTCGCGTCCTACTTCCGTTGTATGGAGACAATACCGGTATAAAACTTGAGTTTGAATCAATTCTAAGTGACCGGTGACTTCGTTTAACTGGACCATATCCCACACACGGATTTTACGCTGAAAAGCGGAAGCTCCGTTGTGAAAGATCATAGGTACAGGTATACGAAATCTCTGTGTCCAGTACTCTAGTTGCTCCGGAAGAAAATCTTCTGAAGTTGGGTTAACTGTTCGGTATGCAAATGCAGTGGCCATTTTCCAAGGATTGAATATTACTTGTAAACTAATTAAAACTTTGTAAACTATAAAAACTGAAAATTGACTACAATTAACTATCCCATGTGATCGATAAAACAAAGAACTGTGATTGACTATACTCAATAAAATAACAAAACTATTTTACACTATGCTACAGCTGTGCCGTATGAACAATTCTACTTTCCCCGTTAACGGTTCTTCGTTAGTTTTTAATCTGTTGTCGATAGTGACGAGACTAGGAGTCACGTCTAGAATGTCACTATGTAATTTTGATTGAAAATAACTTTTTCGTTTACTTTATTGAGAATACCTTGTTGTTTGCACAAGAAGAAAATTATACAAGAATGTCCAAAGATGACAACAGTGCCCGATGGCGCGCAGCTGTAGAGGTCGCCTTTTTAACTTCTGTCATGTCATAAACAACTCAAAACTGATGTGGGTCCATTTCAGCTGGTACTGGAAGCTTCGGCTCGTTACCGATACCCCACCTCATGGGTGCACGGCAGTGCGGGCAAGAAGCTGGCTCAGGAGCACCGGCTTTTGCTCTGGCCCATGCAATACCACAAGAGTAGTGGATTTGCTGTTTACATTGGCCACATTCAAATAAATCCTGCCAAGTTTTTGAAATTTCTGTTAAGCAGATGCAGCAAGGGCCCCCAAGACCCTTATAATGAGTTTGTACTTCCAGAGTCTCATTATATCTGATAATTTGGCTGCGTAAACTAAAACGTTGTAATCGTCTTCCCTCATGTTGGATTAAAGCTTCACGAAGGAGCTGATACTGCTTCTGCTGTTTCTCTAATTCATAAGTTGTCTGTACGTTACCAGGAGGAAAGAATCGTGCAGGATGCATTTGGTGCTGATAAAATCCAAATGAATCATCAGCATCTTCACTGGCGGGATATGTACTACCAGGGAAGACCTCATGACTCCTGAATGGTCGGACCAAGCCAGGATTGGCTATTAGGTTCAGTTCAGCATCCAAATGATTTCGTCTATGGTCATAATATCGGCCATTCCAACAGGGGTCATTGAGATAATGAATGACCTCGTCAGGACCGGGACCAGTGACCTCATGGGGTTGAACTTCGGCTCGGAACTCCGGAAAGTACAAAAGATGGGGAAATATTACTTTTCTTTCCTCAGAGAGATAAAAGCGATAGGCAAGTTCGTGTTGCATTATTTCCGTCTGGCCATTGGCAGGATTATAATGTCTTGTTTCCCATATACGAATATACCTTAAACGGCGACGTCTCCATAACTCTTTTGGAAAAGATAGACAATGATCATGACAGGAAGACGCAGCTCGATGAAAGGCTGTGCGTTTATGTAATTCAAACCTTGCCCGTTCCTCGTAAGTATGACAAGGAGGTACGGCATGTTGGTAAGCTTCGCGTTGATGTAAATCATACATTGCCTGTTCCTCGACGAATTCTTCAAATTCCAAAGTATTTGCTGAAGCCATTCCAACAAGAAAATAATCAAGTACGAAATAAAAATATGACTATATTGAAAAGAAACCACTATGTTACCATAGAATTATGTATATACACTAAAATTTACACTTAATAGTACGCTCCCCTGGGTTCGTCTGTAACTTGGTGCACTCAATCAACACTCTTTCCACCAACTTTCAAATTTGTTTGCCTTGATACTGGAGTCCTGTGTGTAACTTATCAAATACACTCCAGGAACTCCGAATTTATAATAATTGGTTACACTGCAGGGCAGAATTACTAACTTCTTGGAAAATTTTTGACTAGTAAACAAGACAAACACAGACGACCCGTAATCGTCATGGATCAGGTTTCCAATGAAGGATTATACATAAATTGGGAAACCAGATTCATGAAAATCTTATATACATGTAGTAGTCTAATTAGATTTTTCTGCTTGTTGCTGCTTATAAATATATATTTCTCAATCTTCACTCTGAAGGTTTTTATTTTGTGTTGGCAACTGATAATGCCGATACACAGTATTTGGGCCTGTTCGGTAATCAAACGTTGACCCTGTGAAATGTCCAACATAATCTGGGTGGTATTGACGATAGACAACAAAGGGTTGAAAACTCCTTGGTCGGCCATCTGAGTGATATCGTGCTCGTCTTCGACGACTATAGTCACGATATCTTGCACAGAAGGGAGTAAACTCTGCTACATTTCTTGGCATGTGAAATCTATGATGTACACTACTGGTAGTAGCCACCCAGTGACTATAATACCGTAGAGGTTCATTTATCTCACCCTGCTCGTTGATTTTTGGATATTGTAAATCAGGGCAATTGTATATCACTAAATATCTAGACCTATTTGCAAAAGTTAAATGAGTATCAACAGCACTGTCATAATAATATATCAACTCTCGCTCAACCTCTATATATAGTATATTCAAATCCATATCAAAATATTGACATCCAAATTCATCCTCAATGCCTAAGAGATCTGTATCTTTCATAAAATTTTGTTCATATGTGTTGGGTCGTATGATATCTCGATCAAATTCATGAGGAGAGGCCAACGGGTGAGGTGTTCTGAAAAACTCGCTTCTTGCCCACTCCCACGGTCTTGGTCGAATATCGATTATAGGTTCTGAGACAACATTAGTAGATAATGGAGTAAATTGTCGTGCTTCTACATCACTTAAAGGAGGGGTGTGTACGTCTAATCCAAGATCAGCTCGTGCAAGTTCATTTTGTATCACACTGATACCGGACTCTGCAACATCAGAGTCCAAAACAGTGGTAGAATCACTAGGCAAAGAATCACTTGTAGGTGTGGTCATACTGGAAGAAGTATGTGATCTCATTGTTATATCATAAACAAATCCACCGAGTCCATCTTGGCTCTCGGGGTCTCGATGAATAATTGCATCATGGGTTCTAACAGGTAATCTTGGAGGAAGGACTAACGTTTCCACGGTATCCGTAGGCGAATAAGGTGGAAGTCGTTGAAGTCGTTCAGGTGTAGATAGTAAAATGGAGTCAGTAGGAGTTTGAACACTACTTGGAGGGGTCGACAAAAGGTCGGAAGATGCTATAGAAGGTGATGGTGACGCTTCTATTGATGCCAATACAGATACATTATTATCAGAGGAATTGCTATTTATATTTATGTTTATACTAGATGAATTAGTGTCTTGAAAAAGTTCTCGTGAAACAGTACTATTACTGTCAGTTCCAGTACTAACTGTACTTGAAGTTTCATCATCATATAAAGTGTCACGATCATTATAATAACTCTGGTAATCAGGGAAATCATCGAGCCCACTGTCAACACTAGAATCAGATTCTGCCATTTGTACACTGGTCACTGAAACAAAAACACACAGTGTGTGAACTACTGTTTTTCAGTTTCTTTGTCTATATCAAACATAGTTATGTGGACATTGGCAGAATCCATGTCATGTTGTACACGGGGATATATTGATTTCCTATTAGGTTGAGGAGAAGGTCTAAAGTTTTGAACAGCTTTTCTCATCATGTCTCTAATACTCTTAGGAGGTTGTTGTTGTTGTGCTCCAGTTGGATCAGCAGGAGCTGAAGGCTGTGGTCTAGGTCCCATACTAGTATAGATTTCATCATCGGCAAATGCAAAATTAGACATTTCACTATCATCAACAGCAGAAAAAGTCGGTTTACTTTTACGGTTTCTTAACCATTTGTATATCTGTTTGTGTCTATCGGCTCGATAGCACTTCCAAAGCAGATATAATCCTATTATTAATGCAACAGTCGCGAGAGCATAAGCCCACTTAGGGACTTCAAATGAGTCCGTCATTTGTAAATTTAGCGAGTCAAGTTCATGAATTAAGTCATCCATGGGTAAGTCATCCAAGTGATCTATTCCTTTCAGTATCGTAAACGTCAATATGTTCACCCTCTCTATGACAGGTTTCCACATCTGTCGTTGTAACAACGAGAAATTTGGCAACACCGTCTTTGTAACAATCCGAAAAGTAGAATTATCCCTTTTATGGAAATAACTCGCTAACATTAATTGACCGCTCGATGCCATACATAATGGTTTTAATTCCAAAATTCCAATTGGCGGAAGAATCCGTTTCGGTTTCGGATTTCTTCGTTTCGGACACGTAATTGAGAATCGTAGTGGGACATCTGTCGTGATGTACCACATTCCTTCATCGATTCTAGTACTGAACGGGAGGTCGATATTCAATCGAACTTCCGTTTGACATAAGTTCGGAATCTCTAATTTCATGTTTAAAAACAAAGCTAACATACAACTTGTCGTTGTATGTATCGTTCGTACGGCACCTACTAAAGGACAAAACAACTTATTGTTATCTACACATTGATCATGTCCTATTTCTGGGACATACTTCGTCCTTTCTTTATTAATAATTAATATGTCAGATTCAAGAGTATATATTGCTACTAATTTATTTGCAACTCGCGACGCATTCTTGGTTACATTGACAAAGGGTACAGGCAAAGCCTGCACCTTGAACACTTCAAATTGCAAGTTCGAATTACATAAGGGGATCTTCATAAAGATCACCAATTTATCGTCATCATAAATGGCAGCCGTCGTAAGCAAATGATAATATTGCCATAATTCTGTCGTCAGATCTAGTGGCAACATTGACTTATCATCTAATTGAACTTGAATACTCATTAATATCGAGGTCAATAGTGAAGGATCCACTATTTTCGGTGATAACTTCCTATCGGCTAGAATATCCATTTGATCATGTAATCCCCGTAGAGTGGTTTCTGCGGCGATTATCATTGATTCCAATTGACTCATTACAAACTCAAGCTGATGATAAGCATGAGTGAAATGTTCAATATATAATATTCGATCTTCATGATTCTGAACTACTTGATTTACTCGACCTTGAAATAACATCAATTCGCGCGACATATTTAACATAAATTCACTATTTTTCAGAATCGCTTCATGATTCATCTTAATGAAGGTTAAACTTTGTTTTTGAATATGTTGAATCATTGCTTGATTAGTACTTACACGTCTTAAATTTTCTGTTATCCCATCTAAATCTGACTGGGATACAGTTCCAAAAAGAAAACTCAATCCTTCACCTACAAAGTCAAACAAACCTCGTTTCTTCCGAGACGGGATTATTGTATGGCCATGTAATCTGCGATAATCGTTCAGATCCTCTTTTACTCGTTTAACACGATTATTTAGGTATCTGATCTCCTGGTGTATATCCATTATGATCGATTGTATCGCAACGGCAAGAGTAGAGTTTTCACCATTTATTTCGACAAAAATTTGTCGAAAAGCTATGGTTGTAGCATTATACAAACCATCAGTATATTTCATACTTCGATCAAGTCTGCGCACATATTGTATAAAAGGTTGGAGCTCATAAACAAACATTGTACTGCAATCACTAGTTACCATATTTACTTCTTTCACTTTCTTAAAAATCACATTGTTTCTAATAAGAGTATGTCCATCTATTATTGTAGTCAAAAGACCAACTAATAACATCCAACGCAACATCTTGCTCCTACAATGAGAAAGGAAGCAAGAGTTAGCGCAATGAGTAATACGCGATTCAATTACTTTCACTCTGACGATTTACTTCCCGGGTGTAAAAGGTCAGAAAGGTATTCTAACTACATGAAGTCTCAGTCAGTTCACGAGGCTGACAAGACTCATAGTTTCGTTCCGCACAAATCATAAGTCAATATAATTTTGTTACTCATTTTACACTTTCTCTCGTTTCTCTCAAACTTAAGGAGAGGCCTCTGACATTATATGTTACGTATAGTTATCATTAGTCCTGTGGTAACATTTAATCACTAGTACTCCAGGCAGAGGGTACCATAATTGCTCCTAATTCTAATTTCTCACCTGGTTCTTTAATCTTATTATGATCTCGTAACACAGCTTGTATACAAGAGATCATCTCAGTTATATCTTTACTTGACTGTTTTGGTTGAGGCTCACTATTTTGGTCTTTTTCAGTTATTTGCAATTGATCAACTTCCATCGTTGAATCATTTACTTGATCATTTTGATCGTTAGCAATGAATCGTGATGGCAGCCGATCAGTTGAAGGAGCTTGTAGCTCTTTCATACGTTTCTTGTAATCCCGTACTTGTTGTACTTGTTGTCTTAATTCTGCTAATGGAACACCATCTTCTTCTGAAGAAGAATGTTCTCGTCTTTGTCTTTTATTCTTAATGAATGACGTTAAGGGGTGTTTTTCTTGAATCCCTTGCATATCGTCACTTTCATTACTGTCACTACTGCTACTGTATTCAGTAGTCAACTGTTCTGATGGGGCAGCATAACGTTGTATTCGTTGCGCTCTAACAGGTTGAACAGGTTGAGGCACCTCCCATTCTTGAGGCGCTTTACTCAGTCTTTCTCGATGACATTTAATTATTCTGCGAGTTAACTGATCTTGTATCTTGTAACTCACTGGACCTGTTCTCTCAATGACTCGAAATGGGTAGTCCCATTTCGATTCTAATTTTCCTTTAGATTTTCCTGAGGAGTATAAAACAGGATCACCTACTTCAAAGGTGATATCCTTTGCTGTAATATCATGTAATCTTTGTTGTTTTAATACTCGTTTCTTTTGTGCAGCTTGTTGTTTTCGAAATGCTTTATGTTGTTCCTGAATGGCTATCTTATGAGGTTCTTCACCTACATATTTTTCTCGAGGTTTAAGTATGTTGTCGAGTGGTAAAACCACATCTCTGCCATACACCAGATAAAATGGCGAGAATCCAGAGGATTCACTACCATTAAACCTGATGGCTGCCATAGCTTGGTTTAGGAATAAATCCCAAGTTTCTAATTCTTCTCGAGCTAGTTTTGCTAAGATGTCATTCAGCGTTCTATGTAGCCTCTCCACCTTCCCATTAGATTGTGGATGGAAGTAGGAAGTGGTCACATGATGTATCTTGAAATAATCAGTTAAATATTTCATCACTGCATTTACATTTTCAGATCCATTGTCTGTTAATATTTCTAAAGGACATCCAAATCTTGGAAAAATTTGATCTATTATCAAGTTAGCAATTGTTTCCGCCTTTTTATCAGGCACTGGAAATGCTTCAGGCCAGCCAGAATAAATATCTATGAAGGTCACAATGTATTTGTTTCCTGATAAAGTCTCAGGGTGTGGACCACTCATATCCAATGCTATTTTAGCAAAGGGGTATGGAGGTCTATCAGTTTCTTGCAATGGCAAAGTGTGAGCTCTGGTGTTACGCGCTCGACACACAAGACAATTTTCTACATGTTTATAAATATGTTTATATAAATCTTTCCAATAATATTTTCTACTGATATTATTGTACACTTTGTCTATGCCAAGGTGACCTAATTCGTCATGGTATTGTTTCAACACATCTGCATGTAATTGTTCGGGTATGCACAAGCGTACCCGTGGGTTATCGTCAACTGTACTGATGTAATATAATACTCCCTCAATCATGAGGTATCTACTACTAATGTGAGCAGGGGTATTGTTACCTTGATACTTCTTAATGATTTCAACAATCTTTTCATCTTTCTGTTGCTCTACCTTCATGTCCAAATCTTTGTAATTAATTACTTGTGGTTCGGGCGGAACCTGAGGTTCATCTGTGATGACATGTACATATCTTTGAGGATCAATTTTGTTACTATTGATAATGCCAATTTGTAATGCTTTCTGATTTTCCACATTATCCATCTCGTACCCGGGGTCAGCGTTTGCAATTCCTTCAGGTAAACGAGAAAGTAGGTCAGCACATGTATTCTTTCTACCTGGTAAATATTCAATCTTACAATTGTAGCTAGCTATCTTCAATGCCCAGCGTTGTACTTTGGCATTGTTTTGCGGACTTTTCAACAAGTACTGCAAGGGGGCGTGGTCTGTCTTAATAACAAACTCTGCTCCCTGCAGGTAGTTATTGAATTTATCCAATGCATATGAGATAGCGAAAGCTTCTTTCTCAAATGTTGACCATTTCTGTTGGGTTTCACCCAATTTATGAGAGAGGAAGACAATGGGTTTTTCATCAGGTACTCCAGGTAGTTGACCTGTTTCGTCATTACATGGTTGTGCCAAAACCGCTCTGACACAGCGGCCACTGGCATCTGTGTAAAGCACGTAAGGCTTTCTGGGATTTGGATATGACAAATGAGCAACTTGAGTTAAACGATCCTTCAACTCTTGAAAGGCTTTTTGATGTGTTTCTCGCCAATGAAATCTTGCATATTTCTTTGTCAGTTCTAAGAGTGGTTGAGCAATTTCACTTAACCGAGGAATAAATCTACAGTAGTATGAAGTCATGCCCATAAAAGATCTCACTTCTGTTACCGTTTTCGGCGGATTTAATTTTCGAATGACCTCGACCTTCGAAGTCTCAGGTTTAATTCCATCTTTGCATATTACAAAACCAAGATAAGATGTTTCAGATTGAAAGAAGGAACACTTCTTAGCTTTAAGCTTTAGTTTATGTTTTCTTAGTCGACCAAACACTTGTTTAATGTGGTCGATATGAGATTTTATGTCACGGCTGAAAATCAAAATATCGTCAAGGTAGGCCAGAGAAAAATCCTCTAGGCCCTCCAAGATGCTTGTCATGAGGGATTGATACACCAAGGGCGCATTCACGAGTCCAAACGCCATTACATTGAACTCATAAAGGCCCTTATGACAAACAAAGGCCATTTTTGGTCTGTCTTCTTCATCCATCTTGACTTGCCAGTAACCCGACTTCATGTCAAGAGTGGTGAAGTATTGACATCCATTCAATAAAGTAAAGATGTCGTCAATCAATGGAAGCGGCCAGTTCGTAACTTTCGTGACTTCATTGAGCTTGCGGAAATCAACACAGAAGCGTTTCGAGCCATCTTTCTTGTCCACGAGCAGGCACGGAAAACTCCATGCACTATTTGACCTTCGGATAATTCCGGATTGAAGCATTTCTTCAAGTGCTTCATCCATAATCTTTCTCTTCAGTAATGGAACTCTATATGCTCTACTTTTGATTGGTGGCGCATCACCTGTGTCGATGCGCATCTTTACTGTATCTGTCTGAGTTATTTCTTTATCAGTTTTTGCAAACAAGTCTTTATTATTATTGATGACTGGCATCAACAGGTGCCGTTTGTCCTCAGGCACCTGTATGTCAGCATCTGTGATCTGGTCTTCAGGTGTATTTTGAGTTAAGATCTGATTAATTTCTAAGACTTTTTCTTCCTGCTCTATTGGCTCAAGTTTTCCAATCAAACAACCCCTTTTCAGGGTGTAGTGTTTGTTGGTACTGTTCACCAACATTACAGGTATGGTTTCATTTCCATTAGTGACTATACTGTTACTAACCAAGAGGCCAGGCTGTTCAGCCACATGACCTTTAGTCAGTCCATGATGTTCTAAGTATTTTGTGTCAAAGACAGATTTTGCACCGGAAGCTTTTGCTGTACACAAACAAGTCGACTGTGGTTTAAGATCCACCTGATTGATCAGTCGAGTAAGACAACTCACCTGTATATCTTGAACAATGGGTATATAGTGACCATCTAATCTCAATTTATGAAATTCCCAATATAAATTAACCCGATTGCCCCTAATCCAATCCATTCCTAATAACATACTTCGATTCAATTCATTTATTACTAAGAACTCATGCACCTGATAAATTCCTTGAATATAAAATTCAAGTCTAACTTTTCCTCGAGGGAGAGTGTCATTCCCAGTAATACCTGCAATGCAAGGCAAAGAATTTTTATCACCAACTAGTTTCGGTCGGTGTTTAAGATTTTTCCAAAATTTTGTACTAATACAACTAGTCTGTGCCCCTGTATCTAATAAGGCACGTACTCGTTGTCCTTTGATGTTCACTAAGACACTATTCAAAGAAGCAGCCCCAAAATTTATGGTTACTGTTTCCGGTTGAGAATTTCTAAGTTTTTGTTGCTGTTGTTCCCCATTTGGGTAATCATCATTGTTTACTAAGTTATTTCCCTTGGTTTCCATAGAGTGTTTCACTTCCTGTTGACATAGGTTTTTCCAATTACTTCCCCTTGGGTTTTTCCTGTTTTGTAGTTTTGGGTTTTTCCCAAGTGATTTCTCTTGGCTCCTTATTCTTGGATTCCTATTTCCTGATTCACTTACTGTCTGTTTCTGTTGATTTATTTCAACACAACCCTGCTTACCTGGTTGACTATAATTACAAGACTTTTTCATAGTTTGATTTTCATAAGCATTTTTCATATAAATCATAATATCAGGGTCTACATCTACAATGTGTATCTCTTTTAATTGTTTAGGAGTAAAGTTTTGTAGAACTCTCACATAAACATCTGCACACTTCTGTTTAGGTATACCATATATCCCGCTACTGATGAGTGGGATGGCTATGTTTACAAAATTTTCCCTGTCACATACCTGCAATACTTTTTGTACAGTACTGTATAAAACATTGAGTCATTTATTTTTTATCACTGTAATCATTCCAGCGTGGTCCCACAGCATGTATCACTTTTAAACATGGCAACATTCCACAAGTGGTAGTCATATTCTCACCTACTGGAAGATTTCCATGCTGTTGAATATATTGTTGACATTCTTGTTCAAGGGCTGGACCAGCTCCAAGAGCTATAGCTATGGCAACACCTCCGCCATGGGTTAATTGGCTATTAGCCGCATTCACCATAGCGTCAGTAGCTACCTGGGTTATTCCAGTCCTGTATACTTTTATTTCCAGACCACTGGTGGTCCGATAGCTGAAACAGTTTTGTGAAGTAAATTTTTCTTGCTGACTGTCCTTTGCAGGGCAGCCATTTTGTGAGTTGGCCTTCAGTTTCTTAGGCCTAGGCCTACCAGTCAGAGGAATGGTTGTGAATTTTACTGTACAATTTTTCCTGTTATGTGTGGTCTGACCACACCTTGTGCATTGAAGGCTTTTACTTTTCACTGGAGGAGAATCATTTTCGGTTCTCCTTGTTTGAGACTGAGTACTTAGCTTTATGTTACATGTTTTATTACCCGTATGTCCACCTGTCTTATTATTTACACTTTTATTTTTACAATTATTCATACATTCATTTTGTACATTATTTACATTAATTAACACTTCTCCCTGGTGATTTCCAGTTTCACTTCTGTTGGGAGCATGTGACTTCTCATTAACTCTGCTCATTGCCCCATATGGGCAGAGTTCCCTTCGTTTAAATTGACTCGGCAATCGCGAGCGAAGTGGTTTGGCTTCCCACAGCGAAAGCAGCAAAAGGTCGCCCCTGGTGACCTTTCACCTGCTGGCTGAATATCTAGTGTTCTCACCTGCTTGGTCAAGTTAACACGGCAATCGCGTTTTACGTGGCCAACGCGGTTACAACGATTGCAAACCGGTCGTGAAAATCGTGTCGGTTTCTGATATCTGTTGTAATTTTGTCCTCCCCTATTTCTGTATTGACTATTGTACTGACTTTTATTCTGATTCTGGTATGGAGGTCGCGCATAACCTCCAGTGTAATTTTTCGTTAAAATATTCACCTTATGGCGTCGGCGTGCCACGCCTACATCCATGGGAGTCTCGTCCCTTGTCTCCAGAGGGAGATCTACATGTTCTTCTTGTTCATCGATGGAGTCGCGAAATACAGGGTCCCGATAGCGCTCATATTCTTCATATTGTCGGTCAAATGCCTTCCCAAAGGGCGCTTTTCCTTTGGCGGCTTCAGAGCGAGCGCGAAATTTGATTTTCGCGGCATTTTCAAATAATGCTTGACTAACAGCGTTTTCTAGCGTCTTGGGCATGCGTCGGATCAGTTTCATCCAAACATCGTTGTCATACAACCCGTCACAAAAGTAATCTGAGAGGTTTTTCTGAATGGTGGGGTTATCTATTTCCTGATCAAAGGCATCTTTCGCTAGATCAAGCAGTTGCTCAGCATATGAGACAAGAGTTTGATTTTTCCCCTGTCGCATATGGCGCAACTGATTGGTGGCCATGGAGTTATCCATTGTGGCACTATAGCGACTTTTTAGTTCGCCATACAGTTCGGACCAGGGCATTTCAGGATTTTTCTTCATTGATCGTAAAATAAAATCAGCAACTACGAAGTCACTGGTTTGGGCGGCGATTTTAGGTCGTCGCTTCTCTTCCACATCATTTGTCTCACAAAAAAGGTCAAGAGATTTTATCCAACCCCGAAAATTCAGGGGGTTCCTGTCAAATTTTTTAATATGGGAATGAATGGACTGCGCCTGAGTGGCGTTAGCTGTCTTTGCATTACTCTTTTCACTTTGGCGCACGGTTTTATGCAGGTCAATTATGGCAGAAGATGTGGGGTCCTTCGCTTTCCTTTCAGCTTCTGCCAATTTTTGTTGTACTCTTAGTAATTTTGCTTCGGCACCGGCTTTGTCAGTAGCTAACTGTAGTTCCAAATCAGCTTTCTGCTGTACTAATTCTGCTTTAACCTGGTCGAGGGCTACTTGCGTTTGGTGAAGGATTTGTTGTGAGGCAGTATGCTGCTGCGTCAAGCTCTGAGCTTGAGAGCCCAGTTCAGCAATTTGCTGTTCATACTGACCCACAAGACCTTCCCTTTCCTGTTTTATTTGAGTAATTTCATCGATGAACCGTTGCTCTCTTTCTGATGGCGTGGTCATTTTTAATAAGTTTTATGAAATAATTTACAATTGAATTTTTCTGCTGTTAACGAACGTAAAATGAAGAAAATTGCACCTACCTTGCTAGCACTATAACTGTTGAAACACACGCGGCTGTCATTTCAGAATTTCCTGGAATTCCTCGAGATTTTTCACAGTTTCCTGAGTTTACGTTTTTCTCTGATGTTCAGTCAAAAGTTCGATATATCTGATGAGCAACGCTCGGTGCGACCAGTCGAGCGTAGTTTGGATGTGATAGCAATTGGCGGTCGGCGTCAGTGTAAATAATGGCACTTTGGACATGCAACCAGTTCTACCATGGAGTTGTACCAGTTTTGCATTCGGAGGGCGCTGTCTGCGTCTGCTGCCTTACAAAGTTCAGCTGCCAGGCGTTCAATTTACCAGTAAAATTAAGGGATGTCTGTCCCTCATAAATAGTTAGCAAAAAGTTCTCACAAGTTCACTGTGCTCCCCAGCGGCAACGTTTTAAGTCAATTTCGGCTTCACTGGGTCTGTTAGGGTTAATAAATGTTTCTAGAATGTTCACCCGATCGTTTCAAGAGAGTTAGAAGTCAGAGTCTACATCCTGGTCACGGCACCATATAAACTGGCCTGTGGCGTAGCAGGGTTAAGTACCCCGGAAAAATGATCGTCTAGTGGATTTGGGTTCGGACTACAATCGTGGCAAGTGGCCACAGGTCAATCTAAGTGTTCAGTCTTAGGAGGCAACCAGTTTCTGTAGAGTCTGCAACAATTCTTGATACTGCAGCCGCAGCGAAAGGGTGAATTCAAAACACATAAAAGTTACTTACAGTTTTCTACGTTTATTAGCTAAACCCTAAATAAAAGTCCTACAAATTAAACTTGTAAAGAAATATTCTCTCTCTCTGGTAAATTTCTAAAATATATCAGATACGAAATGAGACTAAGTCGAAATTATCGCATCGCTCTCATCGCGTCCTGTGTCTGGAAATGTTGTCTGGCCTGGCAGCGTTCGGTGGCGTCCTTCCACGAGAATAGGAGAGTGACTTCTTGTACACACGGAAGACGAAAGAGAGAAGTACCGTCTCGGGTGATTCCGTTGGTTTAAATACGGTTTGAATCGTGTTTACTCGGCAGATCTTGTTTCAATTTACGTCATAAAACACCACAGAAAACCACTTATACCCCAAGATGGCGGAGAGGTATTTCTTAACCCCTTACGTCCATTCCGGGATAGTAGGGCATCCTGTGGGTATCCTATGCTAAGAGTATGCGTTCTCGCATTTAAAAGGATGTTGGCAATTAATAGGTGTATAATTACAAAACCATTCAAAACCGACAGTGCCACCTAGCGAACGTGCAAGATTGCACAATTCTCAGAGCTGAAAGTGATACTGGGTGTGTTGAGGTTAGGTCGGGTCAGTATACAATGCTAAAATCTGTCAAAAGCATTCTGATGGGGTTATTATAGGTTAGGCTTTTACTAGCTCATATGCCAGTCATAATTGCAAATTCTGTCAGACTATGTCTAATCTCGTGTCTCGTGCTCCACTTATCGTAAGTGCGCAGAGTACTTCTGTAGGTCAGTTGCACTGCTGTTATGCAATGCAAATATACTAGGAATATGAAGAAAATTACATAACTTGTGCTTGAAAACTGCGTTTACTTATTACAGTTTATACAACAGAGAATTATTACCAAGTAGGACTTGGCCACTCTGATTAATACATTAACACTTCGGGAATTAAGATTCTCGAGTGCAATCATAAAACTCCGACGCATCCCACAGAGGTTAACCCGACGCGCTCCGTGAAGGGGCTCCATGGAGGGCATTTTGTTACAGCCGGAGTACCCGGAGAAAACCACCGAGCAACGGCGAGCAACTGTCAGCTCCCCAACATACAAACTCCACACAAGCAGGGTTGGGTTAGCATTGGTTGAAGACAGGTGCTCCATCGACGTGCAGTACTCCTTAGTACACAGAGTCACCATGCCCCCATGTGGGCAATGGGGGTGAAGTGTCTGGCCCAAGGATACAGCGTGGTTGCCTTAGGTGGGATTCGAACCGAGGACCAATCGGCTTGCAGCCTGCACCGCTACCTACTGAGCCACCGTGCCGCCCCGCCCCCCCCACCCCCACCCCCACCCGCAACTACTATATCAGTTTGTGTTTATTACTGATGTAACTTGTCACAAATGTTGAATAAATAGTTCATTCATTCATTCACATTCGAAGACGCCACAAATTCGATTCGAGATTCGATTCGAATCATTAATGTGCGATTCGCAGGGCCGAAATTATAAGGTGCAGGAATTTCAAGTTGAAGGTTAAATATTCTGTGGATGTAAGTCACATTAATGATATGATCATCGAAGTGAAATTATTTAGCGTCTATTCCCCATGGGAAACATGGGAAGTGGAGTCGTGCTTGTTTACTGCGGTAAACAAGCTCTGCTTTACAGGTAAAAAAAAAATGGTTTGGAACCTGGGATGGGAATCCTCTAGAGTGGGAAGTATGTGAAAAACGATAGGCTAAACTTGACTTCATCCCTATGTTGTGGTCATCAGATAGCCAAATATGCCGAAAGTGACATTAAACACTAATAAATAAATTTAGGCTGAATAATTTTGCCTTGTTATAATTGTTGGGAGAGTGTCTGTGGATACTCTCTTATAAATTGTAAGCAGGCCGGAAAATAAGCAATCTGACATTTGCAGAATGCGGTCCCCAGAGGGTGAATTTGATGATGCTATCCCGTTCAGTGGGCCAATTTATCCTCTGGGTGCCTCTTTCTGTTTAGTTTTGAAAGCCTGATTCAGGCTGAGGTTCACAGAGGGTAAATTTAGTGATGCCACCCTGCTGTGCAGGGTGGCATCACTAAATTCACCCTCTGGGAACCTCATTTTGCAGATGACAGTCTGCTTGATTGTAAGAACAATAAGACCTATAAAAAGTTTTGGACAAACTGAAATATATTGGCATTATATCAGTTAACTCTTTTCCAACAACGATGCTTGCAACTTGCTTTATTGACTAACTAAAAGATCTTCGAAAACATTATAAGTCATTGTGGTGAATTGACGGTAACATGGTCTGGGGTCTGCGGCTCGGAGCTTATGTTCAATCGAGACGCGAAGCGTCGAGGTTGAACATACGCTCCGAGTAGCAAACGTATATGTTTCAATAATACCCCACCCATAACCCAAAACCCATGTGGTTAAATGAACAAGGAACTTGGATGAACAAGGCAACTTTAAGGACAACAAATTTAGTAAATAAACCTTTCGTGTACCCCATGACGTCACTGAACAAGTTCAAGTTCATGATTTGAACTGAGAAGGGGTAACCTCGCCTTTTTTATAAGTGGGTTGTGAGTATATATTCATAGAATCATCACTGGCCTCGAAAAATACGATGTTAATTTAAAGGCAGTATGCACTTTGAATCTCTTCCCATTGTTATCATCTTTTTAAATATTTCACGTGGTGACGTCAGACGATAACATATGCCACTGGAGCCGTAAACATACAAAACATTAAGCGAGCTCTCGTCCAATCAGAGGGCAAGGATTTTAGTCTTATTGAAACATAGCTTACTGCTCACATTGAAACGAGCTCGGCGGATTCGTTCCAGTAAGGGCTCATAAGCTTTGTCATGGGGAAAAAACATTATTTTTTAAAAAACAAATAACATGGAATTTTCTTTGATTGAACGGAGATATTAGATGAAGAGTTAACCCTTTACCTAACGTGTAAAGCAGACGACACCTGCAAAAATAATTCTTGAATAACTAATTTTTTTTATTTTTTGTCTCAAAAACATAGGTTATGACCCCTCGTTGGAACGAGCTCGACGAGCTCGTTCCAACGAGGGGTCATAACCTATGTTTTTGAGACAAAAAATGAAAAAAATAGTGAAAATTAATTGGCGATTTTTGAGAATAGCGCTGGCCGGTTTTGGCCGTTACGTTGGGTTAAAGGGTTAATAAGAAATCCCAGGGAGCTCTATGGCTCAGTGGTTACGGTATTGAATAACAAACCGGAAGGTTCGCGGTTCGGTCCCCGCCAGGGGTAGCTGCATTGTGTCCTTGGACAAGGTACTTAATCCCGGTTGCCCATGTGGGCGTGTGATGGTGCTGTGTACTTCGGCGTACTGCACGCTTGTTTGCAACCAATACTAACCCTGCTTATGCGGAGTCTGACAGTTGCTCGCACTTGCTTGGTGGTTTCTCCAGGTACTCCGGCTTCCTCCACCTGTAAAACTTCCAACACGGGTCACTCTGTCGAACGTGTCGTTAAAACCACAATAAATAAAGACTTATCTAGTGTGATAAGAGAGGAGAGAGTTTGCCTTTCCAAACAGCCGAGCGTGGGATGTTTGTATGCTGCGATGGTTACCTCGTGTCGGACAGTTTTACGCGTGGACGATGCCGGAATACCTTGGGAGAACCACCGAGCAGAGGCGAGCAATTGTCAGACTCCCCAACATACTAACACTGCACACGCAGGGTTAGGGCATTGGTCGAAGACAAGTATACCACCATCGTGCAGTACAGCTTAGCACATAACACCACCACGCCCCATGGGGCAATCTGGATTCAGTGCCATGACCGAGGACTTGGAGCCCAAAAAGTATAGTTGGAAATGTTCGGGCTCAACAAATGAAAACAATTAAGGTACTAGTCGGAAAATTTCCACCTGACTGGTATGGGTGCATGTAGGCGCAAACAAACGTCCGCAAATTTGTAAACCCGGTGACCAAACAGGCAATGCAGTCCAGTCCAGCCCAGTCGAATAAAAGTACCCCTAGCTACATCCACGACTGTGGAGGTGGATGTTTAGTGCATGGGAAGTCTCTCCGGTAAAAGACTGGAGTGTAGGAAAATGGGGGTTTTACTTAGATGGCAGTGCTTCATGTCTGACAAAACACATCGAGAGAAAAAATACTTCGCGTAAAATAATTATGGTGCGGTTTTAGGGGAGTTAACATTATCACCGCGTATATGTATCCAAGGCGAGGGATTTGGGAAAGTGTGTGTTATTTTCCTTATACGGATGTTTTTTATCCATGTAGTTTCAAAACATTTAACCCTTTACTCAACGCAAATGATAACAACATTTATTATTTTAAAAATATTTCATTCAAATTTTCAAAACATTTCAACAAAACCATATCACGTCACGTGATCACATGTTAGCTCCCCGTAAAACCGCACCTTAATTCGTCGAGGTGTTTTGTCGGACACGAAACACTGCCATCTAAAGAAAAGCCCCGTTTCCCATGCTCCATTTTTTTTCAACATTTCAACAAAACCATATCATGTGACCCCTCATTGGAACGAGCTCGTCAAGCTCGTTCCAATGATGGTTCGTATGATATGGTTTTGTCGAAATTTATTGAAAACTAATTTTTTTCAACTGCTCAATTTGTAAACTACATGCTCGAATGCGACCGATTTGTTAGACAAAGGGTTAAAGGTTAGTATCTGTGTCAGTAGATGTTATTATAAAAGTTGTACAAGTCTTGGGTAGGTTACACAACTCCATGTACGCGAACTATTTTTTTCGGTCGAGGTGTTCTGACAGGGTACAGAGGCGGACTGGCAGTATGGTTCACCGGAAAAATTCTCGGTGGGCTCCCTATGGGGTGGCCTCCGAAACCCCCAAAACTGATGCAGCCCAACACCTTTGATGCTTGATATTTCGTGATAATAATAACACTTTGGCCAGCCGCTGATTTGTCGCGGTTCTCGGACGAGAAGGCCATGGTTACCCCTGTACTCCCAACTGCCTCCCTATTCCCACGCTTCTCCTCTCCTCCCAACACTCGGAGACGAACTGCTTGATGATACCCCTTGTCCCATTCTTCCCAATCTCTCCGATTAGTATATTAACCCTCTGCTTTGAGTCTCCTCCTAACAGCATGTCCTTCATTCTCCCATCCCACTTCCCCATTATACTCCCAGTGAATCTCATTCTTTTAGACTGATACTTTGGGCATTCTAGAAGAAAGTGTTCCAGGGTCCCCACCATGTCCAAGTTACACATCTGGCACTCCCTTTCACCGTCTTTCCCAATTTTCCTCCCTCAGCTCCAGGGATCGCGACCTCAGCTTGAACAACAGTGACCCCCCAAAGGTGCCATCAAGGTACTCTTCAAAACCTGGCTTCTCTTTATCACGCAGGCTACCCAAAGACTTCTTTGATTGACCCCCCCCCCCCCCCCTCTCGCCAATTACGGTTACAATCCTCCATGACCCTTTCTCTGACGATGTTTTTTACCCTGGTTTGCCCCAACTTCCAGGTCCGAGATCTCCAATGAGTAGTTCTCTACTAGCTCCCTCACTTGGACCATCCACCCCGTTTTGATATTTGAGTTGAAAATTCTCAGGAACATTACTTTACACCATCGGTTGTCGGGGAGATTTACCAAATAATTAAGATAACCGAGCTTCAACAGGTCTATCCTGTCCTTGATCCTCATCCACCCAAGCTCACCCCTGATTGCTTCTAGCGCTGCGGCATTACTCGACCCCGTTATCCATCGGCCTGCATCGTTCTGCGGGTTTTCCAAGCTCTTTACGGCCGTCTGGTTTAGGGGTACCACTTCCGTGCCGTATGTTATATTTGGCAGTCCCACCATTTCCCAAATGGTTTTCCCCACAAAAACCTTATTGAAACTGTTTCTCCCTATAAGTTTCATTTGGTTAAGGATTCGCTTCCCCTTCAGAATCAATTTATTTGTGTGGTTCCGGTAGATGCCTCTTCCTGTAATTTTTATATTTACCCCCAAATACTCGTAATCACCTGTCTCTCCCACACTGAGAAGTTTGCTGCTCCCTTCCGGAATGCAGAACTCACCCACTCTCCACCTTCGAGTGTGGTCCACTTTGCGGCCCACAGGTATAACTTTGCTCTTGCTTTCATTAAGTTCGAGTCTCCATTTGCTCCCATATTTCCCAACAATTCCCAGCATTTTCGTTAGCCCCTCTTCGTTTTCTGACACTAGAACCATATCGTCTGCAAAAAATAGCCCTGGGATCTTCAAGTCCCCAACTGCTACCCCCTCCTCGCTACGCAGGAGTTCATCTCCTAAACCTTTGATGTACAATGCAAACAGGATCGGCGAAAGGATACACCCCTGTTTTAGGCCTATCTCCATAGGCACACGTTTCGTTGTAATGTTTCCCAGGCTAAGTTCACTCTGTACATCTTTATATAATGCTTTCATAATCCCAACAAACTCGCCCCCCAAGCCCAGAGCCTCCAGCTTGCGCCACATACCCTCCATCCATACTCTATCATATGCCTTTTTGATATCCAAAAAGGCCATAAACATCTTTTTCTTTTTTGCTTTCGCGGATTCTATCATTTGGGATAGTGTGAAAAGATGGTCAGTAACTCTCCTTTCCTTCCTGAAGCCATTCTGGATTTCTCCCAAGAAACCCTTCTCCTCAATCACCTCCTCTAGTCTCCCATACAGGACTTTACAGAAAACCTTTCCAATGTTGCTACTGACAGAGATCCCTCGATAGTTATCCAAAACGTCTTTTTCCCCCTTTTTGTGAATAAATGTCACTTTACTTTCTCTCCACTCCTTTGGGACCTCTTGTTTTTCTATAGCTAGATTGAATAGGGCAGTTAGGCTTTCCACGACTTCCTCTCCCCCTTTTTTGATAAACTCGTTAGGAATTTCATCCACTCCTCCCGCTTTTCCATCCCTTAATTTTGATATCACCTTTCGCACCTCCTCCGTTTAATTTCGCTGCACACGAAGCTCGATAGGTTTTCCTCGACCTGATTCGGACACTCAGGTGGGCTCCCCATGCCCCCATCGCTTATCGTTTACCTTTTCCCAGTGCTTGACTAGTTCTGATGCGACTTGATCTTGCTCGTCTGTAACTATGCCATCTACTTTAATACTCTGTGGGTTACTTCCTTTGTTACGTTTATTCACCCATTTCCAAAATACGTTCGCACTCGACCCCCCTGTCGTTCTTATCGTCCTAATAAGACTGCTATTTCGTACTCTCCGATTATCGTCTTTAATCTTATTTACTTTATTTCGTGCTTGGTGGTATTCTTCCTTAGCAACTGTGGCCTCATTACTTTCCGCCCCCTTAAGTTTCCTACTTCTCCTGTATGCAGCACATTTAGCTTTTCTTCCCTTTATGGCCCTTTTCAGTTCTTCGTTCACTCTGTACCCAAGTTCCAGTGTTGGCACCCTGACCTTTCCTACACTTTCCTTTCCTGCCTCCACCAGGCTCGCAACTATGACGTCGGCCATCTTCTGGACACTGCACCTCTTGGGTACGGTTGCAAGCTTTGGTTTCAGTTTTTCATTGAACTTCGCCCAGTCAGCATCTTTTTTGAGTTCCCAAATCTTCTTGAAGCTTCCTTTGCTTTTTACTAGGGTTTTGGCCCTGATCGTCACTGTAATCAAGTTGTGATCACTATCCACCTCCATTTTACCCTCATCATACACTTCTACCCCTATCACCTCCCTCCATAAATTAATATTTGTGAGGATGTAGTCGATTACTGATTTTCTGTCGTTTCTCTCAGGTCCATTTCCCCTTACACCTCGCGTCCCTGTTCAGAATCTTCAGACCGAGCTCGTTTGTGAAATTCAACAGCTTCCTTCCATTCCTTTTGACTTTATTGTCCCCACCCTCTATGCCTTCTTCATCATTACCTATGTGGCCATTAAAGTCACCCCTCTGAATTATACAGAGCCCCTTGTTTTGTAATTCGGTGATATTGGACCTTAGTGTTGAGTATATCGAATCATTCCATTCGGGTTTGCTTCCCTCCACCGCACAATACACAACCCCAAGGGCAATACTTTTGTTTTTCAGACTGATCCTTACCCATCCAATTTCTTTCGATACCTCAGGGGTGCTGATGTTTTCCAGGTCTGTGATCAGCGATGGTTTTAAATCCTCTTTAATGTACATGCCTACCCCTCCCCCTTTTTTCTGGCCTTCCGTTCGCCCTACACCTATCCATACGTACCCCCTTACTTGGTCTACCCATTCCCCGTGTCTTACCCACGTTTCGCTTGAGCCCACGACGTCAAACTCCTCTGCCTCAATCAATGTAGCAATTTCACTTACTTTCCGGTGGAGACCCTGGATGTTGCTATAACCCACTTTCAGGGTGTCAAGGTTCATTGGCTTCCGCCTATTGGTCCCATTATTATCAAGTCCCTGTATGTTTGTATATCCTACTTTGTGTACCTGTGCTTTCCTTGGGAAGCTATTCCTATTGATTTGGATTTTTGGTCCCTTTTCCTTACCCCCTTGTCCCATTTTTTACACCTATGGTTCGTTACACATTTTCTGTGATTATTTCCCCTCCACTGCCCCCCCCCCTCCCCTCCCTATACCAAAAAAGGCTCCACCACCTGCAACATATTTCTTCCTAAAACCTCTGTACCCCTTGGGCTAAGATGGAGACCATCCCTTCCATATAGGTCATTTCTGCCCCAAACGATCCCCAATTGTCTACAAAGGGCATCCTAAGTTCCTTAGAATACTCCCCCAATTCCTCCTTGGTCCCAATGATCCGCGAATTACGCTCGCCCCCACCACCTAGTACTGGGAGAAGCCCCGAAACCACTACCCGAGCATTCTTGGCATTCAGTTGAGTTATTAAGTCCTTGTAAGTCTCAATAAGCTGAACTGATTTTCTCTCCCTGATGTTGTTGGTCCCCACGTGTACAACAACCACTGGGTCTGGGTCTGACCCCTTTACTAATCCACCCACTCTGTCCCTTAGGTCCTCCACCCTAGCCCCTGGAAAGCACAAATTGGTCCTGTTGACACTGTCGGGCCCACACACCACCCTATTCAACCCTCGCACTATACTACTCCCTGCAACCACCAACTTCCTCTTCCTGTCCTTTCCTGTCGTCTTTCCCGTCCTACTACCCCTACTACCCCTGTTACCACCTCTGTTCCCACTGGGCCGGCTCGCAATCTTCCACTTCGCCACACTAACCCTCATGCCTACCTCCACCTCCACCTCTTCAGACCCAACCTGCTCCTCAGAATTCTCGAAATTACGTAACACATTGAATCTATTTTGGACACTGCACCCCCACCTTCTGCCCACTCCCACTACAAGCCGCCTTGTCCTCGTTTACCACCTTCCTAACCTTCCCTCTGACTCCTGTCCTGACAGACTCCACATGGTCATCGCTATCTCCCTCACTATCCGATTCTAAAAGAATACGCCTTTTCGCCCCCCGACTCACACTACTAGCCTGGGAATTTGACACTCTAGCCCCTACTTCTCCTCTACCCTCAACCCGACGCATCTTCCTATTCCCCAAAGACCCACTATCCACGTCAAATGTCCGCTTCCTACTACTCACCACCTTCCATCCCCAATCGAATGCCACCCTAACTGGGGTAACACCAGACTTTCCTGCCCTCCCCAGTTTCCCCCCTCACCACCTGCACCTCTTCCTCCAACTTTACATATGCCTTTAGCAGCTGCATTAGCTCTACGCAGATGGCACACATCCCCAACTCCCCCAGCTCACACCCATCCACATACACCATATGGCAGTGCCTACACACATCCGACCGCTGGCCGTCCGTTGGTAACTCACTAGCAGTAGCATCTCCTGTGCTGGCCTCAACCACTCCCCCCACCTGGACACCTATACTAACCGCCTTTGCCCTGCTGGTCTGAACCTCAACCGTGAAACCTCAACCTCAACCGTGAAAACGTCCAACAGGCGAAATGAATCTGATTGCATAGAATACCGGTATGTTGAAATGTTCTCTAGGTTACAATTATGTGAGTTTTTTTCCATTGCCGACAGTACTAATCTTTCCTCCTCTCCCCATCTCATCAAGCTGATTTGGGCAAAAACAACCATCTATCCATTTAGTTTATCATCTCATGAAAACAATATACTGAACAAAAATATAGGTCGCCATGTGAATTTTGCCTTTTACTTTGGTGTTTACTGTACTCCCGTCCAGTTTTGCACTGAATGAAATAGACATATTTTTACCTACCGCCACCCAATTTTAATCTTCTCTCACACATTTCAGAAGACATATTCACCAATATTTTATATCTTTTCCATAACATGCACTTTTATTCACACTTACAAGCTCAGTTCATTTTCCACCAATCGGATAATTCATGGACTTTTGTCCTCCACCAAAACACTGTATTGTAACCTCCATGTGGACTTCCAATGTCGGCAGTCCACGAAGAGAACATTTCGATATACCAGTAGTCTCGTCTGCCACTCATCGCTCATACACTGCAAAAAATATAGGTTCTCTTTAGAACCAAAACTGGTTCTAATCTTGTCTGTGAGATGGAACTAGTTCTGTTTAAACAGTATTTATTTCAAATCAAATAAATTTATAAAGATTAAAACTAAATATTTACAGAATTAAACATAAATTGAGTGGGTTTCAGTCGAAAGTTTAGAGCTTATACGAGGTTGTCTCAAATCATTATTAAGCAAAGGAGATATGTACAGTTGGCATATCGAACCAGTTTTGGTTCTATACAGAACCAAAACTGGTTCGATATGCCAACTGTCCATATCTCCTTTGTTTCAAAATCTTTGGAGACTGCGTTGAATAAGCTCCAAGTTTACTGCTGAATCTACTTCAGTTCATGTAATATTCTGTTAAAATTGAATGCTAATCTTGGTAAATTTATTTGATTTGAAATAAATACTGTTTAAACAGAACTGGTTCCATCTCAGGGACAAGATTAGAACCAGTTTTGGTTTTAAAGGGAACCTATATTTTTTGCATTGAACGCAAGGAAACAGCTAGTGTTCTTTTATTTTGAAAAATCCAAATTTTCTCCCATTGGGCCGAACTATGGTCGGCCCAATGGCTACGCGTACCCCAACCCCTTGTTGATACCATTCTTGTCGAATGAGTGATAAAGATAATACAAACATGCCCTCGAAATGTCCTCTACGGTGGCTGATTTTGGCAACCCTCAATACTTTTTTATCTCGAGATCTCGAGATATCTCAAGATCTCGAGATAATACAGTACGTGGAGAGTGGATTGTAACTAAATCACCTGTGGAGTGGAGTTATCACCCAAACTATAACTTTCAAATTTTGTACATATGGACAAAAAACACAAGCAATGTTTCAACCAATGGACCTCTAGGTCCATTGGCTGAAACTTTGCTGGTGCTGGTTATGCTTTGCAACAAATTTGTGATTATTCCTCGGGTGGAATCTCCACTCTGCGGGTTATTTAGTGATAATACACTTTCCACGTATTGTATCTCAAGATCTCGAGAAACTATCTCGAGATAATATCTCAAGATCTCGAGATAACATCTCAAGATCTCGAGATAATATCTCGAGATAAGCATATATAATCGGTGTCACCCTTTGATCATTAGAATTCACTCAAACTGTTTATTCACTTGTCGCATATCTTTTCTAACTGCAACATATTCGTGCACCACCCCCCCCCCCCCCCAAACCCATGACAATTACGCGAATCCACTCCTGTCACTCAGAAAACTTATCAACCAATCACTTTGATGCGAAGTTATGAGAGCCCACCAAATTTCAGTCCAAAACTAACATAAACCGAGTTCCGTCATCCGAACTTGCACGTCCTGGTATCTTGTTCCCACTCCAATCCCAAAATGTCAACCCAGCACCCGGATCCTCCCAGTACCTACTATAGTTCCTTTTACCCTAAAACACAACGATTTCTCACTACTTTACAAGATGAAAAGTTTGTGTCTGTCTAACACTCCAAATCCAAAGTGTTGATTCAGTACCCGGTACCTCCTAGTGCATACTGTAGTGTTTTGTACCCTAAAACTCAACGTTTTCTAGCTTCTTTTCCTCCCAGCCCCATACTGATTGTAGCGATGTTTACCTTAAAACACAAAGTTTACTCACTACTTTACAAGACACACATCCATAAATACCAAATATTTTCTTCCAGCTCCACATTGAATGGAATGATTTTTACCATAAATCACAAAGTGTACTCGCACAAAGCCCCATGATAATTGTAGTGATGTTTATCCTAAAACACAAAGTGTACTCACTACTTTACAAGACACAGACCCGCAAACACAAAATAACTCCCCTTCCCCAGATCCACGCTGAAAGATTTCATCCCCAATCCCTTGGTGGATTTTTCACCTACTTTCCACTTTGCTGACTGAGACATACAGCATAAGTTTAACCCCATTCCCGCGTCCATATTGACCAAGCAAATCAGCGGTGCTACACGATGTATAATAACCCTACACCAGCGACAGCTATAAACCTACTCCAGGATTCCCTTTCCTCTCGTCGGTTTAAAAAGTCTGGATTAGGCGTAACTAGTTACCTCCTGCGGATACTGTTTCTTCCGGACGAGTGATTAAGGAACTCACGAATTACCAACGTCAGTGTTAGAAAAGTGCTTGCCCAGTACAAGGTTGTAGATGCTAGACGGTGTATGACAGGTCCGTGGAATAACAGCGTGTCAAGAGACGATGTGTCTCAGTCACCAAAGTGGAAAGTAGGTGTGAAAAATCCACCAAGGGAGTGGGTGATTGATTTCGCTGTGGGGATGAAACCTTTCAGCGTGCAGCTGGGGAACCTATTTGGTATTTACGGGTCTGTGTCTTGCAAAGTAGTGAGTACACTTTGTGAGTTGTGGTAAAAATTACTCCATTCAATGTGGAGTAGGAAGGAAATATTTGGTATTTATGGGTGTGTGTCTTGTAAAGTAGTGAGTAAACTTTGTGTTTTAGGATAAACATCACTACAATTAACATGGGGCTCGGAGGAAAAGAAATGAGAAAACGTTGAGTTTTAGGGAGGTACCGGGTACTGGATCAACACTTTGGATTTGGAGTTTTAGACAGATACAAACTTTTCATCTTGTAAAGTTTTGCGGAAACTTTGTGTTTAGGGGTAAAAGGCACTACAGTAGGTACTGAGAGGTACCGGGTGCTGGGTTGACAGGCACTACAGTAGGTACTGGGGAGGGGGGGGGTACCGGGTGCGGGTTGGCACTTTGGGATTGGAGTGGGAACAAGACACCAGCAAGTGGAAGCTCGGATGACGGGACTCGGTTTATATTAGTGCTGAATTGAGATTTGGTGGGCTAATACGCAACAAAGTGGTTGGTTGATAACTTATTCACTTTTCTGGGGGACAGAAGTTGATTCGTGTAATTGTCATGGGAGGCATGCATAAGTTGCAGTCGGAAAAGATGCGACAAGTAAATAAACAGATTCTGTGACAGAGTGAATTAATGCTAATGATCAAATGGTGACACCGATTATATATGCTCATCTCGAGATATTATCTCGAGATCATGGGATATTACACTTGCAAACAAAATTCTTGAACAACTAATTTTTTTCATTTTTTGTCTCAAAAACATAGGTTATGACCCCTTATTGGAACGAGCTCGACGATCTCGTTCCAACGAGGGTTCATAACCTATGTTTTTGAGACAAAAATGAAAAAATAATTAAATTAATTGGCGATTTTATTAGAAGAGCGCTGGCCGGTTTTGACCGTTACGTTGGGTAAAGGGTTAATACACGAAAATAAAGGATAGCTCTCAGATCTGTCTGTTGTTTTCGTTTATTAAAGTTAACAAAGGAAACTTAGCTTTTTATGGCAAGCTAATTAGAATTAACCAGTTCGAAGAGTTATCCGTCTTTTAAAATATCTATCAGTATTACATTATCTCGAGATCTTGAGATATTTTCTCGAGATCTCGATATAGTTTCTCGAGATCTCGAGATAATATCCCATGATCTCGAGATAATATCTCGAGATCATGGGATATTATCTCGAGATCTTGAGATATTATCTCGAGATCTTGAGATATTATCTCGAGATCTTGAGATATTTTCTCGAGATCTCGATATAGTTTCTCGAGATCTCGAGATATTATCTCGAGATAAAAAAAAGTATTGAGGGTGGCCTAAATCAGCCACCGCAGTCCTTCGTGTGAACTGCCATTGAACGCTCAGATGCGAAGAAGCAGCGTTCGTTCACTGCGAAAAATCCAAATTTTCTCCGAGTCTGGGCTCCACCCTGGTTCATTTCCCTGTAACTTTTCTTGACACAATCCGTCTCTCACAGGGTACATGAGACTATGTACCATGCCAAAAACGCGTGTAACGCATTTGCCAAACTAGAAAACTGTCGTAGTATGTTCCGAATACAGGGCCGGGGAGAGGGTGGGAGAAGGAAAGGGAATGCCCCTGAGATGCTCAATCTGTTAAACCTTTACTTAACACGAAAAGCAGACGATACTTACAAACAAAATTATTAAATATCTATTTTTTTCATTTATTTCGTCAAAAAACATAGCTTATGGCACCTCATGGGAACGAGCTCGTTTCCATGAGGGGTAGTATACTATGCTTTTGAGGCAAAAAAAAAATAATGAAAATCTAATTGTAATTTTTGTGACTAGAGCTTGCCGGTTTTGGACGTTCACTTGGTGAAGGGTTAATACACTGTTATCCAAATACATATTCACCAAACCTGATGTTCTCACTTCAAGAATTCTTCACTTCAAGAAATTCAGCATCTGCATCAGTTTTCCGACACTTTCGAAAGGGGGGGGTCACAAAATTAACCCTGATGGTCGAATTTCCTCTCCCCGCTTCCTTGTCCGAATGCAACGAGTGTCTAAACTCATTCCTTGCAACCAAGCGGTAATAATAAAGTAGGCGTATTTGTAACGTCTCTCTGTTGGATAATGCTTACAGGTGATATCCGTTCTTTATCCCTCAAATATTCACAAAACGTTTCAGCTGCCGAGTTATAATCATTCTTCGTGGCAGCCAGCACTAATTTCAGATTGTATGGCTCGCAATTTTTTAATGTTTTCTTTATCCTGTCCATTCTCACTCTTGAACACGGAGAAAGAAGGTTTTAGTACGCCGAAGGCGAGGTGGGACGGCGTAGGGTTATGCACCCCGTTTCTACCTGAGTTGGTGCTCGACACAGCGTTGAAGACAAATGCTGAAAAGTTTCGATGGTGTGTGTGTGTTTTTTTTTTTTTCTTTTTGGACGGTGGATTTGATGGACTTCTGATTGGTGAAGGCGGGCTGGCGATAAAGGGGACTGGTTTCTCCACCCCTCTTACAGTGATTCCTGCCCTACTTTTGCCACTGTTTCTTCTGATATTCTGCAACACGCATCCGCCTTTTCGATAAAACTTCACATCTCCGAAGATATATCAACAGCTTGTTCAGAAGAGAGGGAGAGTTTGAAGAGGTGGGTTTCGAAGAAGCAGTTTACATATCCGTCTCATCCTCACTTATTTACAGCCTCATCCTCCGGTTCTGTTCGCTTCTATGTATGGGTGTTACTAGACTTTGAGATGGGGAGATGGCATTCACATTTTTTGCCCGCCTCTACTTTTTCCTTGGGCACTTAGTAAATGGACTGCTCTTCCTTTTGATCATATGGCCTATCAACTTCGTGGGAGGACTAGTGTAAGGGGTGGTTCCTTCACAAAAGGGTACTACTCTCCCTGGAGGAACTGGTTGCTCTTCAGTGGTCTTAAAATCATTAAAGACTCGCTCAAATCAAGTACGATAGAGAAACATTTCTCCGTTAATTCAAAGAAAAATGAAGGTATATGACTTTCTTGAGATTTAGTCGCCTAGAATATTTCAGCTCGTCAGAAAAACGAACGCTTGCTTTCCCGACTAATTGGAATATTCCATTCGACTTAATTTAAACATAGGCGATCAGCTATTTAACCCTTTACCTAACATGGAAAGCAGACGACACTTGCAAACAAAATTCTTGAATAACTAATTTTTTTTCATTTTTTGTCTCAAAAACATAGGTTATGGCCCCTTATTGGAACGAGCTCGACGATCTCGTTCCAACGAGGGTTCATAACCTATGTTTTTGAGACAAAAATGAAAAAATAATTAAATTAATTGGCGATTTTTTTAGAAGATCGCTGGCCGGTTTTGACCGTTACGTTGGGTAAAGGGTTAATACACGAAAATAACGGATAGCTCTCAGATCTGTCTGTTGTTTTCGTTTATTAAAGTTAACAAAGGAAACTTAGCTTTTTATGGCAAGCTAATTAGAATTAACCAGTTCGAAGAGTTATCCGTCCTTTAAAATATCTATCAGTATTACATTTACCAAAACTATATGTCCACTTTAGCGAATGTGGGTTTTATTCTCTTCTCCCCCCGGAAACAAATTAGCAAATCTCACCTCGGACTTTTGTATTAATGGAAAGGACATTGTTACTACGGCAGCGTAGAACCGCAGCATAATAGTATATTTCCAGGGATTCCTAATCTGTTTAAACAGATTACTAATCTGTTTTTTACAGATTACTAATCTGCTTAAACAGATTATTAATCTGTTTTTACAGATTAACTAATCTGTATTTACAGAATACTAATCTGTTTTTACAGTTTACTTAATCTGTATTGACAGATTAGTAATCTGTTTAAACAGATTAACTAATCTGTATTTACAGATTACTAATCTGTTAAAACAGATTTCTAATCTGTTTTACAGATTAACTAATTTGTTTTTACAGATTACTAATCCGTTTAAACAGATTACTAATCTGTAAAAACAGATTAATTAATTTGTATTTACAGATTACTAATCTGTAAATACAGATTAGTAATCTGTAAATACAGATTAGTTAATCTGTAAAAAATGAACAGTTTAGGAATCCCTGGAAATATGCTACGGTGTGGCGGTTCTACGCTTCCGTACATTGTATGTGTTGTATGTCATGCTGTGCACACTGTATATATAATGAACAGAGGTTACAGTACATCAAAAGATTGTGAAAATGACATCTTCTCATTTTTAAAATCGGTTTCAACGGAGAACCCGGGTCAAACGTTCAAACTGATTGGAGAGAAAAAGTTGTGAACAGCCGGCATCCGTATTTTTACACTACTCCACAGGAAAATGCCTTAAGTTTGTGAAATGATGCTTACATCAGTGATACGAATTCGCTAACAATTCGAACTTTCATTCTTTATATGAAATTTCTGTACCCTTGGTGTTACCGACAGATTCAGGAAATTCGGGGGAGCTAACCTTCCCATAAATCTGTTCCAATAACGAACATTGTCAGCCATAATACAATGGGTTCTGTTATTCTTTCTCAGTATTGAAATTCGCATTAAAAGTAAAGTGAGTTAGTGAGGCAAAACAATTTGTTACTCGTGCCTGTTTCAGGATGTACTGGCATTTATCTCGCCATAAGTATATATTGGGTCCGAAATTACACGAATGCAGCGAGCACCAGGCTCTCCTGACACAAAATCTGTATCTTGCAACTGCATAATACAAGCGCGTGTTTGGTTACCATTTGTTGACGTTACCATTTATAGAACATTGCAAGCTTTCGATACGCGTTTGCGGAGGACCTTGTATGGTTCAGAAAAAATTCTCCTCAAAGTAAAATTTTTAAATTAAGGAACCAGATTGTTTTTTTTTTTTTTTTTTTTGCTTTTGTATCTGACTCACTGGAAGCTGTAGATGAGATAGAAGCCATAATTATCTTCAAAAAAGGTATTCGCCAGACGGTATTCTCAATAGGTAACCTCACCTCAAAAAGTATCCTCAAATAGTACATAGAGGATAACTAGTGTTTTCGAGTGGATACCGAAAATTATCTCATGAGTGACCGAGACAAATGGTTATTTTTCGCGAGCGCGTGCGCGGGCGAAAATGACCATTTGTTTCGGGCACAAGTGAGACAATTTTTGGTATCCACCCAAAAACACTAGATTTTCTTTTTATCATACGCTTTTTATAAGAATCTGATAATTCCACTCGTTTCAACCTTGAATTGATGCATGAAAGTAAACAGCGCATTGAATCATTGAAATGCGGAAGTGATTTGATCAATACTCGGAACAGATAGCGACTTGCAATCTGATTCAGCTGGCAGGTTTCTAGTCCAAATATGGCCTGAAAGTGCGTAATATAAGTTTTTGGTTTGGTACGTCCTTTGAAAGAACGGACCAAACCAAAACCTTATATTACGGACTTTTGGTTTGGTACGTCCTTTGAAAGGACGGACCAAACCAAAAACTTATATTACGGACTTAAAGGCCATGTTTGGACTAGCGGGTTTCATGCATCAACTAACGGTGAATTATTGCTCGAAATGATAGGTATCACTCAAAAACACTAGAGTTACTTTTCATTGTATGCTTTTTGAACAAATTAATCATTTCCAGTGATGAGTTGACTCGTATTCACCTTGAAGTGATGCTTTGAGAATCGCCATTTTGACTGATACCGTGACAGTGAAGATTTCTATATCTTCACAGTGGGGGATGCGATTTCTATCTTTCCGCAATTTTTTAGATAATCTATCGTTTAGTGCATAATACAATATTGTGTCATAGGTATCCTCAAATACCGAGATAAGTCATAGAGATGTGACTAGATGGTTTCAGCTGGGGGGTGGGGGAGGGGGGTGCCACCAGTGTAAATTCCAACTGTGAGTGGTTTTCGATAGGTGGTTGCACTGCAGCGCTGGGTGATATCTTTTAAAGTGATTATATTTAATATATATCTTCATATTTCACGTGAATAGGATGACTCTTCTTTCTTCTTTATATTCTTCGAATAGCTTCTTGTCTTTTAAATTGTCGATAAAAACATTCGCGTCTCGGTCCAATCTTTGTACCTGCTTTTGTGTCGGATTCGGAGAGCTCGTGTATTTGATTAATGACTTGTATAAGGCCACCATACCCTATAGATTTCTCTGCCTCGGAAGCGATATTATTTACACCAACAATCGCGCGGTTTAACTAGTTTCGGATGAAGTCCTTTGTATCCCGTATTCGCTCTTGCGACTGTCTATGTGAGAATTTAATGGTATTCAAAACCTTTCTTCCAGTTTTACGGATCATGTCAAAATTGTAACCCTGTAGTTTCCGAGACCATAGTCAAGTTGTATGGTGAGTTAAGGTACGGATTTTCGAAATGGTTAGTGACTACTGTGAAGTATCAAATTGCCAAACTACACTTGACATAATAATGTTTTTCACCTTCAACAATAGATAACACTTCAATTATGTCCTATGTCCTTTCATTCTAGACAGATATCTGCCACCATTTCCTTTCATTATAGACAGAGATCTGTCTCCTTATAACACAGCTACTTATTCACTTGAATCATCTAACTGCTCTAAAATATAACAAGTTACATAGACTGACGCATCAGTATACAAAATACAATGTGTCTTGAAATTTTGAAACTGCTGAAATGAGTGGATTACTAAGTGCTTGTTTCAGAGTGGTGAAAGATGTTTCCCAGTTTTCATCCCCTAATAATTACATTGTTAATGTAGTTATACGTTTTGGGTCCAAATACTCAATTCCCATTGGTCAGCTGGGTGAAAACGTCATGACCAAATGTAATTCATTTTTCAATGAATACATTTGGTCGAACTTTGACCCGCATTTACGGTAGAGCGCAGTTGACAGAATGTAATTCGGGCGGTGTTTGGGCGAGTTTTTAACTTTTATCGCCTCTCGCAGTGACCAAGTCCGCTGCTGTTTCTTTGGTGACATTTCCCAACTGTGGCATAAAGCCCGTTATTAAAATACTCGTTCCCGTTTCTAAAGTTGTGAAAATTAAAAATCTGAGTTGTGCGCTTTGTTTTTTGTGTGAGGGTGGTTTTTCGCCTCGTTCGTTTGTACATGTATAATTTCGTCTTTCTGCTTTGTTGTTTGGCGAAAAGTAATTTAAACAGTTACGGAATGTAATTATAAGAATTGAATGCAAGTTTTATAATCTTTATTGGAGTATGAACGTGTGGGAATGGGTACAAATTATGTATGAATCCTTCGGGATTCATACATAATTTGTACTCATTCCCACACGTTCATACTCCAATAAAGATTATAACAATTGCATTCAATTCTTAAGAAAATAACACTTTTCCTTAGATGAGTATTCAAAGTTCTGCTGTTTTTGTACCTTTGAATAACCTTCTGAAGAATGTTGTTATTTTCTAGGGGATGAAAACTGGGAAAACCCGCAATAATAATTACACCAACAAAGGAATGATCGAATGTCCTGAACAATGGTTGGTCTCGGAATCAGAATTTGTCTTGGATGTATTAACAGCGATAATACCATCCTTTGACGAGACATGCACTAGATAACTTACATCGTTGGTGGAAAATGACCTTTTGATGGTTTCGAACGGATGTCGGCTTTTCTGAGTGTTCCAGACAAGAAGGTTAAATACAAGACATGTTTTCAAATGATTTAAAAACAACAAGATATTTCTGCTTTGTTGTTTGGTAAAAAGTAGTTTAAACAGTTACGGAATGTAATTGTAAGAATTGAATGCAATTTTTATAATCTTTATTGGAGTATGAACGGGATTCATACATAATTTGTACCCATTCCCACCTCTGCTGGCTACACCCCTTACTACTGGACTTAACCATTCAAAAATTGATAGTTCGATAATATCGTTGTGTCCTAATTATTCTTCTTGTCTACCTATTTCGGTTTTCATGGAAGGTGTTGTCCGGTAGTATCGGAGTGGAATCGGTTTAGCATCTCCTTTACCAATTTTAAGACTGCAAATATTTGTTTGATAAAGTTCAGAAAGACGTTTTGCAAAACAGTCTCAATTTCACCAAGTAAAATCTTAATTTCTCGTTTCATTTGACCTCGATATATTAAGTAATATTAAATGTCACGTGACTTTCCCGCGTTCTGATTGGTTGAACAGAAACACCCTATTTTCTGATAGTTCGTCAGCGAAATCGCACAGACCTACTATCATTTTTGAAAAAAGAATAGTGCACGGTAATAGTGCACGGTTATAAATAGTAACATTCGAATTCGCTTAGAAAATTCCATTGAAGCGTAAATACTTTACAAAACATCTCGTCCCATATACATTATTATATTTAGTTTGGAGAAATAAAAATATGTGTATCGAAAGAGATGTTTGTAGGAGTGTTGGGGCGGGGAGGGGGTTAATGGAATAATGGTATTGTGTTTCTTGGCGTTTTCGTTCTCTACCTCTCTATCCCAGAACTATGAGTGGCAGAATTAACTTAGCTTACCTGTTTAAACCCTGAACCATTTTCTTTTCTCTTTGGCTGTGAATAAGAATATTATCTTGCATATATGACCGATGAAGAACCCCCCTCCCTCCCCCCCCCCCCCCCCCACACACACACATCTAATATAATAAATATAGCATGACTTTTCGTTGACTGTGCCAAAATAGTAGTCCTCGAGGAGAGAATAGTCTCTCCGCTACGCATCGGGACTATCCTCTCCTCGAGGACCAATATTTTGGATAGTCAACTCAAAGCCATGCTATATTTATTAAAAAGGACATAGTAATATTTAGAAACTATTTGTTATGCATAACCTCTTCCAGACAATGTGCATCAATGATTTTAAGTTTGCTTATTTAACTTGAATCAGGCTCTGCACTTCCCACAGGTGCAATTACATCTTGATTATCAATGTGTGCTGGTACAATGGTTTTGCTGCGAGAATTTAATGTGTAATCATTTATTTTATCATATGACTCGTCCGTTTTGTTCACTTTAAAACATTTGATATTTTCTTTTCATATTAATCAGTGATAAATAAAGCTTTCCGTCAATTTTATTGGTCAATTTCAAAACTAGACGATTTGATTGGCAGAACAAAATACAACTGGGCCACATTTTCATAATTTGCATAATTAGAGTTTGGAGTTTTCATTGGTCAATTTCAAAACTGGACAATTTGATTGGCTAAACAAAATACAACTGGGTCACATTTGCATAATTTCAGTAGGGAGAATTTACATTACCTGTCCTATTTAGGGTGGGTTATATTGTATTAATCTTTTACCTACAAGAAAAACGCCATTCATTTTTTTTGTTGATATTTTCACTTTTTGCTTCCAAAACATAGGTTATGACCCCTCATTGGAACGAGATCGACGAGCTCGTTCCAATGAGGGGGTCATAACCTATGTTTTGGAAGCAAAAAATGAACATTTTTAGTCATACGAGGATGTTTTTTTCCAAGTGCCGTCTGCAACTCAAGTTAGGTGATGGGTTAAAAAGTTATACTAAGTGGCTAATTTGTGCGTGTGTGTGTCATATGATAAATAGAATATGAAATAAGTGTTTTTCTCATAACATATTTATGAAACTCGTCAGAATTTTCCGTTTAGGCTCGTCGAGCTCGTTCCAACGAGGGGTCATAACCTATGTTTTTGAGACAAAAAATGAAAAATATTGGTTATTCAATATTTTTTTTTGCACGTGTCGTCTGCTTTTCATGTTAGGTAAAGGATTAATAGCTTGGCGGAGCTAACGACTGACTGAAAATAAACTCTTTGAGCTAATGTTTCGAAAATGTATTAGGCAGGTCTTACTTTTAGTAATGGTCTAAATCACACAGTTCGGCGGAAATAACCGATTTTGACTGTTGTATTTATTTATTCTATTTCGTTTCCATGGACATCTAAGAGCCTTGCTTCTTCCCAGAGGGGGCGCGGTGGCGTTGCGGTAACCGGTTCTCGTCAGATCACCGAAGTTAAGCAACATCGAGCCCGGTTAGTCCTCGGATGGGTGACCGTCTGAGCGATCGATTCGGACTCCCGCGTTGTGTCCTTGGGCAAGGCACTTTACCCCGATTGTCCACATGGGGGCACGATGACGCCGTGTACTAAGGCGTACTGCACGTCGATGGTACGCATGTCTTCAACCAATCTAACCCTGCCTGTGCTGCAGTGCGGAGTTTCGATGTTGGGGAGCTGGCAGCTGCTCGTCGTTGCTCGGTGGTTCTCTCCGGGTACTCCGGCTTCCTCCACCCGTAAAACTGTCACGGTCATGATTAGCCATTGTGCATAAATATGTGACCTTAACCACCAATAAAAAAATAAATAGATTCTTTACAGAAGAGCTTTAGCTCTTGGTAAGTGGTGTTAAAAACTTAGGACTAGGAAGTTGGGCAAGTTATTTTAAGAAAACAGCTTTATCTCAAAATAAGAGCTTCAGCTCCTAGTAAGAGCTGGAAAGCAGTACCTCAATAAAACCTGGCTGAATGGAATTCTCGTCGCAAGGCTCCTAGGAGCCGGGGAATGAGAATGAATTTATTGAACATGACATTCCGCGAAAAACGTACAGTAAAGCATGTGCTTCTTGTCAAGTGCCGTCTGCCTATTTAGGCAGACTAGAAGCATCTCCTCTGTGTTTAATTCTCCCCCAGCCCAAAGATAGCTAAACCGTCACAGCCAGATTACCTGCCATATTACATCACAGGTAAGAAACCTCGTCTCTCGGCCTATAAGAGTTAAATTAATAAATTATATCTTTTTCTAAGTATATTAGTGTTGGAGTTGTTAGGCAGACGACACTTGACTAGAAGCATCTCCTCTGTGTTTAATTCTCCCCCAGTCCAAAGATAGCTAAACCGTCACAGCCAGATTACGTGCCATATTACATCACAGGTAAGAAAACTCATCTCTCGGCCTATAAGAGTTAAATTAATAAATTATATCTTTTTCTAAGTATATTAGTGTTGGAGTTGTATTTCACACGAAGTATCCTTTAACCACACCTGGCTTGAATCAAAACTTCAGCGGCGTCGAGCTGTGGGGCAAATACAGATCAACTTGACCAAAACTATTGCAGTTTCAACACCAATAGTACTTAATAAAACAAGTTGACAAATTGTGATTACACCGCAACGATAGCGTTATTATTTATTTATTATTTATTGGTGTTTACGGTCATATATTTATGCACAATAGCTAATAAGACATAGGTCATCAACTCTACAAACGTCAGAATTCAATTAGCTAAATACTTCATACCGTCGCGAGTGACCCGCGACGGTCGCGGGTCACTCGCGACGATATGAAGTATTTATCTAATTATTTATTTAATTATTTATTTATTGATGTTTAAGGTCACATACTTATGCACAATGGCTAATCATGACCGTGACAGTTTTACAGGTGGAGGAAGCCGGAGTACCCGGAGAGAGCCACCGAGCAACGACGAGCAGCTGCCAGCTCCCCAACATCGTAACTCCACACTGCAGCACGGGAAGGGTTAGATTGGATGAAGACATGTGTACCATCGACGTGCAGTACGCCTTAGTACACGGCGTCATCGTGCCCCCATGTGGACAAACGAGGTTAAGTGCCTTACCCAACGACACAACACGGAAGTCCGAATTGATCGCTCATGCGGTCATCCAACCAATGATTAACCGGGTTCGACGTTGCTTATCTTCGGTGATCTGACGAGAACCGGTTACCTCAACGCCACCGCGACCCCTAACGATAGCATTAAGGAAAACGAGGGCTCTCAGTCAATTTTCTTATTTGACGAAAATCTGTCCGATGCTATTACGCACTGGCAATGGCATTGTTGTGTGCATTCATTAGTTTATTTCACGCCATTGGCTGTAGTTCTTTAACTTTTTATTTTAGATTTTACCAACTGAGCGGTATTTGACTGACAAAAGTATCAATGTTGGACAGGGGCGGTTTATGACTAATTTGGGAAGTCCAAATACACGTTTTCAGAAGTATTACGTATTGACCAGAGAAAAATCATTCAAATAAATCTTAATTCCTAGTTTAATTCGAGCTATTTCTCCGAAATGGACCAAGGTGCATTTCATGCTTCAGAGACGAAAAAGGGATACTCTCACTAAATACACTTTAAAAATCATTTGGGTTAAAAATGAACCCAATCAGCTGGGTAGAGTGAACATGAAAAATATCAGCTTCATTCATTTCGTGAGTTAGACTTTTTGTGTCGAAGCATGTAATTCACAACATAACATCAGTCAAATGAGTAACGACCAATAATATGTGTTCCCACATGACGTTCTTGTACGTAGGCTGGATTCTATGCGTGGTATATCTAGCACATTTCTCAATGTCTGTATTTTATCTTATAATCAACATGTATTTGTCTGTATTAACTCTGCAACTGTCGTGTATCCGACCCATTGATACAGATGTTTGTATCAGGGGGTCGGATACAAGCACGTTCCTTTCGCGTGAGTTCCATTTTTTTTTCTTTTTGTTCATCCGTACGAATAAATAGTTCGTTATATATTCGTCTACATTCTTGACTTATCCCCAATATATTGTAAGATAAAATGATTATTAACATTATGTGGATGTACAAAATATGTGTCCGAGTCTCGCTCCGGGTTCTAAGGGTAGATCACGACTCGTCTTCGACTCGTCGTGATCTGCCCTTACAACCCGGAGCTCGTCTCGGATACATAGAGATTATTACCATTATGTGGATGTACAAAATATGTATCCGAGTCGAGCTCCGGGTTCTGAGGTACAGATTGGGAAAAGACATATAGAAATGGGAATGATTTAACGAAGACAACTTATTGTATTAACAAGAACCACTAACCGTTTCAATGTGAGAGCTCAGATTGTTGAGATAAATATTAGCCATTTTAGTCCAGATGCCAATAGCGATCCAAGAAAGTTGTCAAATAAAGCCTCAGAATTACGACACCTTTTCCAAAATGTTCATGCGAATGAGACTGATCTACAACTAAACGCTTCTCCCAGGGCGTCTATATGAAATGGATTATTTGTTATAGAAACCTAGAATGTTCTAAATGAACCCTAACTGTGCTTGCTGTCCTTGTGACCTATTAACTAGTATTTAATAACTTAGATGGTTCAACTGAGTATGGTACATGTAGTTAGCTTAACATTGCCATACAGCTTCCTGCATGAGTTTTGTGACAAGTATCGGCCGCCACAATCTTCACTTTACTGATACAGTACCAGTGGCGGCGCCATAGAGGGGTATGTGGGGGGTACTTACCCCTCCACTTTTTTCGCCAAGCGTAGTAAAACAATACTATCATTTTAATTTTTGTTGTATTGAACGTTGCGGTGTAATGGTCGGTATGCTTAATCCCATATTCCCAAGTGCACTAAATCAGAGAAGTTTTGAAATTATGTTTGCCCCCCCCCCCCCCCCCCCGTCCCCCACACACACGCTAGCTGCAAACAACAAACAAGAGTCGAGGGTCCAAATTGCAACAAGGCATGCCGCGTTTAAACGGACTGAAACATAGTGCTTAAGAGTATTCGACGAATGCTAGAATCGAGAGCGTGTCAAAGCATCCGTTTGGAATTCAGCCTACAGCAATTTTAAAAAATAAATAAAATTTAATATTTTAGAAAAATTCTCAAAGGTATAACTCAATGAAATCATGCAAATATGAATATCATTGGAACCGGCTTGCTCAGCCGGTTCCAATGATATCCATATTCGCATGATTTTGTTGCAAAACAGTTAAAATTTTTCTCAACTTAAGGAGAGGACCCCCCACCCCCGAAACCCACCCCAGCTCGGCGCTGCACAATCCCCAACTGTACCCCCTCACTTTTGTAACTCTGGCGCCGCCACTGTACAGTACTAAACAACAGCAGAGTGTATCTAAAAGTCGAAGGATGGCTTCTGTGAGTCGAAGGCGGGCTGGGGAGGTATGGGGTTGATAAAATGGTTCGACTCGGAGGTAGGTGTCTTGTTTTGTATCTAACGGTAACATAGGAGGAAGAGGCAGTGGGATCCAAAGGTGGAGGTGCAGTAAGCACAGTTTTAATGTTTTTTACTGCTTCTTTCTGGCCGATGGCTGTGTTTCATTGATGACAGATGTTTGGGCGATGGAGAGTGATGGAAGGTGAGATGTTGCATCTTGCTATGGTTTTATTGGAATACTGACCTGCGATATTGGTTTCTGGAAATTTAGGCTGTTTCTCAGCCTAATACCCTTGCCAGGAATTCTTCGGATGTTTTGATGGTGCGGTCTACAGCTGCACATATGGTCGGCCTGTGTGTTCTGGTAGAATCCTGCTGAAGAGGCGGGGGAGAGATTGGAGAAGACTTCGAAATACCGGTTTGTATGTCCGCCTGATCATCACCAATAACTCCCATATGCTCCAGTTCGACACCAGAAGGAGACGAAAGTGCGGCCTGTACCCTGCATAAAATATTGGTTCTCTTTAGAACCAAACCTGGTTCTAGTCTTGCCCCTGAGATGGAACCAGTTCTGTTTAAACAGTATTTATTTCAAATCAAATAAATTTATAAAGATTAACATTAAATATTAACAGAACTGAACATAAATTGAGGGGGTTTCAGTCGTAAGTTTAGAGCTCATACGAGGTTGTCTCAAATTATTATTAAGCAAAGGAGATATGAACAGTTGGCATATCGAACCAGTTTCGGTTCTATACAGAACCAAAACTGGTTCGATATGCTAACTGTTCATATCTCCTTTGTTTCAAAATGTTTGGAGACTGTGTTGAATAAGCTCCAAGTTTTCTGCTGAATCTACTTCAGTTCATGTAATATTCTGTTAAAATTGAATGTTAATCTTGGTAAATTTATTTGATTTGAAATAAATACTGTTTAAACAGAACTGGTTCCATCTCAGGGACAAGACTAGAACCAGTTTTGGTACTAAAGAGAACCTATATTTTTGCAGTGTGTGGGCATTATATACACCTGGAACTTAATTAGGCAGCCACTGTTTTTTCGCAGTGGTTTTAATAGAAAACGTTATTACTTTCATGCTATCTTTCAGGTGACCAAAAGTGATTGTTTGAGAAAAGAATGGTCTATTGACAAATGAAAGTCAACACAATGATGACAATATTACACATGTCTGTCACTGATATTTGTGATGGAAAATTGTTCTCTCGACATGTATGGTGCTGGAACGGTCCACGATAAAACAATGCCGGTAATTACTGACATAAAATGTAACTTGTCATCTCCTGAACACAATAACAGTTTCTGACGTCAGTAGCTAGTGTATCCACCAGCTGCCCGGATGACAGCCTGAACCCTCCACCTAATGCTACCAGTGAGCCTTCTGATACAACCCAGAGGCAACTGCTGCCTCTCCTCATGCAATGCATCTTCCAAATCGTCCGAAGTCGGTATAGTTTGATTCCTTGCTTGCACATGACGCCCAAGAAAGTTCCAGATGTGTTCTAAGGGATTCAAATCGGGGCTCATTGTAGGCCAAGGTAGTGTTGTAATAGAGTTGTTCTGGGGGAATGTTCTCACAGCATGGGAACGATGTGGCTTTGCATTGTCGTCCATGAATGTCCCGGGTGTACTGATGACCACTGAGATTCCAACGTACAGTCACCACATTAAGTTTACAATGATGAGAGAGGCGTCCCATATCATTTCTGATCTTCCGCCATAAGTAACAGTTGGACTGATGTTTCTGGGCACGTAAGCAGTATTTCAATGCCTTCACACTCTAATGCGACCATCTGTGACGTGAAGCAGAAACGTACTCTCGTCTGACCAATGGACTCTCCTCTACGTCCTGACTTCCAATGTTGTCGTGCCATACACCACTCCAAACGTCGTCTTTGATGTTGAGCGGACAAAGCTGGACGTCTGATGACCCTTCTGAACCTCATACCCAGTGCTTTGAGACAGCTCTGTTGCACAAACACCTGTTGGAGAGACAATGCGTTTCAAAACCCCACTTGAAGCAAAGGGTTCACGCCTAACGAGGCGTGCCAGACACCGATCTTCACGAGAAGGGGTCATTTGGGTTGTTCAGGCCTTAACATCCAGGTTGGTCCTTAACATCGTTGGTTTGTTGACGTTTTCGGACAAGTCTGCTAATGACAGAATGACTATAGCCAAGTTGCCTTCCAATAGCTTTGAATGACATGCCTGCTGCATGCATGCCGACGATTTGCCATCTTAGTACCTCTGACAGTCTCATATCAACATTTATTGATAAAAGAAGTGACAAATTTTCTTCTTTTATACCCAGATATTGCATGTGGATGATAGTATTTTTCTTTACATTCGTGGGAAACATGCTTCACGTGGACGATGGGATGTGTTTGAGATACGTTATCAACCAGAAACACCATGTTTCACTAGATGAAACGTACTGCAAGACATAACAATCATTAAAGGACATATAATCAGTAACAGCAAGTTCATTGTAATCAGACATTTCAGGGGGTGCTTAATTCAGTTCCAGATGTATATGATGAGTTTGAGATGGTGAGATGCAGTGGAGTTCTTTGTCTTCCTCCCCGTATTCTCTTCCTCATTCGTGTTTTAGAAACTCCCTCAAGCGATGGCCACCCCGACGTTTGGATCATGGGCTCTATGTCTTCTTGTATGTTGGCCCTGTCTACTTCAGGTGAGGACCAGTTTAAGAACAAAGGTACTACCTCTTCCCGAAGGAGGTGAGTTTTGACTCTCTGTCACGAACTCCGCTGTCAGATGAACATGGGGATTCCAAGTAAGTGGGTGAGGGACGTCCATAGTAAGGCTGTCACGATTTTTGAATTTAGTAATCGATTAATCGTCGCAAATTATCGATAATAGTCGATTAATCGTACCTAGATGACCCCCCCCCCCCCCCACACACACACACACACACTCTTTGAAATCGTTAATAATGAAGTTCAAGTCAGTTGACCTACCTCAAGTAAACAACGAAGACCTCGTTTAGGTACATTCAAAGCTTTGATGTTCTTGAACTTTTGAACCATCAGTGTAATAATCAAGACCGGTCGTCAGTTGCGAACTTCGCAAGTTCTTCCGTCGGCCACTAATTGACACGCATATAGCCTGTTTCATAAACGAATAGCCGTTTGTCATTTGGATTGAACGTTCGTGCTCAATTCTTGTGGTCCGGATAGGAGTATGGGCCATTCGATTAAGTTTCCGGTGGAATTCAAATATATCATTTCCATTTCAAATGCTAACGTGTGGAAGTTATGTCCAGAAAAAGTGGTTTCTAATCTTCAAATTTGAATTTGAAACCGTGTGTGTTTACCCATCTTGTGGAGAATCAAGCATGGGAGAGAATGCTAGCGGCTAGCCATGTGCAGTGCCTAATACCGATGATTCTCGCACCCGTTTCTGTTTTTGAACTATAATCCTTACAGGGTAATATTCCAGCTACATCACCAAGACATGCCTTCGACAAAGGCATATCTTGGTGATGCAGATGGAATATTTTATCAGTCGGGACTTGAGCCATCACTGCACACTGAAAACTAAAGTGTTAAAACTGACACTTTCAAGGTGTTAAACCCATTCTAACTCTTAGGGTTTGATTTTAACACTCAAAGTGCAATGCTTTAAAAACTTAGACATTACAATCGTCAGACATCTGAAACTTGAATGGATGGTACTTCCCATGTGTCTAGCATTGGTGGTTCTTTCAGAATCGTCCATAATTTGATTTGCGCTTGGTGGGTACATAATTAAAAGGACACAACGCAGATAACGCGGATCAGGCTCGAGAGTTCGAGCCTGATCCGCGTCATCTGCGTTGTTTTCTTTTAAGTGTCGCGACATTACACTTGTCAAGTGGTATTATTGTAACACCTGTCAAGTTCTGGGATATCTACACTTGAACTAAGTGCTAGTTCAGCACTTACTAAGTGTTAAATACAAATCAGGTTTACAGCACCTACTTCCCCCAATCAGTCATCATCAACACGTCCCTGATTCGATTCAAGATTCGATTCGAATTGAATAATAGACACGATTCGATTCGAGATTAGATTCGAAGCGAAATTGGGTGATTCGCAGTGCCCTACTCATTTGTCAAGGCAATTCAGCGTAAGTAACAAATTTCAATCATCGGACAGCTTTGGACAAGCGAGGACCACCAACCAATCCACATCACTTCACGTCCGATTTTGTCTACCATTTTTTTGTGTTCTTGGATGTGTTTTCCCACAAATTTATATATGTTAGCATTCAACAGCGTTTTGTTGTTGTTTGTTTCCATCGTGGTTTTACAGAGACACCCCTAAACACTTACAAATGATTATTCTAATGTAGACTTTGTCAGTGAATCTGTACGGTCGTCGTACGCGTGGTCAATATTTCCAGGCATGCGTCAATAGTGAATCTCTGACATAAAACAATGAAATCGCCATCAAATTTTCGATGAATCACCGGGTACGATATGCGCTGGAAACCAATTATTAATGAATTAGAAGGGGGCGCGGTGGCTCAGTTGGTAGAGGTGCAGGCTGCAAGCCGAGAGGTCCTCGGTTCGAATCCCACCTGCGGCAACCGCGTTGTGTCCTTGGGCAAGACACTTCACCCCGATTGCCTACATGGGGGGCACAATGACACTGTGTACTGAGGCGTACTGCACGTCGATGGTGCGCATGTCTTCAACCAATCTAACCCTGCCTGTGCTGCGGTGCAGAGTTCAGAGTTACGATGTTGGAGAGCTGACAGCTGCTCGTCGTTGCTCGGTGGTTCTCTCCGGGTACTCCGGCTTCCTCCCGTAAAACTGTCACGGTCACGATTAGCCATTGTGCATAAGTATGTGACTTTAAACACCAATAAATAAATAAATAATGATTTAGAAAAAGCGCCCGAGACAACATTGCCCACGTGTGGCGGATGTACTACACGGCACCTACAGTACGTGGAGAGTGTATTATCACTAAATCACCCGCAGAGTGGAGATTCCACCCGAGGAATAATTGCAAATTTGTTGCAAAGCATAACCAGCACCAGCGAAGTTTCAGCCAATGTACCTCCGGGTTAAACCCGGAGGTCCATTGGCTGAAACATTGCTTGAGTTTTTTGTCCATATGTACAAAATTTGAAAGTTATACCTTGGGTGATAACTCCACTCTGTGGGTGATTTAGTTACAATCCACTCTCCACGTACTGTTTACTGCTAAACACCAATCCGAACGCATTTCCAAAATCGGTTTTCACAATCCGAAGTTAGGCAGATTAGAAGTGCGAAAAATGGATATTTATTTTTATCGGAGAACTCGGGATATTTACCCGCGGTGACCTCACAGCGGGTTGTGTGGATTGATCAACACACAACTCTATTTAACGTCTGGTCGCTGAATGCAACAGGCCCACAATTGTTAGTTAAAACACACTGTAATATTACATGTCTCACGCCGATTGCATGATTTTTAGTCAGGATTACTAATTTCCGGCAACGTCCGGAAAATCAATTTTCAATTTTCTTTAAAATCCAAGTTTCTTTATTTTTTGGTCAAAATTTGTTCATATTGTCAATGTAAGAGATAATTACGACTCGTCAAGAAGAATGCCTTCTCTAAGTTACTCCTTTCAACAGCGCCACCAAAATACCCCGACACAAAAGAACACAACTGCGTGTTTTTCGGGCAGTATGATATACTAATGTTATGCTTTTAACCCTTTACCTAACGTAACGTCCAAAACCGGCCAGCGCTATTCTCAAAAATCGCCAATTAATTTTCATTATTTTTTTCATTTTTTGTCTCAAAAACATAGGTTATGACCACTCGACGAGCTCGTTCCACCGAGGGGTCATAACCTATGTTTTTGAGACGAAAAATGAAAAAAAAATTAGTTATTCAAGAATTATTTTTGCAAGTGTCATCTGCTTTTCAGGTTAGGTAAAGGGTTAAACTACATGATGGGGGAGATACCCCTCTTCTCAGCAGATCTAACGGGGCACCGGTTGTCCACGGGCCTAAGGGAAGCTGCAAAATTCAATTCGATTCGAAAACGCCCCTATGATTCATTACGAGTCATGCTGATTCAAAAATAAATTTTCAAAACATCCAGATGTTCTGAAAATTATACCAAGTGGTTCCTCTTGAAATTATCTTCTACCACCAGGGACGAATATTTTACAACTTTTACAATTGTATTTTCTAGAATTGTATTTCTAGTTATGACTTTAAATGGGTTAAAATGAACCAATACCATTTTCAAAGATGTGGCAATTTGCCAGTTGGCAAATTGCCATATCTTTTAAAATGCAAATGATTCATTTTAGTGAGTTATATTAATAAGTATAAAATACAATTTTAGGAAATACAATTGTAAAAGTTTTAGAGTATTGGCCCTTGATATTTCTTGTGTCATTTTTTAATGTTATGTGGTCATTTTCTGGATACTTAAACCCTAAAAATACAATTGTAAAAATTTTATAGTATTGGCTCCTGGTTGAACCCGGTGCTTCATTAATTAAATTTTAGATGATTATTCCAATTTTATTAGTGTTAGCAATTTAATATTATTGGCTGCCGTACTGTAGTGTAAACTAAACAGAGATGTGTAGAAGAAGTATGGCTTGTAATAAAAGTCTATGATTTGTCGAACTTAATCAGAATAGTTTTGGTCCCTCTAGTCACACAACGTGCAAGTCGTTACATACTGAGTCAAAAAAGAAAGTATAATAAACTTTGAGGAGCAATTGGTTGTGCGCCTTTTGTTGTTGTCCGCAAACTGAAAATAATTCTGTGGAGGAAAATTCACTCTCGCCTTGTTTACATGCAGACGGATACAGTGTGTTTGATACTCATTGTTGGGAGTATTTTGAAGGGTGTTGTCAAAATCTATTTGGGGTTTGACGATACTTTCAACAGCCAGGGTCATATCGGACACCTTTACGGGTGTAGGAGTATCCGGAGAGAACCATCGTGCATTTGCGAGTAACTACATGTCGACATCTCCAACTTAGTAATCCCATAGTGGTCATGATTAGCCATTGTGCAGAAATATGTGACCTTAAACACCAATAAATAAATAAATAGTAATCCCATATAAGCGTGCTTTGCATCGGGGGAAGGCATGTCCCATCGACGTGCAATACAGTACGGCTGCCGTAGACTCGTCACTTTCCACGGGCAGGCAATATTTTTACGGACGTAATAATATTAGATTCCAAACACTAATTAAATGAATAATCATCAAAAATTTAATTAATGAAGCACCGGGTACAACCCGGTGCTTCATTAATTAAAATTTTGCTGATGAGGATTTTTAATACCTGGTAAATGCAAGCGTGGACATCTCTGCCCACGCGCGGATGACGACCAGTGCACGGCGACCGCACTGTACCTCATTGTTTTTGGAGGTCATTGTAGCTCCCTGTTGTCTTCACTGCATATAACGACCAAAATATTCCTGTAGTGGTATAAGACTCATTCAAATGTTTTTAAAGGGGAACTGACTTATAAAGGGCCCACAGAACAGGAGACTCATACACAAGAGCTCTATTTGTGTGCATGGGATACGGTATTATCACTTATAGTGGATGTCCATGTCTTATCGCGGCACAATACGTATCCCCTGGGCCCAGTACTATAAACTTTTACAATTGTATTTTCTAGTATTGTATTTTCTAGTTATGACTTTAAATGGGTTAAAATGAACCAATAGCATTTTCAAAGATGTAGCAATTTGTTAGTTGGCAAATTGCCATATCGTTTAAAATGCTAATAATTCATTTTAGTCAGTTATATTAATGGGTAGAAAATACAATTCGGGAAAATACAATTACAGTTGTAGTAATTTTATTTGAGTCATTTATATTAATAGGTAAAAAATATAATTCTAGAAAATACAATTACAGTTGTAGTAATTTTATTTGAGTCATTTATATTAATTAAACAATAACATGATTTTGGAGGCATTATGGTTCGTGAGCGGCCCTGCATCGATGTTGAACAGCCCGAGGGTTTATTAAAGGCCCGAGACGAAGTCGAGGGCCGTTAATAAGCCCAAGGGCTGTTCAACATCGATGCAGGGCCGCTCACGAACCATTATGCCCAACAACAATCATGTTATTACTATTATTACCACTACGTAATTTAACATGGCGAAAGCATCAACTTTTCCTTGCGAGTTCTCGCCTCATTTCTAAATTTTCAATTCTAAAAGACGTCACGTGACAAGAGGGCCGATAATGAATTTTGTTTTCCATTAGCGGCCCTCCTATCACGTGACTACCGAGCAATAGAGGATATGATTGCCCGTTAAATCGACATTAATGCAGTAGGAAACGCCCTGCAAAGTGGTAATAATACAACAATAACATGATTTTGAAGGGCATTACAGTGTATTAACGGCTGAACAGAAACGGTTAACAGCCCAAGAGTTTATTAGCGGCCCGGAACGAAGTCGAGGGCCGCTAATAAGCTCAAGGGCTGTTAACCATTTCTGTTGAGCCGTTGATACACTGTAAAGCCCGACAAAGTCATGTTATTTCTATTCTTGCCACTTTCGTACATCGGGTACATTACAATTAAATTATATGGGAAATAAGATAAATAAATGAAGTTTGACATTTTAGAATTAAAAAACAGAGACACTATCGTCTGATTTGTTGACAAACAAACCGGATAACATGACTATCGTCTGATCAGTCTACGGCGAAATTTGGGAAGTTAGATGATGAAATATATCTTCGAAATGCGAACTTTAGGCAAGGAGTTTATTCATCAAAGATGTCATCACTTACTTTGTGCGTATCGCTTCCTATATTTGATACATTATCTATCCGTGACACAAAGGGAAACACTTGAAACAAATGTGTTAATTGTGTTTACTAATTAAAAAAATCCGAATTGAATTTCGATCCAAATGGAAATCTGGGAAAAATATTGTTGATCGGCTGAGAGATGTGACGTCATTGTCTATATTTAGACGTGTCGGGCTGTTATTGACGTGTTGGGCTGTTACAGTCAATAACGGCTCAACACGTCACATGACTTGTACTTGTTGAGCATTACGAGGTTTCAACGCCCGGTAAAACATTATTAATGTGCTAGGAACGCCCACAAAAGTGGTAATAATAGGTAAAAAATATAATTCTAGAAAATACAATTGTAAAAGTTTTATAGTATTGGCTCCGGGTCTGCTGTACAGGGAAGATAGAAGAAGCGTTCCAGGAGGTTTCGCTTCCGAAACTAATTTGATTCCGTTCCGGAATATTCCGCATTTTGATTGACCGATCTGAACAGAAGAGTAATCGATGAATACAATACTCGGGAAGAGTCAGTGTGCTGTAAGAAAGTGCAATGTTTAAAATTTGAAAATTCGTGGGATTCTTTTCGGTTCGATTTGAAATTCTCTGTCTGATTCGTTTCGAATCGAAATTTGAGAACCGCGGGGTTCTAATTTTCGGTTCGATTTGAAATTCTCTGTCTGATTCGTTTCGAACCGAAATTTGAGAACCGCAGGGTTCTAATTTTCCTACCAACAAAGCAGTCCAGATGGAAAGACAAAAATATTTTTATTCCAACCAGCAAGATATGCTAATGTCTATCCATCATCTGAAAAAGGAGGAAAGATGGAGCATCCATTAATACAGCACGGAATAAAGCTTCAACGCAAATTACAGCAGCGAAAAACGTTTTTAAAGAACTTTACCTAACATGAAAAGCAGACGACACTTGCAAAAAAAATTATTGAATAGCTAATTTTGTTCATTTTTTGTCTCAAAAACATAGGTTATGACCCCTCGTTGGAACGAGCTCGACGAGCTCGTTCCAACGAGGGGTCATAACCTATGTTTTTGAAACAAAAAATGAAAAAAATAATGAAAATTAATTGGCGATTTCTGAGAATAGCGCTGGCCGGTTTTGGCCGTTACGTTAGGTAAAGGGTTAAACAAAACAAAGCACCCCGATCACAATCCTAAAATAATATGCAAACCAGTTAGCACCGGGTATATCAGTCATGATTCAATGCTCACTTGACAACGACAGCCTACCATTCCCACCGGCTGACGAGCAACATCACAAATATATATAAAAGAGATGATATTTATTTATTTATTTATTGGTGTTTTAAGGTCACATATTTCTGCACAATGGCTAATCATGACCGCGACAGTTTTATGGGTGGGGGAAGCCGGAGTACCCGGAGAGAACCACCGAGCAACGGCGAGCAACTGTCAGCTCCCCAACATACTGACTCCACACAAGCAGGGTTAGCATTGGTTGAAGACAGGTGCACCATCGACGTGCAGTACGCCTTAGTACACAACGCCACCGTGCCCCATCGGGGGCAATGGGGGTGAAGTGTCTTACCCAAGGACACAACGCGGTTGCCGTAGGCGGGATTCGAACCGAGGACCTCTCGGCTTGCAGCCTGCACCTCTACCTACTGAGCCACCGCGCCCCCAAAAAGAGATGATAAACATCTCCCAGTAAACTATAGACAAGACTCGCTCACTCCAATTCTATAGTACGGCAGCAGTGGGCGGATCCAGGATTGAAAAAAGGGGGGTGGAAAATTGAGTGGCAGAGCCACGAAGCGAGCACCGCAGCCACGAGTGGGGGTGAGCTCGAAAGGGGGATATCCACCCTCTCGTAGGGGGGGGGGGGTCCTCCACCTGGAAAGTTTTGAAATTTTGATCGCGGGAGACGAATTCTGGATGCATTTCCTTGTGTGCTAGAGGAAATTTAATGCTTCGAAAATGGCCGATTTTTACACTACATTTCTACGCATTGCAACATGATTCAAAGTTGAACAACTTAGCGTTTATCGGACCTCGCCGTTATCGCAATGCACGGGTTTGAGTTTCCTGTTTCAAAACAGGAAATTTGTGAACGTTATATTTCCAAGCACCCTCGGCGTTTGACGAGCCAATCATTAATCCACAGCTACCTAATATTTCTTTTGTTCTCTGTAATGAAAACAAGCCCTATAAAATCACACCAAGTACGGTTTTGACGAGAACAGCTCAGTAAAACAGTACCAATATCTGGATAATAATAACTCTTTGGCCAGCCGCTGATTTGTCGCGGTCCTCATAAGAGAAGGCCATCATTCCCCCTGCACCCCACCCCCTCTTCCCCTCCTCTCCTCCCAGCATTCAGATATAAACTGCTTAATAGTGTCCCTCACTTCCTCTTTTTCAATTTCTTCAATAAGCATTCCTACCCTCTCCCTCGTGTCCCCCTTCAGCCATCTATCCTTTGTTTCTTCACCCCACTTCTGCATTATTCTTCCAGTAAATTTTATTCTATGAGGTATATACTGTGGGCATTCCAAGAGAAAATGTTCCAGGGTCCCCACTACTCCAGAGTGGCACATTTGGCATCCCTTTTCCCCATCTCTCCCAATTTTTCCCCGAAGCTCCAGTGATCTTGATCTCAGTTTGAACAGCAGTGACCCTCCAAAGGTGCCATCTAGGTACTTCTCAAAAGCTGGCTTTTCTTTATATTGTGACCCCTGCAGTGATCTTTTCACGCTAACCCCTGCTCGCCAGTTTCGATTGCAATCTTCCATGACTCTCTCTTTGACAAACCTTTTGCCTTCTTTCATTCCTACTTCTATGTTTGTGACCTCTATAGAGTAATTGTCCATTAGTTCCCTCACATGTTTTGACCACCCCGTATCTATATTAGAATTCCAAATGGTATCGAGCATCAATTTGCACCACCGGTTGTCAGGCAGGTTTCTCAAGTAGTTAAAGTAACACAGTTTTCCCAAATCTACCCTGTCCTTGATTTTCATCCACCCAAGCTCCCCCCCTTACTGCTTCCAAAGCTGCAGCATTACTCGACCCTGTTATCCATCTGCCGGCATCATTCTGAGTACTTTCCAACTTCTTAATAACGGTTTGGTTTAATGGAATCACGTCCGTGCCATACGTTATACTTGGTAAACCCACCCTCTCCCACAGCGTTTTCCCCACAAAGACCTTGTTGAAACTATTTTTCCCTAAAAGTTTTAGTTGGTTCAGAATTCTTTTCCCCTTCAGAATCAGTTTGGCTGAGTAATTTCTGTACACCCCTCTTCCCGTTATATTTATGCTTACCCCTAGATACTCATACTCTCCCGTTTCTCCTACAGCGATTTGTTTGCTTTCCCCTTCGGGGATTGAGAACTCCCCCACTCTCCATCTCTTCGTCATATCTACCTTGCGTCCAACGGGTATTACCTTGCTTTTATTTTCATTTAGTTCGAGCCGCCAAGTGTTCCCATATCTACCAACAATTTCCAGCAATTTCTCTAGCCCCTGTTCAGTTCTAGACATTAACACCATGTCGTCCGCAAAGAATAAGCCTGGTATCTTTATGTCTCCAATATTTACCCCCTCCGCACTCTGAATTAGTTCGTCCCCTAAATCTTTAACATACAATGCAAACGAAATCGGTGAAAAGATACACCCCTGCTTGAGGCCTATATCCATAGGGACTCGTTTTGTAGTGATACTCCCTAGACTGAGTTGGCTTTGCACATCTGTATACAGTGCTTTCATGATTCCCACAAAGTCACCCCCCCCCAGTCCGATGCCCTCGAGCTTTCGCCACATACCTTCCCTCCACACTCGGTCGTACGCTTTTTTCACATCTAGAAATGCCAGAAACATCTTTTTTCTTTTCAGCCTTTGTTGATTCTATCAGTTGGGTGAGTGTGAATAGGTGATCAGTGACTCTTCGTCCTTTCCTGAAACCATTTTGAATTTCTCCTAAAAAACCTTTCTCTTCAATAACTTCCTCTAGTCTACCGTATATGACCTTACAGAATACTTTTCCGATGTTACTACTAACTGATATCCCCCTATAGTTATCTAGAACTTCCTTATCCCCCTTTTTGTGTATGAACGACACCTTACTTTCCCTCCACTCTCTGGGGACCTCTTGCTTTCGCAGAGCCAGGTTGAAAAGGTTTGTCAGGTTGAGGAATTCGTTCGGAATTTCATCAGTACCTCCCGCTTTACCATTTTTTAATTTCGAGACCACGTTCCGCACTTCTTCTGCCGTTATTTCGCTACATACACGATTGGATAGGTTCTCCTCCACCAGTGTATTTCTTTTTGGTGGGGACCCACTGCCCCATCGCCTATCGTTTATCTTTTCCCAGTGCTTGATTAACTCTGAAGCGATACGGCCTTTATCTTCTGTACTTTCCCCATCCACTTTGATACTCTGCACACTACTTTTCCCCCGTTTATTTACCCAGTTCCAAAATACGTTTGAGCTCGAACCCCCCGTTTTCTTTATTGTTCTGGCAAGACTGCAATTGCGCTCCTTCCTATTATTATTCTTTATCTCATTCACCTTTTTCCGTGCCAGTTCATATTCTCCTTTCATTAGTCTCGTGTCATTGGATATTGGGACGGTTTTGAAACAGACCCAATAACTAGATATTTGTACGATTGTCCCTGTACTGTAATCATAACCATTCAAAAGTAAAGATGCTGTAAAGGAGGTGTGAAAAACTTTCTAACACATGAATTATCGACAAGCTTTTCTCGACAGAGCTACTGAATTGAGTGTGCATCGAGTCCAAATTATAATGTACTTTTTAATTTTTGTTGCTTTTAATAACCAACAGCCCTGGTAACCTAAACACGACTCCTGTGGAAACCTCGGAAGTGAAGCAGTGCTTGTTGGTGTGGTAAACGAGTTCAGTTTTACTGGTAAAATAGGACCTGGTCACCAGTGCCTGGGGTAGAAGTCCCCTAAAATGGGCAGCATGGGTGTAAACGATTGGCTAAACTTGACTTTACACCTTTTTTGCGGTCACAGTTAGCCATAGCTGCAGAAAAGTGACCTTAAACACCAGTAAATAAATAACCTAAAAAAACGCCCTTTTCAAATATTAAGACGGCAATCAGGCACCACCACCCGCCACCCCTGAGGGAAAGCGAACCTATTCTTCAGATAAAAAAAAAAAGAATTATTCTTTCAAATGCTTTAAAAATGAACGATTATTAAATTTATCTGCCGCACTTTTGATGAGGGATTGAATAAGTGTTCCACCCTTGAGCTGAGACATTATATTAGCGGGAGAACAAATTACGTCATGATGTGAGTTCTCTTCGAAGCCACAGATCTGTTCACAATATCTGAACTCCTGATGCTTGTCATAACTTCAATAGACTTTCTAGGAAGCAAACAATGGGTTATGCCCATTTTGTTTTTCGGGGGTAGAGCAAGCAAAAAGTGTTTTAAAATGTGGTTTTACTCGTGTCAAACTTTCTAAAATATAATTTTTTTTACTTTTGTTAACATTGAGGGGCTGTGGATTAAATCACATATATCACTATTTTGTGTACTATATGGGAAAATAATTGTACAGTTGTGCAGGTGTCCTCCAATATTTGGACTCGGCTTCGCCTCGTCCAAAATATCTCCGGACACCTGCACAACTGTACAATTATTTACCCATATAGTACACAAAATAGTGATATATCTATTACGTATTCATCGCATGAACTTCTGGTGATAATATTTCATCCAAATAACATATATCAGACTATTTTCGTTGATGAATCGACATTTATGTTGACGACGATTGATACAATGTATGGTCTGTAGTCTGTACCTCATTGAGGTACAGACTACAGACCATACATTGTACCAATCGTTTATACGATGGTATCTCGTCGCGAGAACTCCTCGAGTAAAGATAATTTCAATACAGGTTGAATTTGACTTTGAAAAATTGCTTGTCTCCCCTTTCAAATATCAAAGGAGGGGGGGGGAATACACCCTATCCACCCCCCCCCTCTGTATCCGCCCATGGGCAGCCGTGGACTGGTCACTTTCCACGGATGAGCAATATTTCCACGGACGCAATAATATTAGTTACCAAACATCAATAGCAGGAATAATCATCAAAAATGTAATCAATGAAACAACGGGTACAACCCGGTACTTCTTCAATTAAAATTGTGCTGATGGTGATTTTTCTTACCTGGTAAACGCATGCTTGGACATCACTGTCCACGCGTGGATAACAACCAGTCGACAGCGACTCTACTGTAATCCGACAGACATTGCTACAATACCCGACAGATTACTTAAACATCACAAAATTGTCACTCATGGTTTATGTTTTTCAACTTTTACACCCAACACAAAGTCCAAAATAGTTTATAACATAAAGGGCTCAAGGGAACAAGCTCGTCAATAATGAGAAGCAGAAAAATAAAAACAAAATGAGATTTTTTAATTTAATTGGACAGTGCTTTAGGATATCATTTCTCTGTCCGGGGATTGAAATATCGGGCCAAGCATTAAAATGACAGAAACATTAGATTTTAGAGCCAGAAAGTGTGTTTGGTTCTGATTTACCCTGTCTGTGTTGTGATTCAACTATCCATGCATTTTGTTAACACTTTACCTAACGAATCGGTCGCGCCTGCCCGCGTAGTTCAAAAATTCAGCAGTCGAAGAACAGAAAGATTTTTTTTTTTTAAATCAGTAACACCACATCATGTGAACCCTCATTGAAACGAGCGTCGCGCTCGTTTCAATGAGGGTTCACATGATGTGGTGTTACTGATTTTTTTTAAATTAAAAAAAAATTACAAATTTGAAATCTTGCACGTTGGATAAAAAGCTAACACTTTGACATGAAAAGAAACATGCATTTGCCAAACATATTTCTAGAATTCACATTCTCATTTTTTCTCTCAAAAAAAAAACTATTTTATGACCTCTCATTGTGATGAGCGAAACGTTCAACGACGCAAAAAGTGAAAATAATGTAATGACGATATTTATGAATAATGCTGACCAATTTAGGACGTTATGTCGGTGAAAGGGTTGAAAATCTAATGCCGATTAAATATAACGCTTATCGCATCCTAAATACACTTCCGAAATTTTACATACTTATTATCTTCCTGTCTGTATAAATGTTTGTGTTCTGTCCGCGTCCGATAATTCTGTAATACAGCTAAGCAACAACGTTTTGAGACAAAACTATGAAGGACAAGGCCTGGATAGCAATATTGTATTTCACAGGTAAGGATGGCTATAAGGGGTGGCTGAAGATCTGCACATAATCATTCCCGAGTCTTCTCATATTACTTAATTGAAGTTTATATTGCTTTTATTCAGAAATATCACAATCTGAACTTTTTTGAGGGTTCATCCTAAAAAAGTATTCGGTAAATTACCTTCTGCGACTAAAATCTACCAATCAGCGCAAAGGACACATTAAATCAGAACACAACAGGTGAAATATCTTGATTTTGCAATTTGTGAGACGATCCCTCTCTCCACCTCGCACCCACATCCACACACACGAACGTGGCAGTTTTTTTTTCGTGGAATTTCGGACACCCATCTATAGTTGCATATTTCTTCCATAGCCTTTTGGGCACCCAACCCCTATCGTTGTAAACTATGACCAAGACAGCAAACTTCCGTCATAATTTGTGGATGCTCATATTTGGATTGAATTCCAATTAATCCTGTGCGCACTGATATCGAAATACCGAGGATTCAAGCAACACATGTTTAGCATAATGCAATTTTGAATTTAACATAGCCAAATTTGTTTAACGGGGCTCATTGGGCTCTGTCAAACAAGACTGAATTTGCTAAATTTCTAGTTGCATTATGGGAAATATTTATAGCTTCAAATTTTGATATTTCGTCATCGAGGGTTAACTTACAGAACCGCAAAGTGGTGGGTCATGAGTACCTGATTCTCGGTGTACACTGCAAAAAATATAGGTTCTCTTTAGAACCAAAACTGGTTCCAATCTTGTCCCTGAGATGGAACCAGCTCTGTTTAAACAGTATTTATTTCAAATCAAATAAATTTACCAAGATTAGCATTCAATTTTAACAGAATATTACATGAACTGAAGTAGATTCAACAGTAAACTTGGAGCTTATTCAACGCAGTCGCTAAACATTTTGAAACAAAGGAGATATGAACAGTTCGCATATCGAACCAGTTTTGGTTCTGTGTAGAACCAAAACTGGTTCGATATGACAACTGTTCATATCTCCTTTGCTTAATAATGATTTGAGACAACCTCGTATAAGCTCTAAACTTAAGACTGAAATCCCCTCAATTTATGTTTAATTCTGTTAATATTTAATGTTAATCTTTATAAATGTATTTGATTTGAAATAAATACTGTTTAAACAGAACTGGTTCCATCTCAGGGACAAGATTAGAACCAGTTTTGGTTCTAAAGAGAACCTATATTTTTTGCAGTGTAAGGTATAGAAATACTATGCAATATTGAATGAACAATAAACATTTCAGTAACGAATCTTTAATCATACTTGCAAAAAATTGTGTAAAGTGACATCTCATTTGTGACGATTGATTGCACGATTGATCCGCCATTGGGGTGCCAAGTTATAGAGGGAAGCCTCGTGTGATAGCTTTCAAAATCCAGCCATATATACGGTCCAACGCCCATAGGAAAAATGTAGATTTTTGTTCAGTAATACATATAGTTAAAACTAGAAGTCCTGTCACGAACTGTGCGCTTATCTACTCTTAATTGCTCATGGGAATTGCGCGCAATTGCCATATCGAATGGCACTCAAAGCACGGCAGGTTCTCCTGGTTACTCATAGCAAACACAGGCAATGTTTCTGCCAATGGACCTCCGGGTTACCCGGAGGTCCATTGGCTGAAACATTGCATGTGCAAAGGCCATATCTACAAAATTTGATAGCTTTACAATGGTAATAAAGCACGGACTAACGCGCAGATCGCGTGCTATTTGTGCGCATTTCATGACAGGACTTCTAGTTTTAACTGTACCTCTGGTTAATTCTTTTTCTTTGACTTCTTTTGCTTCTTTTGACTCCAATTCTCAAACTTTTCTCACACTGGGTCGCATCATGGGCTTCCTGGTACGTCTGTCCCTGAGACCCATACAAGCGAAGACCTTCTCCCACCACACCGATGACCATAAAAACCTCAATCATAAGGTTGTAACATTATCGTCTAAATTGTGTAGCACTATTGGTCAGAAAAAATTGTAACATTGTCTTATGTTTTGTATTACTATCGGCTCGAAAAGTTTGGACAAATTCTAACGATATCGGTTGATTATAACATTGTCAGTTTTTATAACAGTATTTTATTACATTATAGGTCGTTGTAACATTATCGGTTGTTATAACATGATAAGCCGATCCGCTCTCCTGAAATATAACCTTACGTACGTCACTCAAAGTCTGGCGAAACATTCTAAGTAAAGGTCCCCGTGGCATTCTGCCTTCTCAATCAGAGAATTCACCTCAATCTATGAGAAGAAACATGAAACTTAACAAAATTCTCCCCTGGGGTGAATGTAGTGACATGACCGTTGGAATGGAATAAATAATAAAGGTAACTGGTTAACAGATGGGTGACATGCAATTCTGGAGATTAGAAGGTAGTTGAATGGGTCAAGTGTATCTCCTGAAAGCAGTTGGAGCTGATCCGAATGCAGCATAGATTTGGGTAGGGATCTGCGAATCACAAATTTCTTTTCGAATCGAATCTCGAATCGAATTGTGTCTCTGATATCGACATCGAATCGAATCCCGAATCGAATCTTAAAAGACAAGTTATTTCATATTGCATCAAACGGAAGTTACGGAACACTGTGATGACCCTTACGCGACGGAGTGAACACCTTAAACACCAATAACTAAATATTCTCTGTAGCACCGTCATTGAAACAGTTAGGCCTATTGTCCATAGTTTTAGTTTTTGAAGGCCTAACTTGTTACTATTCACGTTCTTAAGAACGTGAATAGTAACAAGTTAAGCCTTCAAAAACCAAAACTATGGATAATGTTCTGGGCCAAATTCACACCTTACCTAACAATTAAACATTGTCAATTACTCAAATAAATAGGAATTGAGCCTACATGAATGAATATTCTAATGCCAGTTTTATCCTATTTTTGTTGGAAATGTAACAAATTGAAGTTAGTACGAGAGATTCGAAAAAATCGAATCCTGAAACTGATTCGGGATCGATCTCGAAGCATACGTATGGTATCGATATCGAATCGAGTCTCGAATATTCGCAGGACTCTAGTTTTTGGAGACAGAAATGGATATATCCGACTGAAGAATATAAACATATTTTACAAGTTTTTGTATTCTGTGACCTGCTACAACGGATGTATTAGTCCGCTACGGATGTATCCAAGTCCGCTACAGGGCAAAATAAAAAAATGACTTGTTCCAGGTTATATGCAAGAAAAATTTCTTAAATTAGGATAGGAAAGTAATCTGCTTTTTATGTTGTTTGTTTTAAATGAATTCTCGGAGTGGAGTTACAAGGATAAAAACACAATATAACCCAGTCCTTCATTAATTAAAATTTTACTGATGATGATTTTTATCATCTGGTAACAGGCCTGAAAATAAGCAGTCTGACATTTGCAGAATAAGGTCCCCAGAGGGTGAATTAGATGATGCTATCCCATATTCTGGACCAATTTATCCTCTGGATACCTCTTTGTTTAGTTTTGAGACCCTGATTCAGATTGAGGTTCGCAGAAGGTAAATTTAGTGATGCTACCCTGTTGTGCAGGGTAGCATCACTATATTCACCCTCTGTGGACCTCATTTTGCTGATGACAGTCTGCTTATTTTTTGGCTTGTCTGGTAAACGAATGCGTAGACATTACTACCAACGCGTGGATTATGACCACTCGTTGGATCCTCCGCAGCATTCGACTCTGGTTATCGGAAGTGGTGTCAATCGCAAAAACATCGGTCTGTACGAACAAGGTTAGTGAAGCAGGAAAAACTAAATAACTTGATATTGAAAAGTGTGTATCACATACATGTAGATATTTGGGGTCAGTCCAGGCTCGGTCGTCATTTAAAGTCATGTTTGGGACCAAGGCCCAATCCTATAAACCATTCACAATTGTATTTTTCAGAATTGTGATCCATATCTGAAGTTATAAATGGTCGAAATGAATGATTAGCGTTTTAAGGTGCTATATAAGTAAAATAACAAAGATAGCACGGCACCACAAAAACCTATCTTCATTGGAACAGCATAAGATGGGATCACAGCCATAAAAACCGGATACTTGAACAAAGTCTTGTATAATAGTTAAGTAAAAATTCCAATGTCCAAAACCATCTAAAAATCTCAACGTTTCGTCAGCAAAATGCCAGCTTCATCAGGAGAAGACACAGAATGAGAATTCTCATTCTGTGTCTTCTCCTGATGAAACTTATATAAGTAAAAGAATTTTGTTTATTTTGAAATTCCCACCACTGATATTCCTTAAGGTGCTATATAAGTAATGAAATTTTGTCTATTTTGAAATTCACACCTTTGATATTCTTTAAATTGAAATTAAATACACGCACATTATACATCAAAATGAAGGTTGGAAGGTATAGAACACGAAACATATATGACATCAACTCATAGAGTTGGCAGCAGACACCACTGGCTCTTGAAAGTCTACTACCGTATTCGTACCCGAACTGATAATACAATAATATTTCCTGAGAACAACTTGTTGCCAAATGTGCTTCATATATCCAAGAACAAAGCTAGGCATTCGAAACTCTTTAGGATGCTGCGATAGAACTGCATTTTGGAAAGGGACAGCACTGTCTACAATTTTTATATATTCTTTTAAAAATATTCCAATAATTTCAACAAAACCATATCATGTGACCCCTCATTGGAACGAGCTCGACGACGAGCTCGTTCCAACGAGGGGTCACATGATATGGTTTTGTTGAAATATTTTGAAAAATAATATTTTTTGAACTGCTGAATTTGCACATTACGCGGGCGGATGCGGCCGATTCGTTGGGTAAAGGGTTCATTTGGGTCCTGAAAATTTCTTTAGTGCATCTTTGCCTTGTTACAGTTGATGGGAGAGTGCCAGTAGGTAGCCTACTCCCCATGTGCAGAGTTACGAGGCAATAATGAGTATTTAGGCAATCCTCACTAACTCCACCCCTCCATATCATTATTAGAGAAAGATAGAACTCCGTTATTGTATATTGTAGCTGGTGTGTGATTGTTGCTATTGCTGGGGCAAGTGGTGGGTAAAAGACGATAATCGGAGAGTGCGAAATAGCAGTCTTATTAGGACGATAAGAACGACAAGAGGGTCAAGTTCAAACGTATTTTGGAAATGGGTGAATAAACGTAACAAAGGAGGTAACCCACAAAGTATTAAAGTAGACGACAGAGTTACAGACGTGCAAGATCAAATCGCATTAGAACTAGTCAAGCACTGGGAAAAGGTAAACGATTAGGGACGGCGCATGGGGAACCCACCGGAGTGTCCGAACCAGGTCGAGGAAAATCTATCGAACTTCGTGTGCAACGAAATTAAAACGGAGGAGGTTCGAAAAGTGATCTCAAAATTAGGGATGGAAAAGCGGGAGGGGTGGATGAAATTCGTAACGCCGGAGTTTATAAAAAAAGGGGGGGAGGAACTCTTGGAAAGCCTAACTGCCCTATTCAATTTAGCCATAGAAAAACAACGGACGTGCGCATATTACTGGATACCACGAATGTCCATCAAAAAACAAAATCGTAATTCTAAGAAATTTGTACAGGTGTCATGATACCTCACATAGCATATGGCAACAGTGCAATCTCTATATAATAACAGCATGCTGTATCAAGGCGATCTTTCTCATTATTCGATTTTACATGGCGTTGTGTATCGATGCTTTTTCAGTCCGATGACGTTGACCGGAAATCGAAAGTATTTACAATGTTAACAAAGGAAACAGTTTTGGAATTTACCCCATGCAGCTCTATCGGTGTGTTTTGAAGGATTTTTTATGCCCTATCTTTGTTCTCAGATATATGAAGCACATTTGGCCACAAGGTGTTCTCGTGAAATATTATTTTATTATCAGTTCTGGTACGAATACGGTAGCAGACTTCCAGGAACCAGTGGTGCCTGCTATCAACTCTATGAGTTGATTACATATGTGTTTCGTATTCTATACATCTTAACCTTCATTTTCATGTAAAATCTGTGTATATATAATTTGAATGTAAGGAATATAAGAAGTGAGAATTTCAAAATAAACAAAATTCTCTTACTTATATAGCACCTTAAGGGGTCGTCCAACCTAACTTTGGTCAATTTGTTGACATTTTTCTCAATGCCTCAGAAACAGATAAGAGAAGTAAGGAAAGGCAAATTATATATCAAAATAATGAGTAAAGTGCATAGAAAAGGTACATATATTTTTTTCAGGAAAAAAAGTGAATTTTAGGATTTTGAAGAAGATTAATTTGCCAATGGCATAAGTAACGAACCGGTAAAACCACAAAATAATCGGTAAATCGAAAGCCTTGTCCTCAATATAATGATAACATACTACAGACTCGGAGAAAGCATTTTTTGACACACTCTCTGGTGGGTTTCCATGTTTGAATGTAATAACACCAACACAAATTTTGGATGTTCTGGATGTGGCCATGTTTCAATATGTTTATTCCTGTCATGTGATTACGATGTGTTCTTGCAGAAATACTCAATTTGGGCAATCGTAAGAATGCAAGGACGTGATCACGCCCTTTATTTGTTAGAGACAATGTATGAGCGAATTTGCAAACAGGTGACAGCAAATACTTGAGCTGTTAATGTCATAACTGCAAAATATGGTTCGAGATTCCCTCTCGTGTTTACAAGCTGTCTGAACTTTTTTGCTGACAATAAATCTGAATTATTGCGCACTAGAAAGACAACATGAACCACTTGTAAAAAAAATAACCGAGTGTATAACATCAGGACGATACACATAAAATAAGTATTTATGCATAACAAAGTAAGCAGAATGCTTCAGAAATCACTTTTTCACGAAAATATTCCAAGTGACCTGGAACTATATTGAGCGTGTTGATTTCCCCCGATGTTGTGAAGTTATTTACTTCACGGTTAACATGGATCTTCGTCACGAACTGTGTTGATGTCGGCAAAGGGCCGATTCAAGATGAGTTGAAAATGATGCATTCGCACTTTTAAATAAGGTGCGTTTGGACGATGCTGAGAATTTAGTTTTTTCTTGCAACCAACCATACTAACACAAGCGTCGATCAGTGTCTTTTGTCATCGTTTTACACTGACGAATGTGTGACAAATCTCCTTCACCGGAAACTATCTCCCAATTTGCATATCACAATAAACATAACCGCTGTCAGCGTGACCGTGTGGTCAAAACCAAAACGAATTATCGAATCCACGGTCAAAATTAGCTGCAATTGGCTTTTAAACAAATGAAATACACGAAATATTCGCAATTTCTTCATTATCCATGCCGAGTTACTTTTTAACCAGACCACATGCGTTCAGTTTCGTTTGTCGGCATCAAACTGATATTGTTTGTGGTAATTAATAGTACGAGAAGGCGAAAGAAGCCAAATATTTCCCATCATCTATAAATTAATTAAAATTGATAATTCCTTTTATTTTACTGAAATTATGAATTGATAAGGTGGGTGTGTTGCGATTATTATGCCCCAGACCTGGAAGTTGTAAAATCAAAGGTGCATCTAGGGCCGTACAGTGGTGACCTCTGTCCTCTTAATCTTAGTCTTACCCATTCATCATTACGTGTACCAACATTCTCCCTTGTATCTCAACCACTGCTACTCCAATTTGAAGGATATTTGGTGTTGTGATCGAGCCTAATGGGGAAACGATGTATGTGTAGCTGCTGTAGCATGTGTTTCTTCCACACATTTTTCCAGAGTTGTGGTACTTTTATAACTAGTTGATTTGTTACAATTTGTTGGAAAGTGCCTGCTGATACCCTCAAATGTATTGCTACAAAATATTTCTGGTGAAGATTTTGTTCGTATTGCTTATCAAGCAACAACCTAATGAATATTCTGTATAAAGCTACCAATCTGATGTTTGACACTTTTATCGGAGCTGTTACGAAGGCTTATGCAACTCAAATGTCGATTATGGCAGGACTTTTCTATTCACCCATTAATCGATAAATTAAGTGTTATAGTTGGAAGTAAGAATCATGAAAGATCCAGAACTTAAAGTCTAAAAAGAATGTTTTGCAATGTAACATGATTTTTGCAGATACACTTATTTGGAGGGTTACCTGTCTGATAGTGTTTGGAACATATGTGGCCAGAATCTTCAAAAAGAAACAAGAGTTAAACTTGGAGAAAAAAGGCATATGCTTTGAATGCCGGAGGTAGAGTCATACAAGGAAGAGAGCCCCCCCCCCCCCCCTCCCCCTCTCCCGGGATTTTTTTTTTTGTGTCAAATGGAGCTCACTTGTCACCTTTTGGGGATTCCTTTCTGTACTGCGTTCTTGAAAAAAATATGTGAGACCCTCTGGATGTGCCCTTCTGATCTCAATATGCCAATAAGCCATCTTGGGGAAAGTAATGCAATAATGGTTATGTAAGGTTGATTTGATGTATTTTGAATAACAATGTACTTTTAAGTACAATAGATGGTTTATTGCAGTGACAGGTTACAGTTACCCTTATTTCTTCAACAGATATCATGAGTGTATTGGTGTCCAAGAGTAAACAAAGCTATTATACTTATTGATAAACCAGACAAATTTAACAATTTAACCACTATCAAATTGATGCATGGGATAAAGGGGGTTACAGTGCAAGGGGTTTGTAAATATATTTATTCAACTACAATGTGTGACTTTGCAGTGCATTCTGCATAGAATATCATAGTTTCTTTCCAAACCACCACAGTGACACATACATCTTTATATTGGGAGACACTCTTTTGTCCTTCCGTACTTCTTCTGGTGGACTCCTTCAAGTTGACCTTTGTTGAACTCCCCAAATCAAAACATAAACAAAAGAAAATGTCTGCCTTCAATCAGTGAGCACTCCAGTTATAACATTTGGTCTCAATCTTTATTACTTTCACGAATAAGAAAAGATTTCTTCGAGTATGTACGTCAGTGTTTATAGAATACAGCTGTTATTTTATTTTGAGGTATTTTATTGTAAACAAATTGTTCTCTTACTTATGCCATAGCAGACTTTCATGTGGTGCTATTTACACATGGCAGCAGTTCCATGGCAAATTGCAGTTTCCACATGTTCTATGTGTCATTCCAAGCATTTTGGTATATAATTTATTGGGGTTATTCATTTTGGGCCTTTTTTTAGACTTGAAAGAAAGTTACATGAAATTTGACCAAAGTTAGGTTGGACGTCCCCTTAAAAGACGTGACAGTTTACCTGTAGGACAATTGCCACGTCTTTTGTATCGCCATTAGTTTAATCGAGTCAATTATATTCACATGCAGAAAGTAAAATTTGGACACAACACAATTGTAAAATGTTTATATTATTGGTTCCTGGAATCATTAATTTGGGGGATAATGGAGAGGCGAAGCAGTGTTAAAATTGTCAATTCGTGACAGAGTGTAAAGTCATTGTTGTCTATTCACTCAGGGGTGTTTGGTTCCAGTGAGAAGTAAACGATGTCCTATGGGGAATGATGGTGTTGATGTTTTAATTAATGATTGTGCATTTCCACACACAAGCTTCAGAAAACCGTTCTCCTCGTCTGTGATACACTCTTGCCCTACCATTACCGAGCCGTAGTCAAAATCGTGATTCATCACTAAAACTAACTGTGCTCCAACGCGGCTGAGTTCAGCGAACACGCAGACGTACTGATTCTATTGTTAGTTCTACCAGGAGTACTTGCTGCTGCCCTCGTCGCCGGAAGGAAGCGATCCCGCAAGTGACACGTCCTGATGTGTCGGTCTTGTACAGGGGTCGTAACTCTTGTCGACCTGAACACGGTCGGTCGGCAGTAGATCCAGTGGTTCTATACCTTCCAATGAAACGGTAAATAGTGGCCACAGTGACTCTGAACTCAGTAGCGAGCTCATCTGGATGTATCCCAGCCTCATGCATACCAATGGTACACAACCTCTGATTTCCGGTTAACCTTGGCATTTTGTAAAATGTCGGAAGACAAAAACTAGCGTGTTTTCTCAATAACACAGGCTCTCTAGCATAACAATACACCCATTCACTTTGACATTCTCGGGTAGCACATGCTATTTTGAAATCCGTAGCAAAATGTTATACGAATGGGTGGACAACAACAACATGTCATTAAACTCTTTGCACGACTTCTTGTCCACAAACATGCAACATTAGAACTATTATATTTCATCCTTTATGCTATTTTTCACATTTGTTTCTATTATACTTTCTTTTTTGACTCAGTATAGTTGTCGCAATACCCCTACACTCACTTGAAATTACAAAAAGAATGTCATGATTGATAAAGCTAGTTGGCTTTTTATTCAGTCGTGAGGATCACAGTAGTTTCGTCAAATGTAACTGGGTGTGTGTCATAAGTCTGATAAGAGTAGAAAATGGTTGTTTCGAGCCGACGATCAGTGAGCCGCAGACCGGAACTTAGGTGCCAAGCACAGACCTTGAAGATAAATGTTGTAGTATTTGATAGTATATTTAAACAGAAGCTGGGGTGATTTAACTTTTTTATACACCCGTTTAAAAATTGTCGTATTATGTTATCAGTCTTTCTGTCTGTCCGTCTGTCTGTCCGTCTGTCCGTCTGTCTGTCTGTCCGTAAACAATTTGGTTTCCGTTCATTTAAAGTCGAACGCCTTTACGGATCGACATCAAACTTTCAGAAGTTGTTTTTAGCATTAAAATGCAGGTCAAGTTCGATATTGGTATTTCTCAGTCCATCTGCTGCAGAGATATGGCCCTTTGAAAACACAATTTTTTTTTTAAAAATGGTTTCCGTTCAATTAAAGTTGCATGCCTTTACGGATTGACACCAAATTTTTCACATGTTGTTTTTAGCAATGAAATACTGGTCAAGATCGATATTGGTGTTTCTCAGTCCATCCGCTGCAGAATTATGGCTCTTTGAAAACACAATCTTTCGAAAAAATTGGTTTCCCTTCATTTAAAGTCGAACGCCTTGACGGATCGACATCAAACTTTCAGATGTTGTTTGTAGCAATAAAATACAGGTCAAGTTCGATATTGGTGTTTCTCAGTCCATCCGCTGCAGAGTTATGGCCCTTTAAAACACAATTTTTGAAAAAAAAATTGGTTTTCGTTCATTTAAAGCCGAACGCCTTGACGGATTGACACCAAATTTTTCAGATTTTGATTTTATACACCAGTTTGAAAAACGGGATGTATTATGTGAATGGTCTCCCCACCCGTCTGTCTGTCTGTCTGTCCGTCCATGGACACATTTCGTTTCTGGACAATAACTTTAGTTGTAATGGATTAAGCTGAGTTAAATTTGGCATGTGGATTTAGTATGACAAAATACAGGATGGGTTCGATTTCCGTTTCTAGCGGCTTATTTGCAGTAGAGTTGTGTCCCTTTATTTATGGGAATTTAGCCCAACCTTTCGTTTCCGGACGATAACTTTAGTTTGCCTTGACCGATTTATTTAAAATTTTCAGTTTTTTGTTTTTGACCACAAAATACAGCTCAAGTTCACTTTTGACCACAATCGCATATACTTTTCCAGAGTTATTTCCCTTGAATGATTGCAAATTTGTGGATTTTGTGGTTTCTGGATGATAACTTTAGTTTGCCTTGACTGATTTTTTTCAAATCCTCAGATTTTGTTTTTCACCACAAAGCACAGCTCAAGTTCACCTTTGGCCATAATCGCATGTACCGTTCCATAGTTATTCCCCTTGAATGATTGCAAATTGTGAATTATGTGGTTTCCGGGTGATAACTTGCGTTTGCCTTCACTAATTTGTTTCAAATTCTCAGATTTTGTTTATGACCACAAAGCACAGCTCAAGTTCACTTTCGGCCAAAATCGCATGTACCTTTCCAGAGTTATTCCTTTTGAATTTGTGCATTTTGTGTTTCCCGGATTATAACTTTAGTATGGCCTAACTGATTTTTATACACCTGTAGAAAAACCGTCGAATTATGGAATCAGTCTATCTGTCTGTCCATTTGTCCATCCATTTGTCCATCCGTCGGTCTGTCCGTTCGTCAACATTTGGTTTCCAGATGATAACTTTAGTATTTTTTTTTTCGATTGACTCCTAAACTTGGTATGTGGTGTATTCAAAAAAAAAGACAGGTCAAGTTCGAATATGGGGTCAGTTCAAACTTCGAAGTTTCCCAGAATTATGGACCTTGTTGGACACAGAATGCATCAAATATTTGGTTTTTGGATGATAACTTTTATTATTTGTTTTCCGATTGGTTCCAAACTTGGTATGTTGTTTAATCACAACAAAATACAGGTCAAGTTCGAATATGGGGTTGGTCCAAACAATTTTCACCCTCACCCCCATCCTTACCCCAACCCTTCAAAAATACAAAACGGGCGTATATTGTCGTCATCCTGTCCCCGTGTGGACAGTCGGGGTTGAGTGCCTTGCTCAAGGACACAGCGCAGGATTACGAATCGATCGCTCAGACGATCACCCATCCAAGGACTAACCGAGCTTGACGTTGCTTAACTTCGGTGATCTGATGAGAACTGGTTACCGCAGCGCCACCACGCCCCCGGCAACCCTGATAAATCCTCAGAACGTGCATGCCGTAAAGAAGTGATATGAGTATTTTATATCGTAAAATGTAAGTAAGCATTATAGCAACGACGCGCTTGCATTTTTCTCATTTTTAAAGACCGTTGTAGAGATAAATCAGTATTTGGTTATACAGTAGAATCCTCTTAATTGAATATCCATTTTGCCAGTGAAAATTATTCAATTAACAGGAGTATACAATTAACAGGGATTTGGTCAGTTTCCTGTGTTCTGGAGGTAAACTGAGCATTTATTCTATTATATCTTGTTTGACCGAGCTCTATGAGCTCTGTCAAACAAGATATAATACAATAAATGCCTGTATTGGATGTAGTGGGGCCAAAAAGGTTGATAAATAAGGAGAATTTGGTGCGTGTCACAGTAATGTCTTCGACATATTACAAAAATTTATATACAATTAACAGGAGTTTACTCTACAACCCATATGCAATTAACAGATCAAATTTGTACTGAAGGTATGGTAAATGGTTTTGTGTTTGAAAATTATATTCAATTAACAGGGATATACAATTAAAAGATATCCAATTAAGTGGGCTCCACTGTATCTTTATTGTAAAGAGTCCGTACACCATCTTCCTGTTAATTCCCAATAAGATTGCAGTGACAGCTTGGTAAAGATATAATTGATCTGAACTCTCTCTCTCTCTCTCTCTCTCTCTCTCGAGCTATATTTCTGGAAATAGTTACCCTCCTACCCCGACTCCTGCATCCCTGATCAGCTAGTTTTTTTCTGCTATAAAGGAGCTTTTTTGGTTATTTAACAAAACCTTTTATTACACGCCTGTTCTATGTAATCCCCAGCTACAGCAACATTAAACCATGCGGAAAATGAAAATCTGTTCCGCACGCATGTGCGGAACGGAACTCGTTGGTGGACTATTTTTAAATAGAAGCCAAATTTCACAGAAATTTTCTACATATCATGCAACGCAATTACAATTTGAAAAGCTAGCGATAGCTGAAAATCGTCCCCTGACTTCCAATGTGTTATATGTGCCAGTGGGGACATAGAACACATTGCAACTCAGGGGACGATATAGTGACACGGGTTCCCGTCGCATATTTGATTGTCGATAAAATGTGTTGTTTTTGTTGATAGTTGTCAAATGAATTGCTGAGTGTCCTTCTAATAATTGTGAAGGTGTGCAATAAACACAACGACACACGCAAGTGAGTGGGTTCATCGATACGGCACTTGTGCCAGCGCGGAAGGATAAAACTCTCGAAGACCACGGCCTCTCGTTTTATCCTTCCGCGCTGGCACTCGTGCCATATCGATTAACCCATTCATACGCGTGTGTCGTTCTGTGTATTTTGTGCACCTGTTGTCTCCTCGCCGTATTAGTAATGAACATCAAGTCAACGAGAGTGAAAAAAAACAACCAAAACTATTTGCATCATCACGGGTATCACGGAAAATTTGAGGAAGGGAGGAAGAGGAGATTGTTCGGAGAGAGCTATGTTCAGTGGGATTGTATCCAGGGTTTTTTTTTTTTTTTTTTGTTCGGATGGGTTTTGTCCGACGTGTTTTTTGTACGGTATTCAGCTATTAGAGAAGATTCAATATGTTTGAAACCATTCACCAATAGTCCGCATACACTTACACACTAAAATCAGTGGGATTAAAAATCAACCCAAAACAACTGGTTGGACTACTATTCCTAGAAATGTTAGACCTAGGACTATAATTCCGCGGAATAATAGTCCAGAGGGACTAATTTTCCTACGGACTATCATTCCTGTCACACCGGTGCTTCGTTAATTAAATTGTTGATGATTATTCCTATAATTAGTTTTTGCAACTTAATATCATTGCGTCCGTGAAAATACTGCCTATCCCGCAGACTGTACCTTAGACAACGGCCATATCCAAGCAGCTTTTTCCCGTAAATTGCCATTGCCATTCTTATTATTGTTCAGTCTGTGAGTCAAAAACATAGCTTATAATCCCTCTTGGAGATCGTCGAACTCTTTCGGAGGGGTCATAACCTATGTTGTGTCCACAGAAATGAAAACTGTTGATCGCACATTTGTTTTCAAGTGTGTTATTCTTGTTGTATCAGGTAAATAATTGATACTAACTGTAATGAGGGTGTGTGTTTGAACGTATTTCCTTTTCAGTAGTATTATGGATCTGACCATACTGACGGCGTTATTGACCCCAAAAGTCGTATCATACCGCAGTGCATGATCGGTGAACTGTAAGCTATTAGGCTCCGCTCCACAATTTCGAACTTTTACGAAGTTGTAAAATTCTAACCTGAGGGCATTTGTTGAAACTAATGCCATGAGAAGTGAAGATGTATTTTGTGGTATTAGATGTCGTCCTCCTGGGTGGGACAAAGCGCCATCTGCAATACTTTAGCATTGCAGATGTCGTCTTGTTCCGCTCAAGGGACTATATGCTAGAGCTGTAGGTTAACCGAAACCGAACCGAGGTTTTTAGTTTTTTTAAAAAACTGAAACCGTTGACATCCCGTAATCTAAGGTTTTTCGTTTTTTATTAAATACTCGCTTGCTGCAGAAATTCACAGAATGTAGCCATCCCAGAGTAGTGAGAGTACCCAGACACTGCCAATGGCAGTGTCTGGGTACTCTCACTACTCAGGGAAGGCAACATTCTGTGAATTTCCGACATTTCAGTTTAGTTGTGCTTGCAGCTTTCCTAAAGTTGCGTGTAGGTGTCAGACCTCGAAAAATGGCCAAGCACAATAAAAGTTCTGTATATTTAGGTAATTATTATATTGGCCTTCCTGATTCTTCATGCATTATAGCTTATTTCGGGCATTCATTGAGTTTCACTCAATTTCACTACCATTCAGTTATGACTCCGGACATAAGAATGCGTTTTATTGAATTTTACTTGGCCTCATGAACAAACCGAAAACCGAACCGAGGTTTTTCTCCACCTGAAAAACCAAAACCGAAACCGAACAAGAAATTTAAAAACCTACAGCTCTACTTTATACGATAGATTGGGCTGAGGAATTATGGTAAACAGTGGGTTCGGAAAAATTGCTATTTTTTAAGATCTCATTTTGCACATTGTTGCTCGGAGGCATGTATCTAAAAATGAGACAGAAATTTACATTTTTATAATTATTTATTAATTAATAAAACAGGGAATGGAAGGCTCCAGGAGTTGGTAGGTAGAGCAGTTGCTAAATTCATCTTTTGAGGCTTCTGGGTGGCTGAGAGTGGCCAGTTTCTGCAGTTTTCATGCAAGTGTCTGGAAACCTAACACTTAACAGTGGTTTATTCTTCCCATATAAAGTTTGTGTTTTATACTTTGTCAAATGGTGGTGTTTGAGGTTAGTGGATTTAGTAAATGTAATACATGTTATGAGTTAGACAACTAAGTTTGACAATATTTGTATTTGTAGAGAGTGCACATGTATGTGATATAATGTTTGGAAATGTCAAAAACAATTGTGGAACGAAACCTTGCGGAAACGCACAAGACCAACAATATTATGACGCCATTAGCACGGTGATAAGTGGTTTCATTGCATATGGGCTGCACATGCTGTTACGGTGACACGCATTACCGTTATCCACTCTGTTACATTTAGTTCGCCATATTAAGTTTCCATAGTAGAACGCAGATACTATGGGACATGCGTTATTTTATAGACCAAGGAATGAGTTCTATAGTGGTGGTTGACTGAATTGGAGTACTGCGGTATAATATTAGTTGTGAGGAATACCTATTTTGGTCTATTTTTAGACACGCCTGTCAGTAGTAGTCATGCAATTGACGATTTTTTTATGATACCGTTTACGAGTGGGGTGTGACGAACACAACCGTTTGCCCTTAAAGAGATACAACGAATCAGATACACCAATGTGTAGAACTTTGTAACTGAATTGCGGTGCCTTTATCACGCACATCTCAAAGGATTTTCTGCGATCGTGATTAGAAACACATATGCACATTTTAATACCGAGACGCCGGAAGCTTGAATGTGCGGGGGGGGGGGGGGGGGGGGCTGAGGAAGGGGTAACCTGGACAAAGGGTAGGAATGTTACATTTGGATACATGTAGTGACGAAGCCCATACACATCAGCAAGACAAATAACAACGATTTACTGTCTTACTACATTTTATATTAAGAATTCCAAGTATTACGCAAATCTGAAACATTGACAGTCGAATAAAAAAAAAAACTTTTGGAATGTTGCAAACATTCAATGCCACATTTTAGCTGATGATATGAGCGCTATTAAAATATCCGTGCAAGGGCACGGGTGGCTCCCTGGCATTAGGGTGCAAGGCTAGGTTGGCGATGCACCCACGTCAATCCGATATCCCTGTATAATACTTGACCGTCATTACTAGCATACCAATTGCATGGTTATGTGGGAATTGAAGTCAATATTCTGCTCAAGACAGTTTAACCCTGACACGACTAAAAGACGTCACTTGCAAATGACATTCATCAATGAATGAAAACTCAGGGACCGACCTGGGCATGCGCCAGTGCGTATTTGGTTCTGAAACATCAGGACCTGGCTCTTAAATCTCCGAAATAGGCTTCTCAGTTGGCGCGTAACTTCTCAGATCATATTTTGATATTCTTTCGATGGATAATCGAGAGAGACACTCTTACATGTATTATATATATGATTATCATTTATCATTGTTGTGGAGTGCTTAAGTTAATACTTCAAGTCTTAATTACCAAGCATTAATCTTCACTGTGGTTTCTGATCAAGTCTTGGCTGCCTAAATAGGCAGCCAAGACTTGATCAGAAACCACAGTGAAGATTAATGTTTGCGCTAGTGTACTAAATGAAAATGATGAGAGCTATTACATACTTGCAGTGTGTGTTACAAACAGCAGTGTGACTCCGTAAATTGAAATCTGGCGCATGAATTGAAAAAATAGGCTCCGAGGCTAGAGCGTAGTTTAAATAGTCCTGATCGGTCCCTGAAAACTTCAAATTTTGTGCTACAAAAACATAATTTCTGACCTATCTCGGGGACGACCTCGTTTCAGTGAGCTGGCATAAGCTACGGTTTGTTGGCAAAAATTGATAAAAAAAATAATATAAACTTCAATGGTGAGCTGTGTGAATAACTCTGGTTGTTTCTAAACGTTCTCTTAGTTAGACAAATGGTTAACGAGGCTTGTCTCCATGTTGTGATAATAGCAATAGGGTTAACAAAAACTGAGTAGAATAATGAGAGAGATATCCATGCGGTTCAGACAAAAATGATGAGTCAATGGAAGCGTGAATCTTTATACAGTTAAAACTAGAAGTCCTGTCACGAATTGTGCGTTTATCTATGCTTAATTGCCCGTTAGAATTGCACGCAATCGCCATATCGAATGGCACCCAAAGCACGACAGGTTCTCCTGGTTACTCGTAGCAAACACGGGCAATGTTTCTGCCAATGGACCTCCGGGTTACCCGGAGGTCCATTGGCTGAAACATTGCTTGTGCACAGGCCATATGTACAGAATTTGATAGCCTTACTATGGTCATAACGCGTAGATTAACGCGCAGATCGACGTGCTATTTGTGCGCATTTCATGACAGGACTTCTACTTTTAACTGTGCGAAGTTAACTCTTTCAACACTGGTGCCCTGGAAGATATTATTTCAGTCAATACTGTCAACGGCGAAATGAACAAAAGCATCCTGGTTTGTTGGGAGGTTCAGTAATAATTTAATCAAACAGTTCTGTCGAGGTGTTCGATTAACTCTTTGAACCATAGCGGCCTCTTCTCCGGCCAGGAACATGATACGTCATTACGTCATTAAATAAGATGGCTGTTCAGTAGATGTGTGCTGTGGACCAATCAATATTTTCAACGTGCAGCCGCGAGGCTGCACGCTGAAAATATTGATTGGTTTACCCCAAATAATGAAAATGGCCTCTTTTAATTGCAATCATTGAACTGGCAAGGAAGATACCACTAGAGTTCAAAGGGTTAAATTATTACAGAGCCTCGCTTCATATTGTTTGCTCTTTATATCTTCTGCTCGTCCACTAGCAGTGTTTTCTTCACGCAAAAAGTTATGCACGGCCAGGAACATGATTCGTCATTCAGGGGTGGCGCCAGGGATTTCTCGACAGGGGAGCTGACCTCTCCGATAGGGGGGTCTATAATATTTGACCTCCCAAACGAAGGAAAATGAGTGAAAAATGATAAATTGGAGAACCAAAATAGTAGCAAATTGAGTATGTTTGTTGATTATTTAACGTAAACATATTATAATAAGGTCGGGAAATATTTCATCTATAAAGCAAGTTTAACGAACGACATTAAGGAATTTCGTGAGAATCACTATTCTCTATCAAAGTTCCAGTGCTGCACGGATTCGAGTCCACCCTGCGACACTGGAATATTGACAGAGAATAGTGATTCTTGCGAGTTTCATTGATGTCGTTCGTCAAACTGGTTTTATAGATTAAACAAACAATAATATCCCAGCATTCCAGGGAAATAAAATAAAATAAATCTTAACGTCCTGCACACAACTTGTGCGGACGCCATTGTTGTTTAGATTTCGATAGATTCCAAACTTTTACCATGACGATAACCGATGATTAGGTATGGAGGTAATGGAATGCCAGTTGGATAACAACTGTCATAATGCCTTACAAAGAAGAACCATATACCTTGTTCTTGATTGACACAAGACGAGATATCTGCATTCGATTGTCGGAAATTTCTGGTGAAGTCGGGTTTACGAAACTCTCCGACGGACTGACTAAAAATCTCCGACAGGGGAGGGGGGGGCAGGACCTCTCCGACGGGGGGTAGCCCCCCTGACCCCCCCCCCCCCCCCCCCGGCGCCACCACTGACGTCATTACGTCATTAAATAAGATGGCTGTTCAGTAGATGTGTGCTGTGGACCAATCAATATTTTCAACGTGCAGCCTCGAGGCTGCACGCTGAAAATATTGATCGGTCTACCCCAAATAATGAAAATGGACTCTTTTAATTGCAATCATTGAACTGGCAAGGAAGATACCACTAGAGTTAAAGGGGTTAAATTATTACAGATCCTCGCTTCATATTGTTTGCTCTTTATATCTTCTGCTCGTCCACTAGCAGTGTTTTCCCCGTCACGCAAAAAGTTATGCGCACCGTGTTGGAAGAGTTAAACTGTGTTTCTATCGGTTTGGCGTAAACAGGAAATGAGTATTGTTTCATGGTGTGAAGAAACACTCATCAACATCATGAATTAGAAAAGTGAGCATTTCGATGAAAACAAAACGGACATTGCTCGTTAAAATTTCCCTGCACAAAGAAACTACTTGAGACTCTCCATTTCGCATCACAAAATCGTGAGGTGGTTCTTAAATTGTACATCATGATGTAATACGTCTATAATTTAAGGGGCTGGGGGGAGGTGGTAACCGGTTCTCGTCAGATCACCGAATATAGCAACGTCGAGCCCGGTTAGTTCTTGAAATGGTGACGCTCTGAACGATCGATTCGGACTCCCGCGTTGTGTCATTGGGCAAGGCACTTAACCCCGATTTCCACAGGGGGTCACGATGACACCGTGTACTAAGGCGTACTGCACGTCGATGGTGCGCATGTCTTCAGCCAATCTAACCCTGCCTGTGCAGCAATTGGGTTAAAAGATCAGCTGGGTTAAAAAATAACCCAAATCAACTGGGCTGAGTGAATATGAACCCAACTGGGTTCAAATTCACTCAGCTCAGTTGATTTGGGTTAATTGTTAACCCAACTGATTTTAGAGTGTATGAACCGAGACCCGGATGTTTGATAAATTGTGTCATAAAAAATAAGAGCGACAGTTTAAAAACCATGCCAATGGAGCTGATGTGAACAGAAAACAGCCATGTTGATGCATGATAGGACGAAGGACTTCGTGAATAAGTACGGTTGGATGTACCAATCATAGTTGTAATCCAGAGTGTGTTTGACCCAGATACCCAGAGAAAACATCAGCAGGAGCACAATGATGGTCGTGTCTCTATTGTTTGAAATGCCTCAGTGATTGTTTTCAGACAGCACTCTTCTTGCTTGGATGTGATGCAACTAGGGCTGTCACGATTTTTTAATTTAGTAATCGATTAATCGTCGCAAATAATCGATAATAATCGATTAATCGTACATAGATGACCCCCCCCCCCCCCCCCCCCCCCCACTCTTTGAAGTCGTTAATAATGAAGTTCAAGTCAGTTGACGTACCTCAAGTAAAGTTTAGGTACATTCAAAGCTTTGATGTTCTGAACTTTTGAACCGTCAGTGTAATAATCAAAACCGGTCGACAGTTGCGAACTTCGAAAGTTCGCAACTGCCGACCGGTCTTGATTATTACACTGACGGTTCAAAAGTTCAGAACATCAAAGCTTTGAATGTACCTAAAAGACAAATGCTTCTAATGGCTTCTTTGGGGTTTAACGTCGACGTTCTTGACCTTTTACCTTCAGAAAAATAGTTTTTCGATGAAATTTTTAAAAAAAAGTATTAAACATCTTAAATGGGGAAAAATTTACCGATTCTTCGACAACGAAAAATACTAATCGATTTTGGCGTGGGCGATCGACAATCGATTCACCGATTAATCGTGACAGCCCTAGATGCAACGCATAGAGTTGTGACCATATTAAATGAAGTGTCATCTAGAATACATAATGTTGGACTCTGGCGAGTTAGAAATATAGAAATATTATGTAACATTTCTCTTTCAATGAAATTAGACAAGCTCATTTCAATGAGGTTGTCATAAGCTATGTGTTGTAAAGAAAGAAAATCTTTTGAAAAAGTTATCCGCCAAGTCTCTTAGGTAACGCGTTAACCAGCCGAAGTCACCAAAGTACCATCGGTTTGTCGGTCGGGAGATTAATGGCTTTAGCAGCACGGTCGCCATGGAGTAGTCACTTTCCACGAAAGGGCAATATTTCCACAAACGCACGAATATTAGATTCCAAACTCTAATTACAGGAATGACCATCAACATTTTAATTAATGAAGCTGCAGGCACAACCCGGTGCTTCATTAATTAAAATTTTGTGGCAGAGGATTTTTGTTACTTGGTAAACACGAGCGTGAACGTCACAGCCCATGCGTGGATTACGGCCACTCCACGGCTAGTGTACCGTAGCTAGCTAAAATGCACCTGAAAAGAGTTCCCCATTGGAACGGGCTCGGCGGCCTTGCACCAATAAGGGATCATAAGCCAAGGTTTATAGGCCAAATTAAAAAAAAAATATAATTCGAATATTCTGTCACAGAGAAAATATCCAGGCTAATTGTATGTTTGTGTTAATTGTTATTTTTCTATTTATAGGTATTGCGAGACTAATAACCTGTGACAAGCTATTCGACTTACAAGAAAAGCTCTTCGTTAAATATGATCCCGGTATACGACCACACTGTGGACCAAATAAAACAACTGTTGTAAAAATTGATGTTGCGCTTCGACAATTACTCTCACTCGTGAGTACCACTATTTAACATTTTATCATATGACTCGTCCGTTTTGTTCACTTTAAAACATTTGATATTTTGCTTTCATATTAATCAGTGATAAATAAAGCCTTCCATCGATTTCATTGGTCAATTTCAAAACTGGACAATTTGATTGGCTGAACAAAATACAACTGGGCCATATTTTCATAATTTGCATCATTAGGGTTGAAAGATTTCATTGATCAATTTCAAATATGGACAGTTTGATTGGCTGAACAAAATACCACTGGGTCACATTTGCATAATTTGAGTAGGGAGAATTTACGTTATCTGCCCTATTTGGGTTGGGTTATATTGCATTAACCCTTTACCTAACATAACGACCGAAATCGGCCAGTGCTATATACAAAAAAAATTTCATTGTTTGCTTCCAAAACATAGGTTATGACCCCTCATTGGAACGAGCGCGTCGCGCGCGTTCCAATGAGGGTCATAACCTATGTTTTGGAAGCAAAAAATGAAAATGTTTAGTTATATGATGAGGTTTTTTCCAAGTGTCGTCTGCAACACACGTTAGGTAAAGGGTTAAAAAGTCATACTAAGTCGGTAATTTGTGCATATGTGTGTCATATGATAAATAGAATATAAAATAAGTGTTTTTCTCATATGATATTTATGAAACTCGTCCGAATTTTCCCTTTGGGGCTCGCCAGACGGAAAATTCTTAGACTCGTTTCATAAATATCACATGAGAAAAACACTCATTTCATATCCTCTATATATTGAATAATTCCCGTGTCATCAGGACCTCAGGGGCCATTTTCAACCCTCTGTGCTATAATGCCAAACTACCAGAGTTTTCGACGTAATTCTATTCTAATTTTAACCATACATCTTCTTTGACAGCTCGTCAGGCTTTCACACTGCAAAAAATATAGGTTCTCTTTAGAACCAAAAGTGGTCCTAATCTTTTCCCTGAGATGGAACCAGCTCTGTTTAAACAGTATTTATTTCAAATCAAATAAATTTACCAAGATTAGCATTCAATTAACATTCAATTTTGACAGAATATTACATGAACTGAAGAAGATTCAGCTGTAAACTTGGAGCTTATTCAACGCAGTCTCCAAACATTTTGAAAAAAAGGAGATATGAACAGTTGGCATATCGAACCAGATGTGGTTCTGTATAGAACCAAAACTGGTTCGATATGCCAACTGTTCATGTCTCCTTTGCTTAATAATGATTTGAGACAACCTCTTACTAGCTCTAAACTTACGTCTGAAACCCCCTCAATTTATGTTTAATTCTGTTAATATTTAATGTTAATCGTTATAAATTTATTTGATTTGAAATAAATACTAACAGAACTGGTTCCATCTCGGGGACAAGATTAGAAACAGTTTTGGTTCTAAAGAGAACCTATATTTTTTGCAGTGTAGTCTTCGTCAGTGGTATGATATGTACCCGAAGGGGTCAAAGTTTGGAAATGTAGTGTGTGCCTTACGAAGTGCTGTGATAGACACGCGGCCCAATTACGTCATGTGGACTTATCATGGTAACCCGTGTGACCGACCTTGTTTTTACGTTATCGCCATGGTGATGCGTTGTCTGAACCCAGTCCAGTAAATTTGGTCTCAGAAAACCCTTTGGGGATGGTCCAGAATTAATGTATTGCACGAGTATCACAATTTTACTGTAATCTCGGGACGAGCTGAAAAATCTATCCACCCTGTGATGAAAAAAACACGGTAAAACATTTCTAAATGGACCGAAAAATTAAAAAGAACTTCGTATACAGTCTCGAGTGAGAGGTGCCCTGGCTGTCAACTCGATATGATAGCACATGTTCAAATTGTTCCAAGTGGAGAACACCATGGAACTCTACTCCTCCAACCCACCACAGTGGGATGGGGGCGGTCATCCCTTTGGAAATATGTGTATAACATTAATATGACATGGCAATCAATATGGGCTTGTACACTGTACATCACACAAAGCTACAATGTGACCGTTCACATTTTTATAGGTGTAATGATAACACGCAAGTACGCACAGCAATATTGGCATAGTCGCTGATTCAGAAACGCCATTCAATAACATCTCAATGTAAACCAACGCACACTCTACATACTCGGAAACATGGACAAGTCGTGTATTTGTCATTTTATGTGCAGAGAAGTGGGCAGTGATAAATCATTTTATAAATCCAGGTTATTCAGTGCTCATATTTGACATGTTATGTATACTCAGTGCGACACAGGAAATGACACGAATAAGCATATGTCACGAATTCAGCCTCTTAACCCTTTACCCAACGTAATGGCCAAAACCGGCCAGCGCTATTCTCAAAAATCGCCAATTAATTTTCAAAATATTTTCATTTTTTGTCTCAAAAACATAGGTTATGACCCCTCGTTGGAACGAGCTCGTCGAGCTCGTTCCAACGAGGGGTCATAACCTATGTTTTTGAGACAAAAAATGAAAAAATTTAGTTATTCAAGAATTTTTTTTTGCAAGTGTCGTCTGCTTTTCATGTTAGGTAAAGGGTTAATAGACGAACTGTCAACCTCGTGTTACCACGCAAACTGGAGCCAATACTATAACACTTTTACAACTGTATTTTCTAGAATTGTATTTTCACTTTAACCCTTTGATACTTTTGTGCGTCTTATGACGTACGAAATCAAACAGCGTCTTGATACTTTGTGGTCATTTGTTTTGTTATTATTTTTCGACTTTTTGACGTTTTAGCATCAATTTCTATTTTCTCCCGAATTGTGCTCAGTGACAACCGTTGAGCCAAATGTTATCGCAGCTTAAAATACTAATATAATCCTGCTGGTTGAGTGCAAGAAGCCACTATCGGGGCTTTTAAAAAATGAGGATACCGGAGCAAAAGCCAACACTTTCCTTGCTTATATTTCATATTCAGTGAAACGCAAATAATATTTTGTGTATATCAATTTGTTTTATTACAAATTATTGGAGGGTGCCTGTGGGCACTTCCAATAATTTGTAATAAAACAAGTTTCGAATAACCAATTCAGAGCACCAAATAGAATCTAGCCCTCAAGCAGATAATCAATCACTAATGTGAAAAATATCTTATTTGTACTTTCCGACGGTTAGTTTAAACAATATTTATTGAAAAAATCGATATGTATACAATATTCAATAACAGTTAATAGAAGCAAACAAAGTGTGAACAGCAAGCAATACAATTGTATACAAGTAGCAGATAGACAAGGTAATGTGAGAGAGGGGATCCGACAGAAAGCTTACAGCTTATGTAAGTCGTCTCCCCGGTTGGTTAACAAAGATACTCCTGTAGGTGGTGTAAAATCAGTCAAAGAGCTCACACATCGCTACATGGATGCCGAGAACACACCCACCCCTCCACTGTGTTTTAATTAAGACAAAGTTGCTACAATCGTAGGTTAGATTAAACCAAGGAAACTTTTAACACACATACCCTCTCAGGCCAATAACATGCAGCGACTGGGCTGATGAGCAGATTCGGCAACCAGGCAACGATATGTGAGATTGTTTAAACTTCGGGTTAAGAGAAAAGAAGAAGAAAAGAAAACAAAAAGTAGTAGAGTGGTAGAAGATCCAAAGCACTGATCGAAGAGTGAGGAAAGTGACAGGAAAAAATTACAGGTGCCAGGTTGAATACATGGTGCATTGAGTTAAGACTATGTAGAATAAACGGGCGGTAACTTGGTTTCAGATCATCAATTTAGAGATGGCTATGTTACAAGTTTCAGGTTTCGGTGGTGTTGAGCTGCAGGAAGGAGATATTATGTTGACTTATAACTTACTAAAATCGTTTAGTGGATAAAATAAAGTCATGGACTACGTCAAAAATAAGGCTGTTATCCTCGTTGTTTAGGAATTCAGATCCAAACAAGAGTATGGATGTGTCTACTGTATATGGAAGTAAATTAATCGAGATGTTGCGAGCGTTCGAGAACAATGGACACTGAAGAAGAAAATGATCGGTAGTTTCACGCTCGCCACACTGACACAGGGGGCTTGGTGATAAATGATTTTCATATAGATGTGAGTTGAGGTTACTACAGTGTAACCGCAGCCTGCAGTGATATATTTGGGCCCTGCGAAATTTCGCATCATTGAAGAACTTTGGGGGTCTTTGGTTACCATTGCTCAAGAAAGATTTAAAGTTAGTCAACGATGAATTCTCGCGGACAGGTAAGGGCAAGTTATTCCACTGATCAGTGACGTTGGGGATAAAAGAGGACTGATACAGTTGCGTTCGACAGAAGGGGACTCGGTGGTTCTGACTAGATCGGAGACTAAGTGATGGATTCGTCACTGAGATAAGTCGAGGAACCTTATTTGAAATGTATGGGGGAGACATGGGGGAGACATATGATGATACATTTTAAAATACTGAATTAATTTATGTTTGCGGCGTCTTTCTTGCAAAGAGTCCCAACGTGTTTCCGTATATAAAAGAAGCTTACTGGCACTCATTGTAGCTCCTGTGATGATTCTTGCAGCTGCAATTTGTATTTTTTCAAGTTGAGCGACATTAGTCACAGAACAATTATCCCAGACAGTATCCGCATATTCAAGAAGAGGCCTTATAAAGGCAAAATATATCTTTTCTAAGACACTGCGATCAAGACTAAATTTAAATTTTCCGACGGTTGACGTCGCATTTTGAAAAACGTTGAAGAAACTGAATTCCCAGTGACGTTTGAACGTCAGGATAATTTAAGTCTGAAAGGATTACTATATCTGAATAAAATGAATCATTAGCATTTTAAAAGATATGGCAATTTGCCAAATGGTTCATTTCAACCCACTTAAAGTACTAGAAAATACAATTCTAGAAAATACAGTAGTAAACGGGTTATAGTATTGTCCACAATTGTGTTCCATGCTTTCCACTTGTATGCTTTGTGAAGTATAAAAACTTTGAATATATACATACAACTAATAGTAAATGCATCTTACAAAACGTCCCCTCAATCACGTACAGACAAAAAAAAACCTAGTCAATTTAAGGGAGACAATTTGATATTATGTATAAAGGTAAACAGAGGTGCGATCGACAACAAAAGTCTTTACAAAAACATGCAGTCGATAGTTTATTTATTCCATGTTAGTACGACCTCAAAGGGGGTAGGGGTACCCTACAAAAAGATGCATAAAACATTTGATTGGCATGTCTGCAGTACAGTCGCCGTGGACTGGTCACTTTCCACAGGTGGGCAATATTTCCATGGAGGTTATAATATTAACTTCCAAACACTAATTACGAGAATAATCATCAAAAATTTAATTAATGAAGCACCGGGTATAACCCGGTGGTTCATTAATTAAAGTTTTGTTGGCGGTTTTTTGTACGTGGTAGACATCACTGACTACGCGAGGATTACGCGGCGACTGTGCTGTAGGGTAACCTTTTGCGCAGATTCCGAATTCACTTGATGCCGCTCTGTAGCCCTTAGGCAAGTTAATGTATTTAACGCTTTTCAGACCAATTTTGTAATAACATTTAGCCCTTTTGCTGAGGCTGCCAGATGTCCCTTCGGGAGATCCAGTATAAAAATCAACCTAAACACTGGTTCGATCTTCCCGTAAACATGCAGGAGGAAGCACTTTTTAGGGCCAAGGTTGGAGATACCGTTAGCAGTCGAAGAAGATTGGCATACTGAATTTTTCACCGAGGCGGAGATGTCGTTAACAGTCAAAGAAGATTGGGAAAATGAGTTCTTCACCGAGGCGGAGATGTCGTTAACAGTCGAAGAAGATTGGCAAAATGAGTTCTTCACCGAGGCGGAGATGGGAGGAAAAAAATAGCTTTCTATGGAAATCAAAAACGGCTCTTTTCAGGGCCACCATAATCCTAATAAGAGTTGCTTTGTCACAAACACACACTTTTTTCAACCAATCAGATACCTCCATTATCCCACTCCCTCACTGCCACACCCCTGTAACTCCTCACAAAACCTAAAACTTTCATGAACTCCCCTCCTCCAGCCCATCCAATACCAAAAACTTTTGGAAACCTCTCCCCCTCCCCCACTTCTCACAATAGCTAAATTATCTTGAACCCCAGTCCAGTTCTCTAAATGTAATGGGCACGTCAGGCCCCAGATACCTTGTCCCCACAATTTTGAGTGATCAAATTGCTCCCACTAGTCTACTCTCATAACTTACCGCACTCTTAACCCTTAGTTACTATGAGGTTGTCCCCCTTATAAATAGCGTATATTCAATTAATGTGTATATATATTAATACTTTTTGTTGAATAATTCATTTTTTATTCCACAAGACAATTCTCGAAAAAACAAAATGGTGGATCAGTTTGATAGAAATACATGTATCAATTTATTCATGACTGTCTGTCGGTTATCAAAACAGCCCTTAGGTGTTTAACAGTTAATTGTGGACCAGTTCATTTAAAAATGGTGAATTCAAGTAATGTCCAGCCATCATTTTCTCAAAGTTGATGAAAATAATCGCTTTTAAAATTTAAAAAAAAACACTAAAATTTGGGTGAGAACACTATGGCCTGTGTTTAATCATAGAAAAAGCACACCTGCGATATCATGTTTTACCAACCGGTATGTTTTATTTTTGAACATTTACTGAAGAATAACCCACCCATCTAAGTAAAAGCATGAAAGAGCTACCATTATCTAATTATCCATGTGGGGGAGGGGGTGGGGTGGTAGCATTGTGTACTATGACCTACTACTTTCAGCCAATGATAACCCTGTGTAGAACTTTGCCAGTTGTTTGCCTTTGTACCATGGTTCTTTCTGGATTGCACCAACTGTTGTTAAATGAATAAATGAAAAAAATACAATTCTATAATAACAGGCCAAGCCCTCCTTCGTTTTACATGTTTTGTGAGGAGAAAATCAGCAGTACTTTCACCTCCCTCATTTTAATAGTTGAAACACGCTGTTGCTCGAAAAATGATAAAAGGATATGCGATTCTGTATTAACCCCCCAAAAGAGCAAAACGTGGGAAAATATAACCCACCTAGAGCTGCGCCAAAGCTATGTACACTATTCGAACTCCCGCATTGTGTCCTTGGGCGAGGTACTTAACCCTGATTATCCACATGGGGGCACGATGATGCCGTGTACTAAGGTGCACTGCACGTTGATGATACGCATATCTTTGAACAATCTAACCCAACCTGTGTGACAGTGCAGATTTATGACTTTGGTGAGATGACAGTTACTCATCATTGCTTGGTGGGTCTCTTCAGGCATTCCGGTTTCCTCTACTCATAAAATTGTCATGGTTATGATTAGCCATCGCACATAAGTATATGACCTTAAACACCAATAAATAAATAATGATTTTAAATCTATTAAGACCTGAATAATTTATGAATCAGTGCATGTTATTTGATTTTAGCCAGTGGATTGACAGTGGCTTCTGAACTTCGAGCTGGAGAACTCCGTATTTATTTAGAATAAACTGCGAACATTTAATTATAACTTGAACTTGATGTCCAGGTGTAATAAAATAGCGTATTTTCTGCAGACATTCTGTTAAATTCTGACATAGATTTATTCATGTAAACGCAGTAGGTTTACAGACCTGTAGATTTTTTTTGCAATTGAGTAAAAAGATTTGATATTTATTGATGTAACATGCCGATTAGCATGTTTAATGGATCTAACTACACCAGCCCAACCTACCCTTTGCCCACCATGATCACAAAAAACGTTTCAATTGATTCTCTCTCTCTCTCTCTCTCTGAAATCTGATTCATTGAACCATACTACAGTGTATGTGTAAAACGATTATTTTTGTGCAAAACTCAAGACCTTTCCCTCACAAATACCTATATAAAAAACAGGATAATATTCAAGAATGCCTTGTGTACCAGCTTTTTGTTGATAAAATATGTCCTGTATAAATTCCTGAATATTATTAATGTACCAGCTTAATAACAGCCAAATTTTTATCGGATCACAGCATTTGAATAATTGCTTAAATTCCATAAATTATGTATATTTCCTGAAGTTGGCGAATGTCAAACTTGTCAAGAAAGGCACTCTGTAGTTTAGGAGACACCACAAATAAAACAATGAAAAAATCTGAAATATATTGCATTTATTTAAATATCGATATTAACCAGAGGTCGAAACTAATCAAATTGATTAGTATTAAATTACAAATGAATATGACATTTGCAGGAAAATGAACTCCGATATATGTGGCTATTCAGAATGACACCCTATTGGTGAGAGTTTTCACTTTTTGGTCCAGTTTCATGCTTATTGATTAGTGCTTCCACGAAGTCCATTCCACTTTTGCAGTCTTTTCCAGTGGATTTTCTTTAAAGACTGGTCCATCGCAGCTTTGCAGAGATATTGTTTTCTGGAAGAAAAAAGTCCACCCGTTCTTTATTTCCGCTCAGGCCCCATGGAAGATTTTGATTTTTAAGGATGTTTGCCAAAATTTTCCATCCTGTCGGCTGAAAACCTTTTCTTTTTTGCAGTAGTTCATTCATTAGATCACACATATTGGAGCCCGAAATTTTAATGCCGTTATACATGAGTCGATCTTTCTCATCCCAGGATAAATTGGGTATATTCTTTATTATCTGGAGTATCAAAAGCGCCTTCTTCTGCATAGAATCGGGTACACAGGCCATCCAGTCCAGTTCATTTTCCACTGAAAAACTAGTCTTTAAGGAGTGTGGTTTTGTGTTTTCATTGCACAAGTTTGAATGACACTGAAAGATTGTCTTGTAGAGCATCTCTTTCTCTTCAGAACTCAATGTTGAAGATTCAGTAATTGGCCTAACACCCTGGTCTATGGGTGGGACAGCTACAGCATTCGGAGTATGCATACTTCCTGTAACTGTTCATTCCTCCATGGTTCAATACACTAAATGTCTTTTTGAGGGGAGGCTGGTTGAGTCATCTATAGGTTTTCCCTCAGTGATTCCCCCCATCACTGGCGATTTTACTGGCTCTAGCTTATTTGAAAGCCCCCAAATATTACCACTTGTTAATGCATTGTTCCAACTAAAGGCTGATTTCATATGCACTGGAGGAGGATAGGGTAGTTGGTTACAGATAGATCTGGTTGTAAACGCGGCTGTATGTGGGTTCGCTCCCCCTATAGTGTGTTTAAAATTTACATTTTTGTATAATTTTCATCTGTGTCGATAATAATTAGTTTTATGAGAGTAAGATTTTTGACACAATTTACAGACATAGCGTGAATTCATCCTTTCCTTTTCAGAAGCGAGTTAATAGAGTTTCAATACTCTTCCAATACTCTTCCATTTATATGTATGAATAGGATGGGTCCCACCCCAAACTATCAATTGCTGATTGTGTAATGATATACCAAGATAAGGTGGGTTCAACCCCAACCTGTTGATCAGTGATTACTTCAAATTCTCCCACAGTGCATTGTGGGAAATTACAGTGACCTCTATTCGATGAAACGTTTTTTTCAGTGATTTAGATTCGATGAAATGGTTTTACAATGATTTTAATTCGATAAAGCATTTTTAGTGATCATTTTAATCGATAATCACATGACAAATCATGTAAAATGATCACTATTACGTGATTTGTCATGTAAAATTATCACTATCATGTGACAAAGCATGTGATCACTAGCACATGACAAATTACATGATAGTGATCATGTTACGTGCTTTGTCATGTGATAGTGATCATTTTACATGCCTTGTCATGTGATAGTGATCATTTTACATGATTTGTCACGTGATAGTGATCATTTTACGTGACAAATCACGTGATAGTGATCATTTTATGTGCTTTGTCACGTGATAGTGTTCACTAATGATCACATGCTTTGTCACATGATAATGATCATTTTATGTGAAAAATCATGTGATAGTGATCATTTTATGTGATTTGTCATGTGATTATCTGATTAAAATGATTACTAAAAATGCGTTATCGAATTTAAATCATTGTAAAACTGTTTCATCGAATTTAAATCACTAAAAAAATGTTTCGTCGAATTTACATCATTGTAAAATCAGATAATCACTCATTATCTGATTAACGTGATTATCTGATTAAACAGTGTCGAGTGGGTGGTTCAGATGTGCTACCTCAGCTTGTCATGAATGTGACTTTGATGTTTCTTTTTTGAAGTAAACTATATCAATTTGTGTGAAGTTGAGCAAAAACTTATTTTATCCCAGAGCTCTATCACTGTAATTTCCACAATGCACAGTGGGAGAATTTGAAGTAATCAATGATCAACAGGTTGGAGTAGAACCCACCTTATCTTGGTACATCGTTACACAATCAGCAATTGATAGGTTGCGGTGGGACCCATCCTATTCATACATATAAATGGAAGAGTATTAGAAGAATATTGCCACTCTATTAACTCGCTTCTGAAAAGGAAAGGATGAATTCACGCTATGTCTGTAAATTGTGTCAAAAATCTTACTCTCATAAAACTAATTATTATTGACACAGACAAAAATTACACAAAAATGTAAATTTTAAACACACTATAGGGGGAGCGAACCCACATACAGCCGAGTTTACAATCAGATCTATCTGTAACCAACTACCCTATCCTCCTCCAGTGCATATGAAATCAGCCTTTAGTTGGACCAATGCATTAACAAGTGGTAATATTTTGGGGCTTGCAAATAAGCTAGAGCCAGTAAAACCGCCAGTGATGGGGGAATCACTGAGGGAAAAACCTATAGATGACACAACCAGCCTCTCCTCAAGGAGAATTCAGTGTATTGAACCATAGGGGAATAAACAGTTACAGGAAGTATGCACACCCCGAATGCTGTAGCTGTCCCACCCATAGACCAGGGTATTAGTCCAATTACTGAATCTTCAACATCGGGTTCTGAAGAGAAAGAGATGCTCTACAAGACAATCTTTCAGCACCATTCAAACTTGCGCAATGAAAACACAAAACCACACTCCTTAAAGACTAGTTTTTCAGTGGAAAATGAACTGGACTGGATGGCCTGTGTACCTAATCCTAATTCTATGCAGAAGAAGCCGCTTTTGTTACTCCAGATAAGAAAGAATATACCCAATTTATCCTGGGATGAGAAAGATCGACTCGTGCATAATGGCATTGCAATTTCGGGCTCCAATATGTGTGATCTAATAAATGATCTGTTGCAAAAAAGAAAAGATTTTCAACCGACAGGCTGGAAAATTTTGGCAAACATCCTTAAAGATCAAAATATCCCAAGGTAACCTTCCAGAAAACAATATCTCTGCAAAGCTGCGATGGACCAGTCTTTAAAGAAAATCCACTGAAAAAGACTGCGAAAGTGGAATGGACTTCGTGGAAGCTCTAATCAATAAGCATGAAACTGGACAAAAAATAGAAAACTCTCACCAATAAGGTGTCATTCTGAATAGCTGCATATATCGGTGTTCATTTTACGGCAAATTTCATATTCATTTGTAATTTAATGCTAATCAATTTGATTAGTTTTGACCTCTGGTTAATATCGATATTTAAATAAATGCAATATATCTCAGATTTTTTCATTGTTTTATTTGTGGTGTCTCCTAAACTACAGAGTGCCTTTCTCGACAAGTTTGACATTCGCCAACTACAGGAAATATACATAATTTATGGAATTTAAGCAATTATTCAAACGCTGTGATCCGATAAAAATTTGGCTGTTATTAAGCTGGTACATTAATAATATTTGGGAATTTATACAGGACATATTTTATCAACAAAAAGCTGGTACACAAGGCATTCTCGCGTATTAGCTTGTTTTATATAGGTATTTGTGAGGGAAAGGTCTTGAGTTTTGTACAAAAATAATCGTTTTAGCACATATGCTGTAGAATGGTTCAATGAATCAGATTCCATTTTGATTTACGCTGTAAGGGGGTGGTAAAAAAAAAACCTAGAAAAAACAACAGCTTGAAAGCAATTAGTTTCCACCCATACTGTACCGGTTGGTGAGGATGGAAAGAGAGAGAGGGAGAAAGGGAGAGAGAGAGAAAGTGAGAGAGAGATAGATAGAGAGAGAGAGAGAGAGAGAGAGAGAGAGAGGGGGGAATCAGTTGAAACATTTGTTGTGATCATGGTAGGCAAAGGGTAGGTTGGGCTGGCGTAGTTAGATCCATTAAATTTCATTACACCTGGACATCAAGTTCAAGTTATAATTAAATGTTCGCAGTTTATTCTAAATAAACACGGAGTTCTCCAGCTCGAAGTTCAGAAGTCACTGTCAATCCACTGGCTAAAATCAAATAACATGCGCCGTTTCATAAATTATTCAGGTCTTAATAGATTTAAAATCCTAATTATCATTATTTATTTATTTATTTATTGGTGTTTAAGGTCATATACTTATGCATGATGGCTAATCATAACCATGACAATTTTATGGGTATAGGAAACTAGAATGCCCAAAGAGAACCACCGGGCAACGATGAGTAACTGTCATCTCACTAACATTGTAAATCTGCACTGTCACGCAGGTTGGGTTAGATTGTTCAAAGATATGCGTATCATCAACGTGCAGTACACCTTAGTACATGGCATCATCGTGCCCCCATGTGGATAGGGGTTAATTACCTAGCCCAAGGACACAATGCAGGAGTTCGAATAGTGTACGTAGCTTTGGTGCAGCTCTACATGGGTTATATTTTTCCAAGTTTTGCACTTCTGGGTGGTGAATACAGAATCGCGTAGCCTTTTACCATTTTTTGATCAAGTAACAGCATTTTTCAACTATTAAATTGAGGGGGGGGGAGTGAAAGTACTGCTGATTTTCCCCTCACAAAACATGTAAAACGGAGGGGGCTTGGCCTTATTATAGAATTGTAGTTTTTTCATTTATTTATTTAACGACAGTTGGAGCAATCTGGAAAGAACCACTGTGGAAAGGCAAACAACTTTCAAAGTTCTACACAGGGTTATCATTGGCTGAAGGTAGTACGCATAGTACACCATGCTACCACCCCACATGTGTAATTAGATAATGGTAGCTCTTTCATTCTTTTACTTAGATGGGTGGGTTATTCTTCAGTAAACGACCAAAAATAAAACATACGGGTTGGTAAAACATGGATGTGATTTTTTTATGAATAAATACAGGCCGTAGTATTATCACCCAAATTTTAGCGTTTTTTTTTAAATTTTTAAAAACGATTATTATCATCAACTTTGAGAAAATGATGGCCGGACATTACTTGAATTTGCCATTTTTAAATGCACTGGTCCACAATTAACTGTTAAACACCTAAGGGCTGTTGTGATAACCAACAGACAGTCATGAAAAAATCGATACATGTATTTCTGTCAAACAGATCCACCATTTTGTTTTTTCGAGAAGTGTCTTGTGGAATAAAAAATGAATTATTTAGCAAAAATTATTAATATATATATATATATATATATATATATATATATATATATATATATATATATATATATATATATATATATTAAATGAATATACGCTATTTATTAGGGGGACAAGCTCATAGTAACTAAGGGTTAAGAGTGTGGTAAGCTATAAGAGGAGACTAATCGGGGTAATTTGATCACTAAAAATTGTGGGGACAGGGTATCCGAGGCCTGACATGCCCATTACATTTAGAGAACTGGACTGAGATTCAAGATAATTTAGCTATTGTGAGGGGTGGGGGAGGGGGGAGAGGTTTCCAAACGTTTTTGGTATTGGATGGGCTGGAGGAGAGGAGTTCATGAAAGTTTTAGGTATTGTGAGGGGTTACAGGGGTGTGGTGGTGAGGGAGTGGGTTAATGGAGGTGTCTGATTGGTTGAAAAAAGTGTGTGTTTGTGACAAAGCAACTCTCTTTAAGATTATGGTGGCCCTGAAAAGGGCCATTTTTTTCTTTCCATAGAAAGCTATTTTTTTCCTCCCATCTCTGCCTCAGTGAAGAACTCATTTTGCCAATCTTCTTCGACTGTTAATGACATCTCCGCCTCAGTGAGGAACACATTTTCCCAATCTTCTTCAACTGTTAATGGCATCTCCGCCTCGGTGAAAAATTCACTATGCCAATCTTCTTCAACTGTTAACGGTATCTCCAACCTTGGCCATAAACATTCTTCCTCCTGCATGTCTACAGGAAGATCGAACCAGTGTTTAGGTCCATTTTTATACTGGATCTCCCCGAAAGGATGTCTGGCAGCCTCAACAAAAGGGTAGTCTTTAAGTTTCTTTTCTTGTTCCTTCGTGGGGAGCGTCGCTGACCACTACTTTTTGAATGCTAATGCAAATTCTTCATCAGCTCGCTGCTTCTTGGTTCACTCATAGCTTTTCTCGAAAGTATAGTCGATTGCTGTTGGCTCCAGAAATGGTGTATCATTGATAAGTGTACTTCTAGAAATAATAATACCTTCATCGCTTGCCATGTTGACTTTTCTGACCCAGTTTCTAATGAGAGTGAGGTTCGAATCGTCGGACTTTATAGGGGACAAGAAACACCATGCCCACTTTCCAATAACCGAAATGTTATTTGTTCATGTGGTCATTGGATTAAAAAATTACTTTGACATAAAATCAGAATACCTTGGTCTATGAGAGTTTTACGACTGCCATAAAAACGAGAAGAATAAACTTGCGTTATTAATATGTAAGAATCATGCCAAGTTATTAAATCTAATTACACCCATAAAAATAGCCACAATGGAGTCGCTATCTTCACATTTCTTCAGGTAAAGCAAGACATATTTGTCATGTGAGATCATCATTATAATGAGATTTCACTGATTTTTAAATACATGATAGCATGTCCAGTCTAACGATATTTATGACAGATTATGACCAGTCGTTAAAATGTTATAATGGAATTTATTACCTCAAAACCTGTCACTCGCATGTAGTAGTTCACGTTTGAAAAAAAATCGATTTAATGAGCTTTCGTTGGTTTTTAATTACACCAATACACACAGACACAGTGTTTACCTTAACACATGTCCAGAGTCAGTCGATAGCATTAATTATTATGTCAAATACGTTAATATCATTTTTAAATATATTATTTTTTATCTAATAATATCTATCCCAAATTATGACTTTAAAAAAATATGTACTAATCGACGTAAACATTATTAATTCATTTATTAATATACTAATTATTATAATCAACCCTAATTACACACATTAATTACATTAATTATGCAACAGTCATTAATTAAAATTAATTAAGCAACAGTTATTAATTAAAGTGATTAAAAAATATTCATTAGGTGACGTCATGTTAATTACCTTACATACCATTTTAATTACATGACATCATACACCCTGGCTACACCCCGGCCACACCCCGGGATCCGGCAGAACTGGGGCATTTTGGTTCTACACTACTACTCACTTACCCAGGAATCAAGAAGCGGTGAAAGAAGGTTAATAGACCTGCATGAAACCGTCCGAAAACATATTGAGTTGATTACTATACTCTACTTGTAGCCAATGCAGTCTCCGGTTGTGACACAGTTGCCCAGTGCTTTTAGGGAAGAGAAGACGACAGCTATTAAATATTTGAGTAGTATCACTCTGAGACAAACAGGCAAATCGGATGCTGATTTGGATACAGTGTGCCAACAGGCGATTATGCTCATTGGTAGCTGCTATGTCTGTCCATAGACAAACATGTTAGATAAGGTATGGTCTAACAAAACCGCGAAAAACACAGACAAATGCATCGAAATTATCCACTCTTCCACCAACAAATGAAACTTTCTCAGAAAATGCCAGACACGAACATGTTCAATCAATGCTTTGGTACGCTGCTCCATCAAGTAAATACCCAGAGATTGAACCAACAAAGTATGTGCGGACACGTCACTGATTCCAACTGGTATTCTTGATGGGATAGACGCAGCATCTATGCAGGTGATTAAGGAAATCAAGCGGGGGTGCGGTGGCATTGCGGTAACAGATTTTCGTCCGATCATCGATGTTAAGCAACGTGGAGCCCGGTTAGTCCTTGGATGGGCAACCGTCTGAGCGATCAATTCGGACTCCCGCGTTGTGTCCTTGGGCAAGGCACTTAACCCCGATTGTCCACATGGGGGCACGATGACGCCGTGTACTAAGGTGTACTGCACGTCGATGGTGCGCACATCTTCAACCAATCTAACCCTGCCTGTACTGCAGTGCGGAGTTACGATGTTTTAGCTGATAGCTGATCGTCGTTGCTCTGTGGTTCTCTGCGGGTATTCTGGCTTCCTCCACCCGTAAAACTGTCACCGGCACGATATGACCGTGGCTGTTAAAGTGTCGTTAAACTTTAATTAATAAATAAATAAATAAATAAATATAAGGAAATCAAGTGTTGTTGTGGCTCTAAGAAATAGTGTGGGTCTAAGCGATGTAGCTGTCTAGATGAACAAGTGCATTGTCTTTGTGCCATTGCATGATCTTCTTTGACATAATTCCTGTGATCAACAAAGCTCACATGAATTATGTCAAACAAGTGATAACATCTAGTCTGGAAGATAACAACCCAAAGGCGTTCTGGCGTTACGTCAAATCGAAAAAAGGGACAACACAGGCGTTTCTTCATTCAGACAACAAGGTCAACTACACTCTGAACCAAAAACAAAAGCACAATTACTACACCAACAATTTAAATCGGTGTTTACACAAGAAAACCAAGAGGATGCCCTACCAGTTCCACCAGGCAACCCAATGCCATCGATAAATAACTCCACATCAAGGTAGATGGAGTGAAGGCCCTCCTAGCCAAATTAAACCCACACAAGGCTTGTGGTCCTGATGGCATTCCAAATCGTATCCTGAAAGAACTGGCACACGAAATTGCTCCGGTCTTGACTAGCATTTTCCAACAGTCACTGGACTCTAGAGAAATCCTGGGTGACTGGACTAAAGCCTTCATCACACCAGTCTTTAAAAAGGGGGACAGACACGCCAGCGAGAATTATAGACCCGTATCGCTGGCCTGTGTCTGTTGCAAACTTATGGAACATGTTATATGCCGCCACATACTCAACCACCTAGAAGTGCATAAAATCTTGACAAATTCTCAACACGGCTTCAGAAAGGGTTGATCGTGCGAGTCACAGCTCCTAACAACCACCCACCGTGACGACCTCCTACAACTTCATGACAATAAAAAGCAGATTGATATTGCCATCCTGGACTTTAGTAAAGCCTTCGACACAGTACCCCACCAAAGACTGCTGAGAAAATTACACCACTATGGCATAAGAGATAACATCCACACCTGGATAAAACAATTCTTCTGCCATCGAACCCAAGAAGTGGTCGTTGAGGGAGAACACTCTGATTGTGTTCCAGTAGATTCAGGAGTCCCCACAAGGAACCGTACAAGGTCCTCTATTATTCCCCCTTCACATAAACGACTTACCCAATGAAGTCAAATCCAAAGTCCGTCTATTTGCTGACGACTGTCTCCTCTACAGACCTATCACCTCTATCAAGGAACAACATATCCTACAACAGAACCTCAATAATCTCCAGAGCTGGACAGACAAGTGGGGAATGAAATTCAACGCTAAAAAATGCTACATATTAAGATCTTCTAAAAGTAGTACACTATTCACACACTTTTATGAAATTAATAACCACATTTTGGAGGAAGTAGAAACTAATCCATACCTCAGGCTGACGTTCTCCAATAAACTAAAATGGGACATTCATATAAACAAAATGAATGCAAAAGCAAACTCGACGCTAGGTTTCATGAAGCGAAATTTAAAATACGCACCAAGAGCCCTGAAAGAAACAGCAGACAAATCCTTAGTTGGGTCAAAATTAGAATATGGTTGCGTCGTCTGGAACCCCTACACCAAAAGTGATATCCATCACTTGAGATGACACAAAGGCGAGCCGCACGTTTCATATACAACGACTACCGCAGAACAAGCAGCGTTAGTGAAATGCTCAGTGCCCTAAATTGGCCAACACTACAGGAACGCCGTAAAAACAAACGCATCCAAACACTACACAATATCATCTCTGGATGCGACGCGATCCCTAAGGCAGAGTACATCCAAATGGGCCAGACACACACAAGAAGCAATAACAACACCAAGCTGGCAGTTTACAGAACAGGAACAAAAGAATTTAAAAAATTCTTTTTCCCACGTACTATTGTGGATTGGAATGCCAGCAGTCAGGCAGCCATCGATGCAGTTTGCGGCAACTCCGCCATGCGCATATAAAAATATCAACAGCTCCCGCTGTGTTAAAAATACGCGAAAACGCGATTTACACAGTATTCAAATTCAGATTCAGCCGGAACATTTTTTAAGAGTGTCCAAATCAGCGAACTTTGATCTCTGTAGAAACTAGCGTCGATGTTGCGCATCATTTCATAAACTCCAGGCATTTTCCTGTAGAGTAGTATAAAAATACAGAATCTGGCTTTTTAAAATTTTTACCCAATCAGTTTGAACGTTTGACTCTTACTCTCTGTTTAAACCAATTTAAAAATAAGAAAACGACACTTCCACCACTGTTTGATGTTCTATTTTTTTCTGTTCACCATATCAACATCGTAACATATAATACAACACTGTTCTTTCCATTAATGTTAAGTCCAGGATTTGGGATTTGCTAATCTTTTTTCATGGGAAGATTACTTGAACTCTTAGAAGCCGGGAGTCGAGTTTTCTTGCTTGTGATGTAATACTGCAGGTAATCTGGCTGTAACGGTTCGGCTATCTTTGGGTTGGGGGAGAATTAAACACTGAGCAGGTGGTTCTAGTCAAGTGTCGTCTGCCTGGATAGGCAGACGACACTTGACTAGAAGCATCTGCTTTACTGTAAGTTTTCCGCGGTATGTCATGTTCAATAAATTCATTCTGATTGCCCGGCTTGTAAGAGTTAAAATTACGGTTTATTCCCGTTTCGCCGATGAGGTTAAATAAACAAACCAAAACTAATCGCCGGTGGAGGTGTGAACAAGTTGTTAATCCCACTGATTGATATTAATTCTTCTTCACCGGCTGAGTTCATGGTCCCAAAGTGATTAACAATCAGTTAACATTGATCAACTGTAAACAACTAAACAACTTCAAACATCTCAATAGTATATAATATGACCCTTCATGCTGTACATCAACAACATTTCCTTCAATTCATCATGGCAAGTGAACAAGTAAATGTTTCTTTCATCCCTAATAAGAGAGGTGGTAGACACTTAGTTTATGGTGGTTATAAATTTCGTGTGAAGTCTCAGAATCAACCAAATATACATTGGAACTGCGTTAAAAAAGATTCTTTAGGATGTCGGTCAACTATCAACACGAAAAACGATTTTATCAGTTCGCCGATGGGGCAGCATAATCATCCACCAGATATGGAGCAGATTGTAGCCGATGCTTTCCTAGCAGATTTAAAGAAAACCGTTCGACACGACAGCAAATCAGTGAGCGCACTTTACCAAGAGGAGCTTGGTTCTCTCAGATCGGATACCGACCCACTCATCATTGCTAAAGTTCCTACATTCTATAGCATCAAATCAGCATTATACAGGTCTCGTGCGAAAACCATACCGGCTCTTCCGAAAACTCGCTCAGCAATCAGCTTACCTGATAGTTACATGGAAACAACTGCAGGAGATCAGTTTTTACTGTCAGATCCAAGCGACGTCAACTGCCTCATTTTCAGCACAGCGTCAAACTTACACCTCCTCGACGAAGCGACTTCGTTTTTCTGTGATGGGACATTTGAGAAATCACCGAAACTCTTTTATCAGCTGTATACCATCCATGCTTTCGTCGACAATAAGATGTTGCCATTAGTCTATGGCTTGCTGCCTAATAAAACCAAGTCAACTTATATAAAATTCTTCAGCACCATACGCCAGAAGGCTTCATCTTTAGACATTCACCTACAACCAGCAACAATCTTTACTGATTTCGAAACTGCTGCACAAAATGCTTTACGACAAGTTTTCTCTTCTGCGACCATCAAAGGCTGTCACTTCCACTACGCCCAAGCAGTGTACAAGTATGCAACAGAAAAGTGCAGCCTCAGAGACGATTACAAGCAAGATGACAACATTCATGCGGTCGTTCGACGTGCTATCGGCCTTCCATTTGTACCACCACATATGGTCAGCGACGTATGGCTTCTTGTATTAGAGGCATGGGAAGAAGCGTTGGAGGAGAGAGACGTCGACCCAAGAGTTATCAAGTTCACAGACTACGTCACGACGAACTGGGTTGAGAGTAGCAACCTCAATGTGTGGAACCATCACGAGACTGTCGGCCCTCGCACCACAAATCATGTAGAAGGATGGCACAGCAAGTTGAAGAAGGCAATTGCCGGAACCCATCCTAACTTGTTCTTCTTAGTTGATTTCATTAAGAAAGAACAAGCATTCACAGAATCAACAATTCTGCAGTTGAGACATGGTGGGAAGGTGGCCCCACGAAGAAAAAAGTATCGTGCCATCGACAATGCTTTATCTTATTATAAAAGACTCTTTAGGGAAGGTCAGATTGACGCACTGTCATTTTTAGACAGAGTCAGTCGAAATTCGGGTTTTTAAAAAATGTGCTTTATGCCTTTAAATGTTCATATTATTATATTATAGTTGCTCGTTTATTATTATTTTTAGACAGAGTCAGTCGAAATTCGGGTTTTTAAAAAATGTGCTTTATGCCTTTAAATGTTCATATTATTATATTATACTTGCTCGTTTATTGTTATTTTTAGACAGAGTCAGTCGAAATTCGGGTTTTTAAAAAATATGCTTTATGCCTTTAAATGTTCATATTATTATATTATACTTGCTCGTTTATTGCGTTGATAAATCAATAAAAAAATTACATTACATTCAGTCGAAATTCGGGTTTTTAAAAAATGTGCTTTATGTCTTTAAATGTTCATATTATTATATTATACTTGCTCGTTTATTGCGTTGATAAATCAATAAAAAAAATTACATTACATTCAGTCGAAATTCGGGTTTTTAAAAAATGTGCTTTATGTCTTTAAATGTTCATATTATTATATTATACTTGCTCGTTTATTGCGTTGATAAATCAATAAAAAAATTACATTACATTCAATCAATTCGTCGTTACTTGTGAGTTTCCCTGTGGTACATGGGTTAAATTGATAAAAATTATCTCCCAACATCCAAATTAACAAATTATCGCGGCACTCCTTTGATCTGCGGATTACTGACACCTACCCCATTAGAATCACATCGGCGAAACGGGAAGACCCCAAAATTACGTTCGCTAAACAAAGAGCCAAAGTGGCAATTTACTTAGTGTTGGCAGGTATGCTACTGATAGATAATCTAAAGGACAGATTTTCTGTGAATGGTTCCTTATTATAGCTTGCCATCAAAAGACAACCTAGATAATAGGTAAGATATCTGTTGGAGGGTAGGACCAAGCGCAATCCATAGATTCATCTCACTTCATACACACACAATGGGGCAGTGATGATGCTCGTAAGCAACAGTCAATGGAATCTACTTATTTTTGCAAATCTACGCCAATTTCGAGTTACAAAATAGTTCGTTACAGGACTCGCCCAACATTTCTAGAGTGTTTGGGATCAGATTCGTAATAAATGGTCACATTTATCTGTGAAAATTAAAACACATTACGCTCTCCGTTATTGTGTTTTTCTTGACACATACTTAACTCAAAAAATAGTTATTTTCTGCCAAAATTCATCATTTTTTTTAACCAAATAAAGTACCCAAAATAAATAAACTCCGACAAAAGAGTTAAATACCTCAATTTGCCGAAAGTTACAGAATGGCATAAGTCGGAATTGGAATCAGCGGAAAAAGTGACCACAGAAACGCCGATAAAATACGTTACACACCAATTCTTTCAGGGTCACCAAAAAAAACCAAAAACAAATAACCGTGTTTTTTGTGTCAGCACTATGTGTATGAGTTATGTATCTAAACGTTTGCGAACGTTCATAACATAATATCTCTCAAATATCACACTCTACATTCGACGCTTTGATACAATACAGTCTTCGTGGACTGGTCGTAATCCACGCGGGGTGGATGATCCAAGTGAGGGAGCTAGTAGAAAACTACTCATTGGAGATCTCGGACCTTGACGTTGGGGCAAACCAGGGCAAAAAGATCGTCAGAGAAAGGGTCATGGAGGATTGTAACCGTAATTGGCGAGAGGGGGTCAAATCAAAGAGATCTTTGGGTGGCCTGCGTGATAAAGAGAAGCCTGGTTTTGAAGAGTACCTTGATGGCTCCTTTGGGGGGTCACTGTTGTTCAAGCTGAGGTCGCGGTCCCTGGAGCTGAGGGGAAAAATTGAAAAAAAACAGTGAAAAGGAGTGCCAGATGTGTAACTTGGGCGCGGTGGAGACCCTGGAACACTTTCTTATAGAATGCCCAAAATACCAGTCTAAAAGAACAAGATTCATGGGGAGTATAATGGGGAAGTGGGATGGGAGAATGAAGGACATGTGGTTAGGGGGCGACTCAAAGGAGAGGGTTAATATACTAATCGAAGAGATTGGGAAGAATGGGGCAAGGGATGTCACCAAGCAGTTCGTCTCCGAGTGCTGGGAGGAGAGAAGAAGCGCGGGAATAGGGAGGCAGTTGGTAGAACATGGGTAACCAAGGCCTTCTCATACGAGAACCGCGACAAATCAGCGGCCGGCCGAAGAGTTATTATTATTATATATTATTACGTGGGAAGTGATGTCCACGCATGCGTCTAAAGGGTAATAAAAATCATCCTCAGCAAAATTTTAATTAATGAAGCACCGGGTTGTACCCGGTGCTTCATTAATTAAACTTTTGATGATTATTCCTATGATTTGTGTTTGGAATCTAATATTATTGCGATCGTGGACAATATATCCCACCCGTGGAAAGTGATCAGTCTGCGGTGGCCGTATTGTATATTGAAGATATCATGTTTACTTTAAGATAAGATACAAACAAATATAATTACAGACAATCTCGTGTATATTTTGCAGAATGAACCTACCCAAGAAATTAAAATCAAAGTATGGCTAAGACTGGTAAGTAATGAATACATATTTACTTTCTACATACTTTCGACTGCTTTACAGTTAAAAGTAGAAGTCCTGTCATGAAATGCGCACAAATAGCACGTCGATCTGCATGCTAATCTACGCATTATGACCACAGTAAGGCTATCAAATTATGTACATATGGCCTGTGCACAAGTAATGTTTCAGCCAATGGACCTCCGGTAACCCGGAGGTCCATTGGCATAAACATTGCCTTTGTTTGCTATGAGTAACCAGGAGAACCTGGCGTGCTTTGGATGCTATTCGATATGGCAATTGTGCGCAATTCTAACGGGTAATTAAGCATAGATAAGCGCACACTTCGCGACAGGACTTCTAGTTTTAACTGTAGTTCGATGTTCTTGACTACAGTAACATGACATTTCCCACATTAATTATAGTATACAATCAGCTCATAGAATCAATTTTTTCTTTTTCTTCTGTTTATAAAGCTGTTGATCCGAATCTTTCCTTCAATACATTTCTGGAAATTTATCTAGACACATATAATATAGCTTTTCTAATTAAACATATCAAGAGTTCCAGTTAGTGCTTCAGGGGTACAACATGGATGACTCAGATCTTTTGCAATCCTCTTTACATACAAACTAATGAAACACCATCTTTCTTACAATACTAATGCACGCAAGAGACAATACAGTTAAAAGTAGAAGTCCTGTCATGAAATGCGCACAAATAGCACGTCGATCTGCGGTTAATCTACGCGTTATGACCATAGGAAGGCTATCAAATTCTGTACTTATGGCCTGTGCACAAGCAATGTTTCAGCCAATGGACCTCCAGGTAACCCGGAGGTCCATTGGCAGAAACATTGCCTGTGTTTGCTGTGAGTAACCAGGAGAACCTGCCGCGCTTTGGATGCCATTTGATATGGCAATTGTGCGCAATTCTAACGGGTAATTAAGCATAGATAAGCGCACAATTCGTGACAGGACTTCTAGTTTTAACTGTATGAATAACCACAAAAATTGCAGCTTTGCTTTCAACTGGGGTCGCGGTGGCGTTGCGGTAACCGGTTTTCGTCAGATCACCGAAGTTAAGCAACGTCGATCCCGGTTAATCCTCGGATGGGTGACCGTCTGAGCGATCGATTCGGACTCCCGCGTTGTGTCCTTGGGCAAGGCACTTAACCCCGATTGTCCACATGGGGCATGATGACGCCGTGTACTAAGGCGCACTGTACGTCGATGGTACGCATGTCTTCAACCAATCTAACCCTGCCTGTGCTGCAGTGCGGAGTTACGATGTTGGGGAGCTAGCAGCTGCTCGTCGTTGCTCGGTGATTCTCTCCGGGTACTCCGGCTTTCTCCACCCGTAAAATTGTCAAGGTCATGATTAGCCATTCTGCATACGTATGTGACCTTAAACACCAATAAATAAATAAATAAATAAATAAATAAATTGCTTTCAGCTCTCTTAAACGCAAAATAAAATTCACACTCCATTCAACTGTTTTGTTTGATAACAAAAACTGATTTGTAAATTTGATAACAAAAACTGATTTGTAAAAGACCCGGGACGTTTCGCGTCAAGTATTCTACAAAACAAAACCGCTCTTTCATTTTCAGACAGCGTTGTTGTGAACGACGCTTATCACACCTCGCATTAACCCTTTGAATGAGGATAGTGTTATCCATGTCAGTTCAGTGACAGCAATTGGAAGAGTCTATATTCATACCCTGGGGGTAGACCATTCAATATTTTCTTCGGGCTGCACGTTGGAAATATTGGTTTGTTACCCCACACATTCTCCAAGAGGTCACCCTACTTTGTGAAATTATGACGTATCCTGTCCCTGGCCCAGAAAAGGGCCTTCGGGGTTCAAAGGGATAATTGCCAAAAAATGCAACTCCTTTTTTCCAAAATAGAAACAAAATGCCTCTTCTGGCAAAAACATTTGTGGCAACCCTGAAAGTATAGTTTTTCTTCATCCTAACGAATAGTATGATTATATCTGGCAAACTTAACTCTACACTAACCACAGATTGTAATAAGTTATCAACACATTTACTTAACCCTTTACCTAACATAAAAAGCAGACGACACTTGCAAACAAAATTCTTGAATAACTATTTTTTTTCATTTTTTGTCTCAAAAACATAGGTTATGACCCCTCGTTGGAACGAGCTCCACGAGCTCGTTCCAACGAGGGGTCATAACCTATGTTTTTGAGACAAAAAATGAAAAAATAATGAAAATTAATTCGCGATTTTTGAGAATAGCGCTGGCCGGTTTTGGCCGTTACGTTGGGTAAAGGGTTAACCCTTTGAACTCTAGTTGTATCTTCCATGCCACTTCAATGGCAGCAATTAGAAGAGTCTCGATTCATTATTTTGAGTAAACCAATCAATATTTTCAACGTGCAGCCTTGGGGCTGCAGGTTGAAAAAATTGATTTTTCTACCCCACACATTTACTGTACAGCCATCCTATTTAACGACGTTAAGACGTATCATGTTGATGACCGGAAAAACGGCCGCTAGGGTTCAAAGGGTTAAGGAATGATAGGCGAAAATGCAGACCAATTGACCCATATAATAAATGATTGAAACACCACCCTCCCGCTGGCTTTTTATCCTAGCTTCTCACACTTGAACGTAATTTCGACCCAAGGAACGGAAAAAACAGCATCCCTATCATAGACCGGATAAATCGCCCCATGTTTACTCATCCAGTCACAGTCTGTTCGCGAGTTCCGTTTCCTTTAGGGGGTGGCAGGTAGACAGCCAATCTGGCTATGCCACTTCCCACGGTATGCTATTTGTTACTCATGTATAATCTTTATTTTTATTTACATCATACATATATGTATATCGTGAATAAAGAATCTGAATCTGAATCTTCCTTTATTAAAGTGATAAAATGAAGATTGCAAAAACATCCCAATATACACATCAGGCGATACACACCTCTTAGATAACTGGATCAACTAGTGTTTTGCCTATTTTTTCTGTTACTGCAAAACCTGATGTACACGGGATAGCACAGTTTCCCAAAGGAGAACAACATTCTGGACAGACATTAATATGGTTTTCAAAACGGACATGCAACATACCCCCCCCCCCACCCCCACCCCCACCCCTTTTACTCCTGCGTCAAACCTTTGTTTGACCCTAACAGCAATAGAAGTAAAGCTTGTACGTTATGTGTATACTTGGGGTTTTCAAAAGCCCTCGACGCCGTTAATCATAATAAACTTATGAAAAAACTCAAATTTTTGCATTCGAGGTATCCAACATGAATGATTCACATGTTATCTCACTGGACGAGCTCGCTTCATCACGTACACTATATTATCTTCTGACCTTAAAATCATAAAGGCTGCGTCGCCAACAGTGGCGGCGCCAGAGTTACAAAAGTGAGGGGTACAGTTGGGGATTGTGCCGCGCCGAGCTGGGGCGGGTTTCGGGGAGGGGGGTGCCCTCTCCTTAAGTTGAGAAAATCTTTAACTGTTTTGCAACAAAATCATGCGAATATAGATATCATTGGAACCGGCTGAAGCAGGTTCCAATGATATTCATATTTGCATGATTTCATTGAGTTATACCTTTGAGAATTTTTCTAAAATATTAAATTTTATTTATTTTTTAAAATTGCTGGAGGCTGAATTCCAAACGGATGCCTTGCACGCTCTCGATTCTAGCATTCGTCGAATACTCTTAAGCACTATGTTTCAGTCCGTTTAAACGCGGCATGCCTTGTTGCAGTTTGGACCCTCGACTCTTGTTTGCAGCTAGCGCGTGTGTGTGTGTGGGGGGGGGGGGGGGGGGGGGGGCAAACATAATTTCAAAACTTCTCTGATTTAGTGCATTTGGGAATATGGGATTAAGCATGCCGACCATTACACCGCAACGTTCAATACAACAAAAATTAAAATGATAGTATTGTTTTACTACGCTTGGCGAAAAAAGTGGAGGGGTAAGTACCCCCACATACCCCTCCATGGCGCCGCCACTGGCCTCGAAGCTCTATGCTTGGATCACCGCTGTTTTTTAATTATATTAATGATACAAGTAAATCTGACATATTAGATATCCTGTGCTTTTCTGATGACACTGAAGATTATGCGTCTGGGCAAGAATACAATTCACTATAGATAATATTAATCATGAGATTGAAAAATTAAACGTGTGGTTTGCAAACGAAATGTCTCTGAGGACTCACAAAATCCCAAATACACGTTAATTAACCCACCCCATAAAGAAAATCACTTGGTCGCAAATTCCCTATTCACGGACAAACAAAACTGGTTCGTATTGGAAATTCGTCTCATGAAAATATTATTAAATTTTTATGCTTATTCTTTGATGAAAAATTAACGCCCGACCATCCTACATCGCATTTGTTACACGCCTGTGGCATAAAATCCTCATTTACAGCAATACTAAACCATGCGGAAAATGAAAATCTGTTCCGCACATATGTGCGGAACGGAAATCGTTGCTGGACTATTTATAAATAGAAGCGGAATTTCACTGAAATTTTCTAGAAAATGCAATGCAATTACAATTTGAATCACTAGCGATAGCTGAAAATCGTCCCCGAGTTCCAATGTGTTCTATGTGCCAGTAGGCACATAGAACACATTGGAACTCAGGGGACTAAATGGTAACACGAGTTCCCCTCGCAAATTTGGTTGGCGATAAAATGTGTTGTTTTGTTGATAGTTGTCAAATGAATTGCTGAGTGTCCTTCTATTAATTGTTTTTCATAGACGTGAAGGCGTGTACTAAACACAGAACGACACGCGCGTGTGAATGAGTTAATCGATATGGCACTTATGCCATCGCGGAAGGATAAAACTCGATGCCTAAGACCTCTGATTTTATCCTTCCGCGCTGGCACTCGTGCCATATCGATTAACTCATTCACACGCGTGTGTCGTTCTGTGTATGTACGTATCAAGACACTGAAAGCTGTTGAACTGATTGGGAGCTCGGTGGCTCAGTGATTAGAGAATTAAACCGAAAGGTCCCCGGGTCGATCCTGACAGCGGTAACAACGTTGTGGCGTTGGGCAAGACCAGGGCTCAAAATAAGCGGTGTCGCGTCGCTTTTGGCTATGCAAAACCTACTCAATGTTCAATTATGTATAGCATTTTGCGATACAAGATAATCAACTGCAGCCTATTAGGCTGCAGTTGATTACCTTGTATCGCAAAACGGAAATGAAAATTTGCAAACAAGTTTGAAAACTAGTTCACTGATACTTTACTTCTGATTGTGTAACATTCCAGGCATAACTCAGAGTAACTCTCCATCAAGCATCATTAGCAACTTCATATGTAAGATGAATTCTATTGGTTTAAATTCTTCCTGTTTTTACAATATTTTGCATAAAATGTCCATTAAAAATAACTTGAAGCCCATCAAATTAAAACTCCCAACTTCCATTTTGAGAACTCTATTAATAAACAACCAAGACGCCATTTGAAAATATCCAAGTCCATGCAACCTTTAAAGGCAATTCAGTTAAAAAAAAACATAGTAAACATTTCATGTGTTGCAGATCATTTGGAAATGCCAAGAAATGGATGGAAACTATTCTATCTACTTGGAAGAATTCAATACAAAACAGCATAACATAACTCTGGTATACAAAACTAGCTATGTAATTTTTACAAAATGCTATTCATTTTTTGGAAATGTAATGCTTTATTTTGCTACGCAAAGGAAAAAAGTTATTTTGAGCACTGGGCAAAACACATAATCCCGATTGCCAGTGTGGTGGCACGGTGGCGCTGTGCAATAAGGTGAAGTGTACCTCGATTGTGCAGTTGATTTCAATCAATTCTAACACCGCTTGTAAAGAATCTCCCATAATGCCCTGAAGCAACTATACTTTACATTGGTACAAAGCCACCTGCTCTATTACACTCAAGTCTGCAACAGTGCGACCTCTACTAACAAAATATTCATTCTTCCTAAACTGTACAGTCATCAATAAAAATACTGTTTTCACACCACTGTTGTGAAAAGATATTAAAATTTAACACTCTATAGAGTGTACAAGTACTGCTCTTCATGTACAATTGACATAATAAAAACCTACCTATGAAACCTGACAATGTCTTCTTGATCCGAACAACAGGAATCGGTATCAGGTAAATAGGGAAACTCTTGATACCAACGTACAACGAGCGAACACTCTATCCCAGCTTCTAAAACACACTTTTCAAAAACTGTGGAATCAACTAGATCATAATTTGGAAAATACGAGCTAAAACAGTGTACAGTTAAAACTAGAAGTCCCGGGGGGGGGGGGGGGGGGGTCTTCCAAAAAATTCCGGACACAAGGCCTAAAAAAAATGTTTCCACCTTTTGACCACCACCCACCCACCCACGTGCAAAAAAATTTTTTTTTTCCTCTGACCACTTGGACACCCACCCCACCACCTATATTTTTTCAGTGTATCACCACAGTGGGTAATGAAAAATTATTGCACTGAGCTTCCAGTTGTCAATCCTTGCCTTAATTTGAATCCTAATCTACTGTCTAAACTAATTATGTACGCATCAACAGAAGCATTTAGATTTCACTAAAGAAAATTGTTATTAACTCAGATATAACAGCTAATAACTGTTTTTTTCACATCTTTGTGTTCTGGTGGTTCTAATACCTGATGACAGAACTTCCAGTTGAGCATTTGTAATTCATGCATTTCAATAATATGCCTATATACACTAGTGTATACTGGCATAATATTGAAGTGCATGAATTACAAATGCTGAACTGAAAGTTCTGGCCTCAATGCTCTCATAATAATTATCATTCATGTGTTAAGTTCCGAGACTGAAGAAACAGTTTAAATTTAGTGAAGAAGTTTTAATTTTAATGACCTGACTACAGGCTAAGTGTCTAGGCTTGAGGTTTCAGCCAATTGTCATTACTCAAAAGATAGTAGATAGCGTAGGAAAGCTGAAAATCTGTCACCTAACACTATTGTAAATCTCACTGTCCGTCCTGGTCCGTCTCCGAAAAAATGTCAGCATTGATTTCTGCATATAACAGCATATAATGTAAGAATTAGACTATTTTTGTGAACATCAAATAGAGGATTAAAATAATCTTCTTTTACTGCATAGTATTATGCTCAGGTACTCATCTATTTACTCTGGCTCAGTCAGGGTCAGTTTTCAATTCAAATATTAACTGTAACTTTTGTGTCATGTTTTCACGAGATAGCCAGACAAACCCTCTGTGAAAACCCTGGTACTATCACTATGAGCTTGAATTAAGTAAGTGGGTTTTATATCAAAGATGCACAGTGAGAATTTTCATTAGTTTCAGGTCACAAGAGCTCTACTCAGAGAAACTGGGCAGTTAGATTATTTTCCGTAAATTTTTTACATTATTTTAGATGTTCTGCTAAACACATTGCTACTCATTGTAAAATCCAAATTGTGCCGTGATGATTCAGCTATGAAAATTATGTTAACCATTCTCAAATTAAAATTCATAAATTTCCACTGATTGTTTTTAGTCAAACTGGAGTACATAATTCTTTAATGCATCTAATTTAATTTACAAAAAGAGAACAAATCCCCTAATCAGCCTAGTGGGGCCTTATTCACTAACACTACCTGACAAACAGGTGCCTATTAGACTACTAAACAACAATATAGCCTTGTTATGTGAAAATAATTTGAAAAAAAAACCACCAGGGAAAAAATTGCAACTCCAGGAAAAAAGGTGTTTTGACCCCCATCCGACCACCCACCCACCCCGGCCTTGTGTCCGGAATTTCTTGGAAGACCCCCCCCCCCCCCCCCCTCTGGAAGTCCTGTCACGAATTGTGCGCTTATCCATGCTTATTTGCCTGTTAGACTTGCGCGCAATTGCCATATCGAATGGCATCCAAAGCACGGCAGGTTCTCCTGGTTACTCATAGCAAATACAGGCAATGTTTCTGCCAATGGACCACCGGGTTACCCGGAGGTCCATTGGCTGAAACATTGCTTGTGCACAGGCCATATGTACAGAATTTGATAGCCTTACTATGGTCATAATGCGTAGATTAACGCGCAGATCGACGTGCTATTTGTGCGCATTTCATGACAGGACTCCTACTTTTAACAGTACTTAAAAAAGGCTTACGCAATCATTCCTGACTGAATTAATACTCATCTACTATATACTACAACAATCCCCAGGGGTTCAATGTTCATCATGTCGGCCTTGACATTAGTTCTAGCTTGTTATGCGCCTAATGTGATATGGACGGTGTCGGTACATTCTATGGCTTGCGTTGATAAGTTTAATACCAATAACAATATGGAATGTGCATGGTACCGTGTATGTTAATATAAGTTGCACAACTTGTTCGCCAATCCTTGTAAAACAAATAAGATTAAATAAATAAATGTTAATACCGCCATTACCACCACAAGGGTATTGCAGTCGAACCTCGTTTCTCGACGTATATGATCTAGACTTAAACACACCAGCTCGGAAACCCACATAGTAGGGATAACCAATGTATCTTACAATATTCCTCCCTTTCCTGACTTGTTCGCTTGATCAAGGGAGTAGGTACAGTTTTTAATTGCGTCCGATTTGCCAGTCATTCGGCATCTATGAATGGATTTTTTTATGAATGAAGATCCTGACGGCATGGTGTTGCGTTCTTGTTATGTGCATGACGTAATCCCCATTCATTTTTCTACTTGTAATATAACCTTTAAGGTTTATAGTAGTGTTTCAGTTGAGTGGATTGTTTGTTTTATTTTTATGTTTAACGCATACACTGCAAAAAATATAGGTTCTCTTTAGAACCAAAACTGGTTCTAATCTTGTCCCTGAGATGGAACCAGTTCTGTTTAAACAGTATTTATTTCAAATCAAAATACATTTATAAAGATTAACATTAAATATTAACAGAATTAAACATAAATTGAGGGGGTTTCAGCCGTAAGTTTAGAGCTTATAAGAGATTTCTCAAATCATTATTAAGCAAAGGAGATACGAACAGTTGGCATATCGAACCAGTTTTGGTTCTTTTCAGAACCAAAACTGGTTCGATATGCCAACTGTTCATATCACCTTTGTTTCAAAATGTTTGGCGACTGCGTTGAATAAGCTCCAAGTTTAGTGCTGAATCTACTTCAGTTCATGTAATATTCTGTTAAAATTGAATGCTAATCTTGGTAAATTTATTTGATTTGAAATAAATACTGTTTAAACAGAGATCGTTCCATCTCAGAGACAAGATTAGAACCAGTTTTGGTTACAAAGAGAACCTATATTTTTTAGTTTAAACAGTATTTATTAAAGCATTTGTTTCAATGTATACAGTTCACAATAATTGTTCAAAGAAGTAAATCGTCAATATACATGATACAGTAGTATACAAAAAGACAATAAATATAAGAACACAGGTTTCTGAGTAAAAAAGGGATTCGACAGAAAGCTTACAGCTTATGTAAGTCGTCTCCCTAGCTCATTTGAAAAATTACTCCTTCAGGTGGTATAAATCTGTAAAAGAGCTCACGTATTGTTGCGTGAAGGCCCGTCCCCTCCAATACGAAAAGGAGGAAGACGACCCCGACCGCCAGTCAACGATACGTGAGATTGTTTAAACTTTAGATTGAATAGGGTAAGGAAAGAAAGAGCCGGAAGAAAAGATGATCAAAGAAAGAGAGGAGAAGATTCAGAAAAATAACAGAGCAAAACCTAATTTGGCCAACTTGAACACTAGATATGTTAACTTAGAACTCCATAGCGTAATAAGTACGGTATTTGATTCTTACTTTTAGTTCCTTTGATAAGAGTTTTGCATACTAGACTCGGTGGTGTTGAGGCGTGAGTGGGCCTTCCACTCAAGACATAGGTCAGTGGGTCCTATTTCACCAGTTGTACAGAACTTGATTACCTATATTTTTTGCAGTGTAGTAGGCCTATATAAAAATATCATCATGGAAAACATGATGCAGTCTAACTTAGTTCGTTGAGTTGGAGGTGTATTTATCATTTAATTAATGTTATCAGACCCGGTGGCCCTGACATGTGTTATAACTCAATGGCAATTGAGTGCAGGTAAAAATACATTTCTCTTTCTGAATCAAATGATCGCATGTGCGGTTGCAGCCCTCAATACAGATTTGTATTTTGTCTAGACGTCTTTTTTTGCTTGGAGGAATACAGTATTTATTTATTTATTGCTGTGACCGTGACAGTTTTACGGGCGGGGGAAGCCGGAGCACCCGAAGAGAACCACCGAGCATCGACGAGCAACTTCCAGCTCCGCAACATTCTAACTCTCTTCAAGCTCCGCTCAAGCAGGGTTATAGCGGTTGAAGACATGTGCACCATCGACGTAAAGTACGCCACAGTACACGGCGTCATTGTGCCGCCATGTAGGCAACCGGGATAAAGTGCCTTGCCCAAGGACACAACGCGGGTCGTCCCGGACGGGGATCGAACTTGGAATCCCTAGCAGAGAAGTCCAACAGTCTACCACTGAGCCACCACGCCCCCCTTGGAGGGAAATACGTTCTTGTTGTATGATAACTTACCGACCACGTCTTCAATACAGCGCATACTAAAAACTAAGGTGTTAAAACTGACACTTTCAAGGTGTTAAACCCTTTCTAACTCTTAGGGTTTGATTTTACCACTCAAAGTGCAATACTTTAAGCACTTAGACATTACAATCGTCAGACATCTGGAACATGAATGGATGGCACTTCCCATGTGTCGAGCATTGGTGGTTCTTCCAGAATCGTCCATAATTTGATTTGCGCTTGGTGGGTACATAATTAAAAGGACACAACGCAGATGACGCGGATCAGGCTCGAGAGTTCGAGCCTGATCCGCGTCATCCGCGTTGTTTCCTTTTAAGTGTTGCGACATCACACTTGTCAAGTAGTATTATTGTAACACTTGTCAAGTTCTGGGATATCTACACTTGAACAAAGTGCTAGTTCAGCACTTAGTAAGTTTTAAATACAGCACTTCAAGTGTAGTTTTTATCACTTTAGTTTTTAGCGTGTGAGTTAACAGCAACTAAAAACAATACTTCGAGCATCTTATCAACATTGAACAAACTCTGTTCCAGGCGATTACTTATTAGGTATGATTTCTTTCCCGGAATTGCCCATTATCAAGCTCAGCCGATAAGACATCAAACTCGGCAGATATGACACCGATCTCAGTCGGTACGAACCAACCTGGAATGCCCCCCTTGATAAGTTAATGGGTGGGACTAATTCGTTTTCATCGGAATCGGCACGGTTGTTCATCTAACGCAATCGGGATTATTGGCGTTAACAGTCAGGCTAGAGTGATTTGAAGCCAAGGTTTTGTACGATGAGGTATTAGTGATGGTAATAACTAACGGTTAGGTGGATGCAGGGACGTGGCGACGGGGGGGGGGGGGGGGGTCACCCCCAATCCTGGACAAAATTTCCTATAGTTGGAAATTCGGAGGGCAAGTCACGAGTCGTTGGAAATTCCAGCTATCTGGATTTTAGATCTTCTTTGGTGATGCTGACATCTCCTTTACTTCCCAAAATTCCACCTCGATTTCAAATCGGCAAAAATTCCAGCTGTTACGATCTACAGCTACAGTGTACACAATATCGAGCTTCATGGGTACGCATGATGTCAATCGGTATTAGCTTTTTATGGTACTTTTACTTATCGTAATAAAAAAAGATTCTCGAAATGCACTTCAAGAAATTCACATCATGATTCAGCTTGAGCATTTGTTTAGCACATATTCGACTTCCCAGAATAATACCAAATAATAATAACTTGATAATTCTATCATAAATGTGTTGGCATTTCAGTTACTAGAATCAATTTTATGTCCCCTTTCATGGCTTCATTTTTAAAAATTGTCTCGGTAGTTTAAACTAGGGGGAGGGACCCGGGAGGGGGTTCCCCCACCTGGTCCCCCCCCCCCTCTAGTTGGAAATCCACTACCCTACACCCCCCTCCCCACAATCGGAAACCCCTAGCCACGTCCCTGGATGGATGAAATAAGAGAGATGTACAGACGATTCAACACAAAGTAAGATTCAGGGTCGTAAGATGGAGATTCATCGAAGTGGAATGACAGATAGCTGAACTAGGAGAAGAGGAAACTTGGCACTCTGAAGTGGATGAGAAACAAAAACATGAGAACGCTAACAGACCTGAAAACATTTTCTACTTATTTGTTTTGGTTGAATGACTAAAGAGGTTAGTACTTCGGTCACAGGCTGATATGAAGTTACCTCGGGCTGATATTGTGGCCAATATCAAACTAACCAAACTAAAACAAGTAAAACCCTTCATATGTGTGCAAGCGTGGAGTTTATAAAATCTGTATAGATGGGAAAATATCTTACAATTAATGACCGCCAGGTGTGCTGCTATCACATTGTTATGTATGGGGACTACAGGAAGACCGCATCACTAGGTTTGCCTTCCCCAAAACAACTCAGGTAAAATATTTCCTAACTAATTATTTCAACAAATAACGTATTGTCAAACTACGGGAGGGCTTTACCACCGGCAGTGGGTGCCTGACTCCAAGGGCGATACACCCGGGGTATTTTGCTCTTCAAATCCCCCGCACATTGTCGATTAGTTTACTCTGCGATGAATGATATATGAAATTTGGCTTTGTTCACCTGTTGCGTGTGGTGCCATTTCTCGTGGCTTCAGAATGTTCAAACAAAACAACGCATGAGCTGGGATAACGTATATATATTGTATTTTAATTGTACAAAGAAAGTTTGCTACCCCCTCCCCTTTTTTATTGTGCCAATAATTCCACCGTGAGAATATGCCCGCCGTTCACATATAATCCAAATGCACAGTATTTATTCTTGAAGCCGTTATGAAGTTAACTGAGGTAAATTCCCACGATAAATCCACAGTGGTAAGCACAGTTCTGAAGTAAATCCCATTCGGTAACGTATTGCAATTCCATTAATCCGGATATCCTTGATACCGGAGTTCCATTAATGCTCGTTTCAATGAGGGTCACGTGATATGGTTTTGTTAAAATATTGGTAAAGGCCAAGAATAGAGGACCGCGCGTTTTTTAAGAAAATAAAACATATTTCACAATTTTTTTGAGTTTCTTATCATTCTTAGACATGTTTTACACAAAATTAGCCCAAAACAGCGATACCCACTCACAAAAATCATCACTTTTAACCCTTTTCTCTGAGACGGGTTTTTGAAACAAAATGAATTTCTGATTGCGTTCTGAAATGGAGCTGCGGATGTTTCGTTGTGACGTCACAGGGAGCAATCATTACCTTTTTTGCATCCTAGGATCGGTTTAGGATGGGTACGGGTTAGCTAACCCGTACCCATCCTAAACTGACCCTAATGCATTGGTCGCCATATTCTAATCATTGCCTTCTTTGCGTACTAAGGTCAGTTTAGGATGGGTACGGGTTAGCTAACCCGTATCCATCCCAAACTGACCCTAATTCGTTCTACCATTGTAATTACATCCTCGTATACTCCGATCAAATGGAGTATAGACGATAGCGGAAAAAACAAAGAATCGCGTACCTGTTTACCGCAGGTTTTGTTGTTGAAATTGTTTGGAGAATAAAGTTAACGGAGTATAAAAAGGGTTAAAAGTGATGATTTTTGTCAGTAGGTATCGGTGTTTTGGGCTAATTTTGTGTAAAACATGTCTTAGAATGATAAGAAACTCCAAAAAAGTTGTAAAAATTGTTTTATCTTCTTAAAAAACGCGCGGTCCTCTATTCTTGGCCTTTACCAAAATATTTTGAAAATTTTGCTGCTTAATTTGCATATTACGCGGGCGGATGCGGTCGATTCGTTAGGTAAAGGGTTAAACGTTTCTATTTATTCCAGTTTTGGGAAGACTGCAGATTAACGTGGAACGAAACTGAATTTGGAACAGAGACACTACACTTGCCAAGAGATCGTGTTTGGATACCTGATCTTTCATTATTCGATTGGTAATTGGTAATTTTATTTATATACAAGCAATACTCACGCTTTGTGTACATTGGAGAATTTCCATCATTATGATCTAAAGTGTACTATCCTTATGTTACGAACTGTATTTACACATATATAATCGTTTATCTTGGCTACCCTCAGCGATTAATCCTGCGCAGTTTAGAAGTTCTCTCGTTGTCGTACATTAGGCCTCTCAAGTCACTTGTCTATTCTGTAAGGAAGTTATGGCCTGGAACCAGTCTAGCCCCCAAATAGTCCATCACAAACGGTTCGCTTTTCTAACCAATTCAAAACTTCTATGTCCCAAATGAGAATCAGTCAATTCAATTAACAAAACAATCGTCAAGGTTCACTAACTGGATTACATGGATGTTACCACTTACTGTTTGCAGGTTTGTGCAGATCAAAAGGCGCAGCATATTTTCTGTTTTCCTTCTTTTTGGAACCCATTGGGTGGACACTAATGTTTATCCTATATATTTATCCATGTATGGTAAGGAGGAACTGGCCGAAAAGTCCAACTTGCAGATTTACAGTTTCCTGATCGCTGGTTTCTGAACATTTGCTTCAAAGACTCAGTGATGAGCAAACATCAATGAACAACGCTAAGTGACTCCCCTATTAGTTTAATACTCAGAAACCTAAAATAAGTTACATCGCCTGAGCTCTCATAGGAACCATGGAACGTGAAGCAGTGTTTATTTATTGTGTAACCAAGCTATCCTTTAAAAGTACATTAGGATCCAGGCAACAATGCTTCGGCTGGAAGTCCCCTAAACTAGCCAGCATGGGATTAAACCGAGTGACTGAACTTGACTTTATCCCCATGTTACGTAACGATTAAAACACCAATAAATAAATAACTAAATAAACAAATAACATAGCCTGAGATCTCGTTTTGCATGTGGAGAAAGAATAAACAGTTCAAGTTGGGTTAAGAGGTCGTCCAACCTAACTTTGGTCAATTTGTTGACATTTCGTCGGCTGAGTGCTAGAATGTTCTATGTCCCATAGGGGACATAGAACATTCTAGCACTCAGCCGACGATTTGCCCCAGTGCCTCAGAAACAGACCAGAGAAGTAAGGAAAGGCAAATTATATATCAAAATAATGAGTAGAGTGCATAGAAAAGGTACATATAATTTTTTTCAGGAAAAAAAGTGAATTTTATGATTTTGAAGAAGATTTATTTGCCAATGGCATAGGTAACGAACCGGTAAAACCACAAAATAATCGGTAATTCGAAAGCCTTGTCCTCAATATAATGATAACATACTACAGACTCGGAGAAAGCATTTTTTGACACACACTCTGGTGGGTTTTGATGTTTGAATGTAATAACACCAACACAAATTTTGGATGTTCCGGATGTGGCCATGTTTCAATGATGTTTATTCCGGTCATGTGATTACGATGTGGTTCTTGCAGAAATACTCAATTTGGGCAATCGTAAGAATGCAAGGACGTGATCATACCCTTTATTTGTTCGAGACAATGTATGAGCGGATTTGCAAACAAGTGACAGCAAATACTTGAGCTGTTGATGTCATAACTGCAAAATGTGGTTCGACATCGTGTGTACAGGCCGTCTGAACTTTTTTGTTGACAAAAAATCTGAATTATTGCCCACTAGAAAGACAACATGAACCACTTGTAAAAAAATAACCGAGTGTATAAAATCGGGACGATACACATAAAATAAGGCAATATTCATTACAAAGTAAGCAGAATGCTTCAGAAATCACTTTTTCACGAAGTATATTCCAAGTGACCTGGAACTATATTGAGCGTGTTGATTTCCCCGATGTTGTGAAGTTATTTACTTCACAGTTACCATGGATCTTCGCCACGGGCTGCGTTGATGTCGGCAAAGGACCGATTCAAGATGGGTTGAAAATGATGCATTCGCGCTTTTAAATAAGGTGCGTTTGGACGATGCTGAGAATTTAGTTTTTTTCTTGCAACCAACCATACTAACACAAGGGTAGATCAGTGTCTTTTTGTCATCGTTTTGCACTGACAAATGTGACAAATCTCCTTCACCGGAAACTATCTCCCAATTTGCATATCACAATAAACATAACCGCTGTCAGCGTGACCGTGTGGTCAAAACCGACACGAATTATCGAATCCACTGTCAAAATTAGCTGCAATTGGCTTTTAAACAAATGAAATACACAAAATATTCTCAATTTCTTCATTATCCATGCCGCGTTACTTGTTAACCAGACCACATGCGTTCAGTTTCGTTTGTCGGCATCAAACTGATATTGTTTGTGGTAATTAAATAGTACGAGAAGGCGAAGGAAGCCAAATATTTCCCATCATCTATAAATTAATTAAAATTGATAATTCCTTTTATTTTACTGAAATTATGAATTGATAAGGTGGGTGTGTTGCGATTATTATGCCCCAGACCTGGAAGTTGTAAAATCAAAGGTGCATCTAGGGCCGTGCAGTGGTGACCTCTGTCCTCTTAGTCTTACCCATTCATCATTACATGTACCAACATTCTTCCTTGTATCTCAATCACTGCTATTCCAATTTGAAGGATATTTGGTGTTGTGATCGAGCCTCATGGAGAAACGATGTCTGTGTAGATGCTGTAGCATGTGTTTCTTCCACACATTTTTCCAGAGTTGTGGTACTTTTATAACTAGTTGATTTGTTACAATTTGTTGGAAAGTGCCTGCTGATACCCTCAAATGTATTGCTACAAAATATTTCTGGTGAAGATTTTGTTCCTATTGCTTATCAAGCAACAACCTAATGAATATTCTGTATAAAGCCACCAATCTGATGTTTGACACTTTTATCGGAGCTGTTATGAAGGGTTTTGGAACTCTAAATGTTGATTATGGCAGGATTTTTCTATTCACCAATTAATCGATAAATTAAGTGTTATAGTTGGAAGTACGAAGCATGAAAGGTCCAGAATTTAAAGTCTAAAAAGAATATTTTGCAATGTAACATGATTTTTGCAGATACACTTATTTGGAGGGCTACCTGTCTGATAGTGTTTGGAACATGTGTGGCCAGGATCTTAAAAAGAAAAAAGAGTTAAACTTTGAGAAAAAAGGCATATGCCTTGAGGTAGAGTCATACAAGGAAGAGAGCCCCTCCTCCCCCCCCCCCCCCCCGGTAATTTTTTTGTGTCAAATGGAGCTCACTTGTCAGCTTTTGGGGATGCAATAGTGGTTATGTAAGGTTGATTTGATGTATTTTGAATAACAATATACTTTTAAGTACATTAGATGGTTTATTGCAGTGACAGGTTACAGTTACCCTTATTTCTTCTCCAACAGATATGAGTGTATTGGTGTCCAAGAGTTGAACAAAGCTATTATACTTATTGATAAACCAGACAAATTTAACAATTTAATCACTATCAAATTGATGCATGGGATAAAAGGGGTTACAGTGCAAGGGGTTTGTAAATATATTTATTCAACTACAATGTCTGACTTTGCAGTGCATTCGACATAGGAGAATATCATAGTTTCTTTCCAAACCACCACAGTGACACACACATCTTTATATTGGGAGACACTCTTTTGTCCTTCCATACTTCTTTTGGAGGACTCCTTCAAGTTGACCTTTGTTGAACTCCCCAAATCAAAACATAAACAAAAGAAAATGTCTGCCTTCAATCAGTGAGCACTCCACATAACATTTGGTCTCAATCTTTAATACTTTCATGAATTAGGAAAAGATTTCTTTGAGTATGTACTTCAATGTTTATAGAATACAGCTGTTATTTTATTTTGAGGTATTTTATTGTAAACATTTTGTTCTCTTACTTATGCCATAGCAGACTTTCAGGTGGTGATCTTTACACATGGCAGCAGTTCCATGGCAAATTTCACTTTCTAAAGTTCTATGTTTCATTCCAAGCATTTTGGTGTATACTTTATTGGGGTTATTCATTTTGGGCCTTTTTTAGACTTGAAAGAAAATAGCATGAAATTTGACCAAAGTTAGGTTGGACGTCCTCTTAACCCTTTATCGTAATGTCCAAAACAGACCAGCGCTATTTACAAAAAAAACACCATTCACTTTTCATTATTTTTTTTATTTTTTGTCTCAAAAACATAGCTTATGACCCCTCATTGGAACGAGCTCATCGAGCTCGTTCCAATGAGGGGTCATAAGCTATGTTTTTGAGACAAAAAATCAAAATATTTAGTTATTCAAGAATTTTGTTTGCAGGTGTCGTCTGCTTTTCGTGTTAGATAAAAGGTTAAATCGGGAATCGAGAATTCACTGTTTACAATTCCCGATTGGCGAGTCCCCAGACTCGGGAAACCAAAACTGAAAACCGGGAAATTTAAGACGTTCAATTTTTACCCCCCCCCCCCCCCACCCCCCCCCCCCCCCCCCCTCAAAAAAAAAGGACCACAGTTACTTTAGAAATCCATTCTTTTCTTTTCTTTTAAACTATAATTGCGATGCTTTCCTAAAACATACTCATTTACTTATTAACAGTACCGAGACGCACGCGAACACCTGAAATAAATAATATATTTAACTATTTGTTGTTGTCGACAATAAGTAATAAATAAATAAATATATAATTTGCGTTGAGTATTTGCGGACCTCATGGTTCTGTTAATAAGTTAATCATGTGTTTAGGAAAGAATCACAATAATCGGAAAAAGGATTTGCCGTACGCCTATTCAAAGAACATTGGGGGCGCGGTGGCTCAGTTGGTAGAGGTGCAGGCTGCAAGCCGAGAGGTCCTCGGTTCGAATCCCACCTGCGGCAACCGAGTTGTGTCCTTGGGCAAGACACTTCACCCCCATTGCCCACGTGGGGGTACGGTGACGCTATGTACTAAGGCGTACTGCACGTCGATGGTGCACCTGTCTTCAACCAATGCTAGCCCTGCTTGTGTGGAGTTAGTATGTTGGGGAGCTGACAGTTGCTCGCCGTTGCTCGGTGGTTCTCTCCGGGTATTCCGGCTTCCTCCACCCGTAAAACTGTCGTGGTCATCATTAGCCATTGTGCAGAAATATGTGACCTTAAACAACAATAAATAAATAAATAAATAAATTCAAAGATCATTGGACTATAATTAAACCTTTTATCTGTTCATGCATTTTCAGACCAAATGATTGGCCAAAGTATTTCTTTTTTTTCTTTTCATAACACAATGAACCCAAAAAAAACGCATTTAGGCCCGCCTTAAATCACGCCCCAATGTATGTCTTAAAGATTACGTTGCACATGGTGAATGGAAAAAAAAAACCATGCACGCTTATATTGTTTCAACATGAAAAGTAATTAATATTTATCTCATCATATTAAAAAGACTCTCAGAATAAAATTTAATAAACAATGAAATCCTTATCATGTTTTGTAATCCATGTTCAATTTGTTTATATGCAATAGCTAATCGTCTGCGTTCATCGTTTTACCCAAATCAAACGTAAACAATGGCCGATCATAATAATCCATAAACGAAACTCACCCCAACAAAACTTTCCAATTTCCAAATGGCCTGAATGAACTCTTTATGAGACAAAGTTCGACTTTCTTCTTGCCATCTGGGTTTATATTGAACTCCACATTTACAAACTGTGTTTTCAGTGTCTCAGAAAATGGTTAAAATCAGAATTAAATTTAATTCAGTGTTGGTTTGAATGTTAGCAGCCTCTCGTCAAGTGGAAAAGGAGATTGAAGTTTACGCAATTCATTGGTCAATACAAATTTTAATGACAGAAGAACATGTTTCAGTGAAATGTATCGTTATTTCAAAGAGAATTTTAGAAAACTATGTCTTTTTATTCAGTTATCACAGGGAAGCGTGATGCAACATGGCTTCTATTTAATTCCGCAAAGTAGAGAGTGTTTAAATTTATTACTCTTCAGGTTTAATTATAATGAATGATCGTTTGTTTCTGTCTATTTATTGAGTTATCAGCCCAAAAAAACCAAAGGCCAACCGATCATTTTCTGTGTTAATCTTGTGCGGATGAGAGTTCCAAATTTGATTTAACCCTTTACCCAACGCAGACGATATCAAAATTTATTATTTTAAATAGCATTTTTTCAAATTGTTCAAAAAATTTCAACAAAACCATATCATGTGACTCCTCGTTGGAACGAGCTCAACGAGCTCGTTCCAACGAGGGGTCACATGATATGGTTTTGTTGAAATTTTTTTGAAAAATAATATTTTTACAACTGCTGAATTTGCATATTACGCGGGCCGATGCGGGCGATTCGTTGGGTAAAGAGTTAATCAATCTAGTATTTTGAATCAAGATTTGCTTCTTATTTCTTTGGCAAATGACCAAAAACATATGGGGAGTAAGAACTGAGAAATTACCCGGTTTCCGGATTTTAGTGTGAAAAATTTCCCTGTTCTGTTTTCTAACCAAGAGCTGATAAAAATTTAACCCTAAATGCAAGTAAAGGGAAATGAAAACAAATTTATCACATAATCACCCTCAGTTGGCTCATTACAGAATATCTTTCACTACACATCTTATAAATACGTCGACGTTGTAACATTCTGAGTGAGTTATTTATTTATTGGTGTTTTTAAGGTCACATATTTCTGCACAATGGCTAATCATGACCGTGACAGTTTTACGGGTGGAGGAAGCCGGAGTACCCAGAGAGAACCGCCGAATAACGGCGAGCAACTGTCAGCTCCCCAACATACGAACTCCACACAAACAGGGTTAGCATTGGTTGAAGACAGGTGCACCATCGACGTGCAGTACGCCTTAGTACACAACGTCACCGTGCCCCCACGTAGGCAATGGGGCTGAAGTGTCTTGCCCAAGGACACAACGCGGTTGCCGCAGGTGGGATTCGAACCGAGGACCTCTCAGCTTGCAGCCTACACCTCTACCTACTGAGCCACCGCGCCCTTTGTGAGTGAGTTGGTTTCCGAAGTGGAATACATCCAAGCTGCTTATATATGCATTCGTCACCAGTCGTCTGGACTACTGCAATTGCCATTTTTTTTGCTCCAAAAATGTGTTCAAGAGAAGCTTCAACACATTTAACCCTTTACCCAACGCAGACGATTTCAAAATTTATTATTTTAAATATCATTTTTTAAATTTTAAAAAAAAATTTCAACAAAACCATATCATGTGACCCCTCTTTGGAACGAGCTCGACCAGCTCGTTTCAAAGAGGGGTCACATGACATGGTTTTGTTGAAATTTTTCGAAAAATAATATTTTTTCAGCTGCTGAATTTGCATGTTACGCGTGCGGATGCGGGCGATTCGTTGGGTAAAGGGTTAGAACTGCAGCGCACACTATTACACGAACTCGTAAGTAATGTCATGTAACGCTCATCCTCCCTGAACTTCACTGGCTTCCAGTCCAATACAGAAGTCATTTCAACTTTTTCTTATTCGAATAGAAGTGCATCAACGGAACTGTGCCATCTTACATTTTTGTTTTGGTTTCCCGGTATCAACCATCCACGACACTTCGCTCATCGAACGTTTACAATCTGGTACAATACGCATCGAAATCAACCCCAGGTCCAAACCCTGGAACTCTCTCCCTAACAACTTAACCCTTTTAACCAACGTAACGGCCAAAACCGGTCAGCGCTATTCTCAAAAATCGCCAATTAATTTTCATTTTTGTCTCAAAGACATAGGTTATGACCCCCTAATTGGAACGAGCTCGCGTGGTCATAACCTATATGTTTTTGAGACAAAAAATGAAAAAAAGGTTATTGAAGAGTTTGTTTGCAACCGTCGTCTGCATTTCATGATAGGTAAAGGGTTAAAGGACATGCATATAGTTGAATCTTTCAAGTCGGGTATAAAACCCTGCCTCCACAGGAGGACATTTCTGAAATAACGCAACTAATCTGCCACTCTCAGCCATCGATAATTTATTTTTATACAGCCATAGAGCACAATGTGTGGATTTGAGATTATAAAAATTACTATTATTAAGTGAATTAATCTTCTGCTATATTTCATCAATTGTTCACCTACAGTACGTGGAGAGTGTATTATCACTAAATCACCCGCAGAGTGGAGATTCCACCCGAGCAATAATTGCAAATTTGCTGCAAAGCATAACCAGCAGAAGCAAAGTTTCAGCCAATGGACCTCCGGGTTAAACCCGGAGGTCCATTGGCTGAAACATTGCTTCTGTTTGTTGTCGATATGCACAAAATTTGCAAGTTATAGCTTGGGTGATAACTCCACTCCGCGGGTGATTTAGTTACAATCCACTCTCCACGTACTGTAATACAATTTGTAGACGGCATTTGCAGAGAACATTTCTTGAATAATTACAAATTTTCATTTTGTTTGTCTTGAAAATGTAACATATGACGCCTCATTGGAACCAGCTCGATGCGGCAAAAGCTATTTGTTCGAGAGAAAAATTGAAAAAGTATAGACTTTGGTTGACAATTTTTGTGAATAGCGTTGGCTTGTATGGGTCTTAGATCTTCGTCAGCCAGCAATCTGGTATACAACCCTGGATACCTTGTAACTGCCGGTGATCGAGCATTCAGTGTAGCTGGACCTTATTTGTGGAACCAACTGCCCGATCACCCGAAGGTCGTCCAGGACATAGTTTCGTTCAAAAAGTCACTGAAAACCCATCTGTTGAAATTAGCCTATCCCGCCATAATATCTAGTTAGTTACATATTCATATTAGATGTCATGTACTTATTGTAAAGCCCGTGAGCACGTTCAGTGGAAACTCGGCTTAAAACCATATTATTATTATTATTATTATTATTATTATTATTATTATTATTATTATTATTATTATTATTATTATTATTATTATTATTACAGGCTGACCCTTTTATCAATTTCAGCACAGACGAGGAAGCACTCAGAGGCATCAAAGATTACAGAGCTAAAATATTTTCTAATGGCGGGATACAGTATCAATGGCCGACGGTAATAACAAGCTTCTGTTCACTAAATGTCAGAAATTTTCCCTTGGATTCACAAACCTGTGAATTTGTTTTTAGTTCGTGGATTTACACCGGGAAGGAGATCGATTGGGTACCATATGAGAAAGAAGGAAACGCGGACTTGGAAAACTTTCAGGAAAATGCCGCATGGATCGTGATGTCATTCCGATCGAAAAGACACTCACAACTTTACAGATGCTGCAAAGACCCATTCACAGACATGCGATATTATCTGAAGATCAAGAGGCGATATATCAACCATATTGTCACGTTAGTCTTCCCATGTTTGCTGATATCATTTTTACCACTCCTTGGATTTCTGATTCCTGTGAGTTATGGTGAGAAGGTGTCTCTACAAGTAACAATGATGCTATCTCTTGCTGTGTTCCTAATGGTCATAACTGACAGCTTACCACCATCATCCGACTCCATGCCATTACTGGGTAGGTATTTCAACATATCCATATTTCAATTTAATACACTCTTCACCTTATAACCACCAAAGAAGAGATATCATATAAGAAAATACTCGAAATATTTTCGTATTCCTTTAAAAGAACAAACAAAACCCCAAACAACACCCCTCCCCCCCCAAAAAAAAAAAAAAAATATTAAAAAAAAATACAAAGGAAAAACGACTCACAGAATCGCAAAAGAAAGAAAGAAAAACAAACAAATAAACAAAAACGATTAACGAAAAAAAGTTAAAACTTTCAAATCACTTTATGGTTAGACTGCCGTGTCAAAAACCTCTGCCAAGTAAAGTGTGGGCAAATCCGGGGCGGGGTGATCAAGAAAGAAATTGCTGGCACTACACTGAAAAAATATTTTGCAGCGCTGTGGACACCCTGCACACCCTACGAGCGAACAAAAAGTTTTTTCTCCAAGATTTTAGTTTCTCATCCTTCCAGTAACTAACTACATGCACTTCATATCCTGATCGACTGACCTTTAATAATATTTATTGTTAACTAAAAGGAAGTACTTTAGACAAAAATTAACTGAACAAAGCACAGAAAATACAGTACAGTTGAATAATAAATAATATTTGGTACGCAGTGTGCACAAATTTGCAATATGCTGAAAAAAGCAAGCAGTGCAAGGCCACTCTTTCCGATCCTATCCAAACAGTTGCTTGTCCACAATTATGAATAAAGTTGCCGTTGGTTGTTTTCTGACTTCTCATGCAGTTCTGGGTGTGAGTGCAATATCGTCCGTGGATTGCATCGTGGAGCCATATGCAATGCTAAGGCATTGCAGATGGCTCCATGTTGCACTCGGGAGCGATATTCATGAAAACGTCTTCCGAAAATGAGCAGAATGGTGGGGGAAAATGTTGATCTTCTTGGATGTATATCGGCTCGTGTACGAGCCTGTGACTTGCATTTACAGTCGGGGCAGCTGATCAGATGTGGTGGAACTTCCACGGTGTGTAGCCGTAGCATCACAGGTACGTATATCAATCACCACAGAAAAAATATCAGCTTTTAAAGTAGATGACCTTACAGCCGAGTATCCAACATATTATGTTTTTATGTGTAATGATGAGAGTTTCAACTCCTAAAACCGATCCTTCTGTTAATGGATCTACCTATACTGGGTATAACGTTTTGTTTTAGCATTGACTGAACTAGATGATAGTTTGTCTCAAATAACTACCATTTACATATATGCCTTTGCGTTAACAGATAGTTCTAATCTTAACTTTCATCTGCTGAAGACCATTGTGGTAATATATGTAACTTTGCAGACAAACTGTTCTGTCATGGACGTGGCTACAAACTCAGAGTCATTGCTTCAAAAAAGTGATTATCAATCGTTATGTACGATGGAGGCAATGGAGACTCGGAGGGGAAGTCTGAAGTGAAGTGAACACTCAGAATAAGATCGTTCGATACCCTATTATCACTCTATTAAGCAAGAACACTCTAAAATCAGCTAGGTTAAAATGAACCCAAAATCAGCTGGGTTGAGTGAATATGAACCCAGGTGATTTTTAACCCAACTGATTTTAAAGTGAATGTTTCGCTTATACCCAGCTATATATGAAGCGTTCATAAAGACTGGTGTCCTTAAAATGTTATGTTGAAATATCAAGGTCAAATATTGCACAATGAAAACGAACCAGTCATCCGTTGCATCATATCACAGATGCACAATGAGCCTGTGTTAAATGATATTAGGAGGTCAAAGGTATTCTAGGCTATACCAAAGTAACTCTTAACTTATTTTACGTACACGTTTTTGGTATTGCTATTCGGTTATTCTTGAAATAACACAGGCAAATTATACACCAATGAAGTTTTTGCTACATGGAAGGTGAACAAATGAATATATGTAACTAAACGGGTGATGGTCCTTTTTAGCGATTCCTGCAAGTCACCACATTCGAATCTGAACTGCGAAGGGGGCAAATAACATCAAAACCATCTTTGACTGAAGTTGCCCAGATATTCAAAAACAAAGCTGAGGCATCAGACCAGGAGTGTTGGCAACAGCATGAAATCATCAGTTGGATTTTCAAGTGAAAGAAAACTTCTAACACACATACATACGTAGAAAAATCGTGCTATTGTGGAAGAATTGCACCATTACAATGTACACAAACAAATTATATTCAAACCTGACTGCCTTTAAGATAGTGGACTCGTGTTTTGTAAATGGTTCATTCCACTCATTTGTACAGTATCAAAATGATGGGAGATTGTGTGTTTGCTTGCAGTCGTGTTATGAACCAACACGCATACTACACTGCAAAAAATATAGGTTCTCTTTAGAACCAAAACTGGTTCTAATCTTGTCCCTGAGATGGAACCAGTTCTGTATAAACAGTATTTATTTCAAATTAAATAAATTTATAAAGATTAACATTAAATATTAACATAATTAAACATAAATTGAGGGGGTTTCAGCCGTACGTTTAGAGCTTATACGAGGTTGTCTCAAATCATTATTAAGCAAAGGAGATATGAACAGTTGGCATATCGAACCAGTTTTGGTTCTATACAGAACCAAAACAGATTCGATATGCCAACTGTTCATATCTCCTTTGTTTCAAAATGTTTGGCGACTGCGTTGAATAAGCTCCAAGTTTAGTGCTGAATCTATTTCAGTTCATGTAATATTCTGTTAAAATTGAATGCTAATCTTGGTAAATTTATTTGATTTGAAATAAATACTCTTTAAACAGAACTGGTTCCATCTCAAGGACAAGATTCGAACCAGGTTTGGTTCTAAAGAGAACCTATACTTTTTGCAGTGTACGCAAGTGAGTGTTGTTAATTCCCTGTCTTAAATGATCATTTGTTACATTCCAAACAGGTACAAACGAACAGAAACTGGTTTTACCGAATCCACAAATCGTTTACAAATGCAATTAAAAATTCATTTTGTCCGCTCCCTACCGTTTATTGAAAATTTATTGCAACTTTATACCAAAAGAAATACTTCCGTGCATTAGTTAGTTTTTTAACTTCATTCATCTTGAAGGTCCCATTAGTTCTTTGGATATAGCCATAAAACATTTTAACCCTGTACGCAACGTAACGGCCAAAACCGGCCAGCGCTATTCTCAAAAATCGCCAATTAACTTTCATTATTTTTTTCATTTTTTGTCGCAAAAACATAGGTTATGACCCCTCGTTGGAACGAGCTCATCGAGCTCGTTCCAACGAGGGTCATAACCTATGTTTTTGAGACAAAAAATGAAAAAAATTAGTTATTCAAGAATTATTTTTGCAAGTGTCCTCTGCTTTTCAGGTTAGGTAAAGGGTTAAGACTCATCGCACACAGTAGGGTACTGCGAAGCTTCGAGATTCGATTCGATTTCGAATCATAAGTTGGTATTCGGTTCGATTCGAAATCGGCTATCCGATTCGTTTTCCTTCGATTCTTTTCATTAGAATTTCGCTTGGTATCAGTCATCTTAGCCGTCTCACAACATGTATTGCTGAGATAGAAAATGTACATAAAATCATTTGTACCCATGTCACCATCCATGCTAATTCCAGTTTCACTAGTCACTACCACAGCTGAAAGCATATTTAAAGTTCCCAAGCAATATCGACGGTTGCTAACGACTAGTGCCGTGTAGTGTCCAGTACAGACTTCTCGCACCCATTTCTGTTTTTGAACAAAAATCCTTACTGGGTAATATTCAAACTTATCATCAAGGCATGCCTTCGACAAAAGCATGCCTTGATGATGTAGTTGGAATATTTATGGATCGGGACTTCAAGACGACTGTATTCGATTTGAATTTCGACTCGATTTCGAATAACAGACTCGATTCGATTCGAATCGAAAATATATGATTCGCATGGCCCTGTATGTAAGATAAATAGATATTATCATAACAGTGTGTTGATCCGTGTCGTAGTATCACGTCGAGTTGAGGTGGCCAGATTTTCGGATCACACGAGCTGCCGCAGATCCGAAAATCTGGCCACCTCAACGAGACGTGATGCGACGACACGGATCAACACACTGTTATGATGATATGTTTATCATATGACATTGTTTCGATGTCAAATTCACCCAAATTTGCCATTTTAATTAATATGCGGTGAAAAGCCGGTTACAAAATACCAGACGAAACAACAACGACTTCCCTAGTTACGAAAACTATTCACGGAAACTCTCGGATATTTCCGTGGGAGTGTGGTATGGATTTTTGATTTCCGTAAGAGTGTGATATGGACTTTTGATCCGGAAAAATCTCACCCGGTATGATACAACAGTTTGGAAAACATCGTCAAACAGTAGTGATATTTAGGAAAAAAATGTCATAGTCATATGATAATAATACATATAAAAATTGAATCATTTTTCAAAAATGGAACAAAACTTTCACACGCATATTGATTGCGTCTCTATTTTTGTAAAAAACATGGTGCATGTCTGCCGAATCTTATCGTCTTGTTTCACAGTAAATAATATTTTTATCCAAGTTTCATCGACAAGTTTATTGATTTATCCAGCGCCGTAATGGGTACATCAGAGGTTTATTTGCTAAACCCGTGATCGTTAAAAGTTGCCTTGTAGAGGCAACTTTTAACGATCACAAGTTTAGAGTAAATAAGCCTATCGTGCTTCACAATGTAGGTTTTAGACTATGGGAAGTGTCTTATTGGAACATATACCTTATTGTGATGAGTTGACGGTAACATGGTATGAGATTTGCGGCTCCGAGCGTATGTTCAACCTCGACGCCTCGCGTCTCGGTTGAACATAAATTCGGAGCCGCAAATTCATCACAACTGTTTGTAATGTTGCCAATTACGTAATTACAAAACGACGGGAATTGGTACAAAATCCCACCCGACTACCCAATGGCGATCGTCAGTTGCCATAATAGACAAAAACTCTAGATTGCGTATTTTAAGGTTTTGTCTCCAGTTTACATTTAATCGTTTACCCAACGCATCGGCCGCATCCACACGCGTAATATGCAAAGTCAACAGGTGAGAAACTATTATTTGCTACGACAGGGGTTCTCTGCTCAATCTAGCTACTTAAGACAAGAAAGCGTCTAAATAATATATAACCACCCAGGTGAGACTTCGGAACAAGGAGACATCTTTAAATAAGGACTCAGCCCATGTCAGCCAAAGCAGCGTTTTAACCTTTGTGAATACAGTAGAATTCTCTTAATTGAATATTCATTTTGCCAGTAAAAATTATTCAATTAACAGGAGTATACAATTAACAGGGATTTGGTCAGTTTCCTGTGTTCTGGAGATAAACTGAGCATTTATTCTATTATATCTTGTTTGACAGAGCTCACAGAGCTCTGTCAAACAAGATACAATAGAATAAATGCCTGCATTGGATGTAGTGAGGCCAAAAAGGTTGATAAATGAGGGGTATTCGGTGCGTGTCACAGTAATGTTTTCGACATATTACAAAAATTTATATACAATTAACAAGAGTTTACTCTACAACCCATATGCAATTAACAGATCAAATTTGTACTGCAGGTATGGTAAATGGTTTTGTGCTTGAAAATTATATTCAATTAACAGGGATGTACACTGAAGAGATATCTAATTAAGTGGGCTCCACTGTATTGAAAGAGAATTGTGGCCTACAGAACGACTCATAGAAATTGGTGACATACTACGACGTTCGACTGACGCAAAACAAAGACACCAGGAGCCAATACTATAAAATGTTTGCAATTGTATTTTCTAGAATTGTATTTTATACCTATTAACCCTTTACGTAACGTAGAAAGCAGACGACACTTGTAAAAATAATTCTTGAATAACTAATTTTTTTCATTTTTTGTCTCAAAAACATAGGTTATGACCCCTCGTTGGAACGAGCTCGACGAGCTCGTTCCAACGAGGGGTCATAACCTATGTTTTTGAGACAAAAAATGAAAAAAATAATGAAAATTAATTGGCGATTTTTGAGAATAGCGCTGGCCGGTTTTGGCCGTTACGTTGGGTAAAGGGTTAATATAACTGACTAAAATGAATCATTGGCGTTTTAAAATATATGGCAATTTGCCAGCTGAGAAATTGCCACATCTTTGAAAATGCTAATGGTTCATTTTAACCCAATTACAGTCATAAGCTGAAAATACAATTCTAGAAAATACAATTGTAAAAGTTTTATAGTATTGGCCCCAGCTCAGCGCGACCTCAAGGTGAACTAGAAATGTCATTGGTTCTGGCGATCCTTTGGCGAATTGAATTGTTTCGTAGCCATATTATCGTTGATATTATTATAACCACTGAAAAAAGAATTTCTCAAATATGTAAGTTCCAAAAAGCAAACAATTTGTCATGCAGCTTGAATTGCGTCTGCAATTCAAACTGTATGACCACTTTTTGCATTTTAAAACTTATTTTTCGAATGTCGAATTCATAGCTATCATTTAAGGCACCCACTCTCAGAAATATCTGTGCTCCAATCGTCACTGTGGTTCTGGACACTTTTTCACCCTGAAACACCATTATCCGCATCACAACTTGTCGGGTAAAATTTAAACAACTGCTGACAATGAATTCTGGCAACAGATAGCGACAATCGAGTGTGTGCATGCACAAACTGACGTCATTCTGTGAGTGTGATAATTGGACAAAATTGAACTATATCTGGATGCATTGGAAAAATAATTGTTTTTCGTTTGGAGTGCTGTATAAATTCGAGGTGAAGGCATAAGGGTGGGGGGGGGGGGGGGGGCAACGAATGACTTTTGATGACAAGTGTTGTGTCAGAATTCAGTTTTCCGATATGACCAAGGGGTTTTTCGGTGCAAAAACAGGCCCACAGCACCGTAACCGTGTGTTTTTGACTGACAAATGTATCTGAACTTCACATACTTACATTTCGCGAATGCTGTGATGGGTACTGATGACAATAGAGACCTTTCGGACAATGAACGACGACTGACGAGAATTATGAATGGTACATCACGTCATTGGAATTTGTGTTCTTCGTATCAGTTATAGTTTTCCTTATCCGTTGATACGATTACGATTTTTCATTACAACCACGCATATATATCATATTGCAACAGGTTGAGAGTGTTTCTCCGCCACATAATGTGGTGGTCCACTCGAAGATTACGATTATGTCCTTAAACTGTTATCACCATGTGGCCTAAATTTCCATCTCTTACTGGCAATCAAATCATTTGTCGCCCCGAAACACGAGAAAATTGCGAAACACAAACGGACTCGTATTCGTCAATTCTGCGAAAAGGTTTTTTGACCACCCGACGAGTTTACGACTTTTTACCACTCGTAAGTTTTATACATCGTCCTTCAATGTGCGAATTTGTCTTATATACGTCGAATTGTTGAAATTGGAATTTAGAGCCATTGAAACTCGGGAAAAAAAGTATAAATATCCGGCTTCAGTGATCAGGGGCGTCGCGAAAATTACCAATTATGTTCCGAGCCGGCCACCGCTATTCACAAAAAGTATCTCCAATCAAATGTTATTATTTTCTCACTTTTTGTATTCGAAACACAGGTTACGATACTTCATTTGCCCTTCCGACAAATGTAATTTTTTAGTTATTCGTGAAACTATTTTGCAAGTTTCGTCTTCTATTTGTGTTAGACAGGGACGTCGCTAAGAAGGTTTGGGAGTGTGACACCCTGAGTAATTTTTTTCTATCGGGACATCTTCGTCACTGCACACAAAATCATTTCATCCTCAACATACATTTAAAGGTATTATCAAATCACAGCTCATTCGTTTCCACCGCAATTCAAGTGATAAGGTAAATTTCAACGAGCATGTTCTACTCTATTTGGCGCCCTCAGATCGAAGGGGTACTCACTGCGCTTTTTGCGTAGCCTGTAATCTCAAATTCTGAAAAAGCTCGAAAGTCCAGCAGAAACTACTGATTTCGAACCACTGAAAATCGAACACAACAGACCGTTGCAGAATAGTAGTGGCGCGGTATTTAATTGCAAAAACCTCGTTGTAGATTGCATACTTTTATGCCTGATCAGAAAGAGGAATTTTTCTCCGAACAAACGAAAAATCATTATCAGATTCGTAACTCGCTCCATTGTGATTCACCAAATATTATTTACCTTATCACTTGTAAACGCTGTCGGAAGCAGTATGTTGGTCAAAGGCAAAGTCCATTCCGAGAACGTGCTACTAGACACAAACAGGATATAAAACACAATGCTGATGCCCCAGTAGCACAACATTTTAACCTTCCTGGCCATTCATTGGACGATTTCGAAATCCATCCTATTGAACAACCACCAATTAAAGACACATTAGAAGAAACGGATGAATGAATTTAGAAAGAAAACGTGAAGCTTTTTGGATCAATATGCTTCAAACCCTCTGGCCACTTGGTATGAACATATCAGAGGGAGAATGCGAAAGGAGGTCCATCATTCCTTTCACTTTAACGTACAACAGAATGAATATCGAAACAGCAAAAATGTTAAAAGATGAATTCAATTTTACCAATGCTAAATTAAATGAACCTTTGAATCTTCGATCTGTCATCGTCTTTTAGAAAAACAAAATCTTGCGTAACATCCCTGTAAGGACTAAATTAGAACCCAGCAATGAATAACATTAATTATTGCCAGTCAGCTTAACCAGTTCCTAAGCTCGTCACTTAGTTTAAATCAATTTTATGTATTTTTTGTCATGTTTGAAACCCATGAAGTTTCAGTAAATGAAAACAATTTTTCGGCGGCATATTAAAAGAAAAAAAACTTTTCAGTAGGAAATGTCTGTGCCAGTGCGAAGTTTTAACCTCAAACACAAACACACACAGAGTCGGTCATACAAACGAAGTTCTGTTGTACCCCATTCCTGCTTTTGTGGCCCAGCGTTAGTAACTTGGAGTACCAGTAAAGTACTTATTAATTAACCGTTTACCCTGCGTAACGGCCAAAACAGACCAGCGCAATTCTAAATAAAAAATTGCCAATTCATTTATATTTTTTTATTTTTTTGTCTCAAAAACATAGGTTATGATCCCCTCGTTGGAACGAGCTCGAGGAGCTCGTTCCAATGAGGGGTCATAACCTATGTTTTTGAGACAAAAAATGAAAAAAAATTCAAGTTATTCAAGAATTTTTTTTGCAAGTGTCGTCTGCTGTTCATGTTAGGTGAAGGGTTAAATAACTGATCAAATATTTGAACTTCATCATCAAGGCATGCCTTCGATGAAGGTATTCCTTGATGATGCAGTTAGAATATTAGTCTGTGGGGATTTTAGTTGGAAAACTCAAGACCTCTTTGAAATTTAATTGTGGATAAATAAAATATGCACACAGGACAGACGCCGAGGACTGGTCGTAATCCACGCATGGGCAGTGATGTCCACGCATGCGTTTACCCGGTAATAAACATCATCATCAGCAAAACTGTATTTAATGAAACAGCGGGTTGTACCCGATGCTTCATTAATTAATTATTTTGTGATTATTCCTATAATTAGTGTTTGGAATCTAATAGCGCGCAAAAGCAGCCCGAACGGCTGCTTTGAAGCAAGCCTAATAGACAACGTGTACGTGAAATTGGAAAAACCAAGGAATGCAATGCCATCCAATCTAAACCGGAAACCGGAAGTAAAAACATGGGGAACCCCAGCTCTCGTTTTCAGAAGCGAACAAATCGAATGACGCCCCCTAAAAAGCGAACGGTGTAATGTGAGATTTCTCCTTAGATCATTCCATGCAGACTGTGAATAATTTATTGAACATGCTTTTCAAAATTAAAGTTTTTCCAAACAAACTCAACTGTCGTTTGCTTTGCTGGCTAAATGACAGAAATTGTCGAAAAGCTTAATGTTCCCATATATGCACATTGGATTTCATCGTCTGCTGGCTGGCTGTTGGGATCCCGCTGTTGTTCGATTCTGTGGAGTATTCTGTCACGTGATTTATCTGTTTTGCATTTGCAAGTGCAAAACGCTGTTCACTTCAAACCAGCACTTCGTGTTATTGGAACAAAGTTACCAAATGAAAAGCACCAACAACACGTCCGTTTGTTGTAACTTAAAAGTACGCACAGGTCGGATTGTGGCAAAGGTCATTTTCATTCAGTTATTACGAACCTAAGATGTCGAAGTGACATACTGTCTGACAAACGTCCACGAATTACCATTTCCAAAACAGAAGTTCCGTTCCACAATGTATGCACCCCAGCGAAACAAAAACAATAAATTTTCGACAATACGTTTCGAGGCCAATTTTATATTGTAGGTCTGATATGTTTTTAGGGGGAAATAAATCTACAAGACAGCATGTACATGCATTAGTTCACAACGCAAAATCAAGCAAGCCCGAATCGCGTACATTTGTTTTCGGGGGGTTAACGACACTTTCAATGACCAGGGCCCTATCGCGCTGGACAGTTTCACGGATGAAGGCAGTAGAAGTAACCAGAGAGAACCTCCGTGCTGCGACGAGAAACTCTCGTACTCAGAACTTAATAAACCGGTACAATCCGAGTTAGCAACGGTTGAAGGTAAGAGCATCGTCGGCATGCAGCACAACCTTAGTTTAAACAATATTTATTTCCAAATGTACAAGCAAACATAGTGTGAATAGATCAAGATGGTGGATTCGACTGTAAGCTGATAGCTTATAACTCGTCGTCTCCACAAACCTTAGTGCACAGCTTCACCAAGACCTTCCTCCGTTCCCAATCGGGATTAAAACCCTTTACCCAACGCAGACGATATCAAAATTTACTATTTTAAATATAATTTTTTTAAAATTTTTCAAAAAATTTCAATAAAACCATATCATGTGACCCCCTCATTGGAATGAGCTCAATGAGTTCGTTCCAATGAGGGGTCACATGATATGGTTTTGTTGAAATATTTTTAAAAATTTAAATTTTTCAAGTGCTCAATTTGCGTATTACGCGGGCGTATGGGGGCGATTCTTTGGGTAAAGGGTTAAATGTTTTGCACAGGACCGAAACCGTCGATCTTTCACCCCAGTTCAACCCAATGAGTCACCTCACTCCCGGTCTGTCGTTAACAATCATGGCAGTGATGTGTTTCCAGAAAAAACATCTACAATTCACATGAAACCTCTCCAGGTATGAATAACAGCACAGAAGGGAAAACTAGCTTCTCTGCTGAGAGATCTCATATACATCATCTGGTAATGACTGTGTGGTCAGGCAAGATGCCCCAATTGATCATAAGCAAAAAGGTCTGTAATACACCACCTACCTAGATTTATATTAATTTCTTTTTCCAGGTATTTATTTTGTGAGCAGTCTTTCACTAGTTGGTATGTCCTGCGTTATGACAGTGGTGGTCATCAATGTACATTACAAGTCAAAAAGAGCTGTTGATCCCTGGATGAAAAAGTACATAATTGGAAAATTAGGAAAGATCTTATTAGTGGAAACGGAAGAGCCTAATGAGGTAACGAAAACGCTTGACAACTAAATTTACAGCCAAAGTCCCTTTATTTATCAGATTTAAGGCTTCTGTGAATACTCAATTACGAAGAGAAATGAATTCTATGTCGCTTTTTCGGGTATAAATGTATAATCGTCGTGTTAAGTTGAATGAAGTCCGTACTCTGTCGCTTTATCGGAGCATGAACGTCGGCGACAGATAATGGATTTCAATTCTTATGATTAAATTTAGCGTAGTTACTTGTACTATAATGTACCCTGAGACGCTCGAAGTCTCCGTCTTTTTTCGGCCGTGGACATATCAAACAACAACATATACAGTACAGCCACCGTGGAGCAGGGTTGGGGTATTCGTATTCAGTATTCGTATTCAGTCGTATTCGAATACAGTTTATCAAGTATTCACATGTATTCAGTATTCATTAAATTTATGAATACATGTATTCGTATTCAAATACATTAAAATTTGAGCTGTTTTCGTGAATACATTTTGAATACTTTTATATTTTGGAATTAAAGAACCATATACTGAATAAAAGGTTTTCACAGATCAAGCCCATGGACTCCAGACAACAAATTCACACCTCATATCAATATTAAAGACTTAATAATCCCTGATATTATTTATATACCACCAAACACCTTGTCTGAAATTTTTGCATTGAAAGCAGACAATAGACTTAATTATCAATTAACTTGACCCAATGCAACCTATTTATGTAACAATGGCCACATATCCCCATAGCTTTTTAAATTGTTGAAAATATGGACAATAAAAAAAAAAAACTTGTGTTATTGGACACAACTCAGTTATTCAATGATATTATATTCCAAAATTTTGGGATTTATTTAAAATTTTTCTATTTATCCATTATTTCACAGTGAAAACACATATTTATTTATTTTTTTATTTATTTATTTATTTTTTTATTTATTTATTTATTTATTTATTTATTTATTTATTCCTGTTTAAGGTCACCTTTGTACAGCTCAGTATGTCTAATTATAATCGGTGAAAGCACGTAAATATTATAAAGAAAATACTACTGCTGTTAGCAAACTTTCAGCCAACAGACCTCCAGGTTTAACCATGAAGTGTATTGGCTAAAACTTTCCTGGTCCTTCTTATGTGGTGTCATTGCAATTGATACTTAACGTTGAGGAGGAAACGCCAGTCTGTGATTTTTTTAGAGGTAATCCACTCACATTTTGTTATGTGTTGTCCATGGAGAGTAGTCTAATTACTATGACACCCATAGAGTGGATTTCCCATCAGGTAATTACTTTAGTTTTCCAACAAAGCATGGTAAGCACAATTAAAGCTTCAGTTAAAGGACCATCAGTTTAAAAATGACTTTTAACCCAACAAACAAAAAACTTAAAGGTCTTGCTATAAATACTTCTAATTTAAAAAGTATTCAAGTATTCAAAAATGTATTCATGAATACATTGTAATGTATTTGTATTCGTATTCAAATACATTTGAAAATTTGTGTATTTGTATTCGTATTCATATTCATGAAATTTCAAAGTATTCGTATTCGTATTTGAATACATTTACAAAGTATTCGCCCCAAGCCTGCCGTGGAGCGGTCACTTTCCACGGGTGGGCAATATTTCCACGGACGTATTAATATTAGATTTCAAACACGACTTATATGAATAACCGTAAAACATTAATTAAGCCTTTACCTAACACGAAAAAAGACGACACTTGCAAAAATAATTCTTGAATAACTATTTTTTTTTTCATTTTTTGTCTCAAAAACATAGGTAATGACCCCTCATTGGAACGAGCTCGACGAGCTCGTTCCTACGAGGGGTCATAACCTATGTTTTTGAGACAAAAAATAATAAAAATTAATTGGCGATTTTTGAGAATAGCGCTGGCCGGTTTTGGCCGTTACGTTGGGTAAAGGGTTAATGAAACACCGGGAACATCTCGGTACTTCATTAAATGAAAATTTGCTGTTGATGACTTAACGCATGCGTGGATATCACCGCCTACGCATGGATTATGACCAGTCCACCGCGACTGTACTGGATTACTGGCTCTAAATCACTCGTATCTGATTTTCGAGCAGACACCAGTTTTATACTTTTCAGAATAGGACAAAGACTATGTTTTCAGTTTGACACAAAATAAAACCTCCAACTTATTCAAGAGAACAATCTGCCACTGTCTTCTAATCGTGTAATCTAAAGAGTTGAAATATTTCTGAGAGTTAAAATATTTCTGAACCCTCCTACAAATGCATAATGGACTCACCCATTGCAGCAGATACAGTACAACCGCCATGGACTGGTAACTTTCGACTGGTGAGAAATATTTCTATACGTACGCAATAATATTAGATTCCAAACACCGTTATAGGAATAATCATCAAAAATTTAATTAATGAAGCACCGGGTACAACCCGGTGCTTCATTAACTAAATTTTTGCTGCTGCTGATTTTAATTACCTGGTAAACGCATGTGTGGACGTCACTGCCCACGCGTTGATTACGACCACTCCACGAGGAATGTACTGTAGTATTGGTTGCGGCGATCCAATTTAGGAATATGGCCAACAATGCTAAGAGGTCTATGTGACTCTCTGAATCATTACCTCTTAATTACAATTTATTGTTGGTACATAGGGGCCCAAGGTAACGTGCACCAATCTACGGCTATATCAAGCCAAGTGTTACCAATCGTTTATAACTATATTGCCCAGTTTAGTTGACATCCTGAATCGATACCACGTCAGGTGTTCCCATTATGTCCCAAATCGATATTGGTGACAGATATTATGGATTGTGAAATCAAGTGACCCCCTTTCATCATTCGTGGTAGTTGAACCGTATAGCCAGACAGGTGTAGGATTGAATTGTCACCGGACCTTACTATGAATACAAGATAGACCTGCGCGTTTTGGTTCTGCAAGTAGGGTATAAGACGATATGCATATACCTTTGAGTAAAATAAACGACGGAAGCTCTTTACTAAGCAAGTTTAAGACAAAAAGATAAAAAACACAGTTCGATTCCAGCACATATTTCTGCTGCCCTCAAACTCTCCTAGCGCAATGTCCTCGAGATAACTATAACCCAAAACACATTTCGTTCCAGCTGCATAATCCACAATGATCTTGCGCGCAGAGTGTATATCATTCAGAGAGTCAATTGTTGAACGAGACTCAGCCAATGTCATGTGCTCTGTCGTTCTGTACGCATGATGCAGCCACTTAAAATTGGTGGAACAATAAAAATATGACATTGATGATGTGTGGGGAACGGCACATATTACTTTTTGTATATTTTTTTCATTTTTTATCGAACAGTAAACAAGTTCAAGGTCGCGCTCTTGTACCGACACATTCAACACACATCGCAATTCGAATGATTTCGTTCCCCACACATTTCCTCGTCTGCATGAGCGACGTCGCCATTTTGTCATCCAGTTCTCAATTTCTGTATCTAGCTTTCGTTAACCCTTTACCTAACATGAAAAGCAGACGACACTTCCAAAAATAATACTTGAAAAACTAATTTTTTTCATTTTTTGTCTCAAAAACATAGGTTATGACCCCTCGTTGGAACGAGCTCGTTGAATTTAACAAAACTTCACAGTAGAGGGAACACATGTTATCCACCCTGGTGAGTCACAAGAAAATGGGAGCCCCCATTTGGCTTAACAGCACGAACTGCTGCCCCAAACCAAGCTTAAATTAAGACTTGTAAATTCGAGCGAGGTAGAAGATAGCGTTTCTTTTCCTACGCCATCTTCAACTGACAAGTTGTAAAATTCGGCGTTCATATTCTGTTTCACTGCAAACTGCATTAAATATCGTATCTACATTGACCGTGAATATACATTTCTAGGGAGCGCGGTGACCCAGTGGTTATTCAAACCGAAAGACCCATGGTTCGATCCCCGCCAGGAGTAACTGCGTTGTGTCCTTGGGCGAGGCACTTAATCCCGATTGCCCACGCTTAGGCAGGGTGTCGCTGTGTACTAAGGCAAACTGCACGTCGATGGTGCACTTGTCTTCAGCGAATGCTAACTCTGCATGTGTAGAGGTAGTACACTGGACTGGAGAGTCTGACAGTTGCCCAGGACTCGAGGGGACCCTGGCTGTCGAAAGTGCCGTTAACCCCAAATAAATAAATAAATAAGTAGATAAATAAATAAATAAATAAATAAATATAAATTCCTACGCAAACCTGAATCGAAATAGTTTTATGCATTAGTTCATTAAACACAGTTTCAAAAGGTGTAATTCGATCTTTCAAGTTTTCGTGACACTGACCGGATTCAAATCCAACCACAACCAAGGGTGAAGGACACGGAGCTACCGTCTCTCGTCTACTCAGACAACAAGCACTACACTGATACATTTGTCTCTTTAGGCCTAAAAAGTTAAAAAACTGTTTCTCAGGCCCTCCCACATGGTCCTTTTGGTTGCCCGATTCTCTCTTTTTATAACAATGCAAACTTAAAAATTAAATGATTTATATCTGATATTTAATCCATGTTAATAAAACTGATAAATTTGTTCCTTCAGTGCAACAAGACTTTGCAATGCTTTAGCATTTTTCTCAATGCTTTAGCATTGCAAAGCCTTGTTGCACTCAAGAGACGAAATACACCACCGCCCATCCTATTCTGTAGATTATGAGGCATAAAACAAACCTAGCACATGAACGTTTAATGGCAAAGAAATAATTACAAAAATGAACGATGAAATAAAAAAAATCTCCCGGCCATATGCAGTTTTACAAAAAATGGCCCGCGAAACAGAAGATCTACTTTAAGGGGCCTTACATTCACAATTTTATTGAGTTTTCTCTTTTAGTTTTCGTTTCAAACATGTTAAAAAGTCACTTCTCCCCGTTTTGGCATACTTGTTAAAAAGTGCATGTATTTTTTAAGGGGGTATTATTTTTTTATGGGCAAAAACATAGGTTATGACCCCTCGTTGGAACGAGCTCGACGAGCTCGTTCCAACGAGGGGTCATAACCTATGTTTTTGAGACAAAAAATGAAAAAAATAATGAAAATTAATTGGCGATTTTTGAGAATAGCGCTGGCCGATTTTGGCCGTTACGTTAGGTAAAGGGTTAAATAACATATTGCCCAATACTAGCTATCTTGTAACAATACTAAAATATATTCTAATTTACGAGAGGCTGGCTTCAAGATAAGCCCTCTATTTAAAATGTTCCCTTGTGCAAAAATATAAAACTTGGGAGGCGGAACTTAAGATGTGTAACAGTAGAGATGGGCTGTTGTAGAAGATTAAATTGCGTCCCAAAAAGGGAAATTTCTGTGCAGGAAATATATCGCGGTCTGCGACGAAGCATAAGAACCACAGACAAACTTTTAGTTTAAGAACCACGGGGTAAACCCGGAGATCCACAGTCTGAAATTTTTGTTTTCACTTCTTTGTCACCAAATTTGAGAATTATTGACAGGTTGAAAATGGTATCTTGTCCGAGCGTTTTAGTGGGAAATTATTCCCTCCACACTCACACAATAAATTTCCTACCTGGGACCAATACTGGGTGGAAAGTTACCTTGCTTCAGAAAAGTCAAATGTTAGATTGTCTGAATAATATCTTCAACCTGCAGCCATCCAGCTGAAGGTTAAATATACTGAGTCATAAAAGAAAGTATAATAAACTTTGAGGAGCAATTCTTTTAGTATTATCGAATCCCCCCCCCCCCCAAAAAAAAAAAAAATTATTGTAAATTCATATTCAGAGTCCAGCTGTATGAATTTGCATAATTTCATGTTCTTTCTGTTGCCAGCGTCACGTCAGGGCGTCGCAGTTTAGACATGGAGTGAAATGAAAAGTCCACACATGCAGTCAATGTACACCGTTTGCCCCTTGGATGGCTAGACATCGACGGCGAATGGACCTGATAAGTGTCTGGATGTCACCTTGTGGTAATGCGTTCCACTCCTGCCTAAGAACATTACGTAAATCGCCAAACGTCTGAAGATCATGAAGTCGTACCCGAGGGCCAGTTGATCCCAAAGATGCTCGAATGGCGACAAATCTGGCGAAAGTGGGGGCCAGGGAAATGTACGATGCTCTGCACCTCAAGAAAGTCACGACAGATATGCGCCACGTGACATCGGGCATTGTCCTTATGAAATAACTGCAATCCAACGTTATCGTTGAACAACGAGACAACAACAGCGTTAAGAATTTCGTCCCACAATCGCTGTCCATTCAGATTACCATCGACGAAGATCAACTGCGTTCGATAGTGCAAGGAAATTCCTGCCCAAACTATTACACTACCCCCGCCGAAACGGTCGCATTCCCGCACACAAGCATCAGAAACCCGTTCTCCTCGTCGGCGATACACTCTTGCCCTACCATTAGCGCGTCGTGGACAAAATCGTGATTCATTACTAAACCGAACTGTGCTCCAACGCTGCTGAGTCCAGCGATCACGCTGACGTACCCATTCCATTCTGGCGGTACGATGACGTTGGCTAAGGATTGGTCCGTGGTATGGAACCTACTTCGGATGCCGTGTTCAGCGAGTCTGTTGCGGGCAGTTTGTGCTGTATTGCTATTGTTAGTTCTACCAGGAGTAATTGCTGCTGTCCTCGTCGCCGGAAGGAAGCGATACCGCAAGTGAGACGTTCTGAAGTGTCGGTCTTGTGTAGGGGTCGTAACTTTTGGTCGACCTGAACGCGGTCGATCGGCAGTATATCCAGCGATTCTATACCTTCCAATGAGACGGTAAATAGTGGCCACAGTGACTCCGAACTCAGCAGCGAGCTCATCTGGAGGTATCCCAGCCTCATGCATACCAATGGCACGCAACCTCTGATTTTCGGTTAACCTTGGCATTTTTTAAAATGTTGGAAGACAAAAACTAGCGTATTTTCTCGATAACCCAGGCTCTCTAGCACAACATAAAACAAAGAAAGTCGTCGGTCACGCATTCAATTAGACATTCTCGGGTAGCACGTGCTATTTTGAAATCCGTAGCAAAATTGTATACGTTTCGGTGGACAACAACAACATGTCATTAAACTCTTTGCACGACTTCTTGTTCACAAACATGCAACATTAGAATTCATCCTTTATGCTATTTTTCACTTTTGTTTCTATTATACTTTCTTTTTTGACTCAGTATATATTAATTAGTCTATCAAAGCATGCCACATAACACCTGTCCTTTACGAATTGTATTGGCTGCGAATCTGCCAGAGAATCCAATACAAACTGTGTCTGCTGGTCTTCAAGTGCCTTCATGGTATGGCACCACCTTACCTCTCTGAACTTCTGAATTGATATGAAAGTGTCAGAACCATAAGGTCCAGCAAGGAAATTTTGCTTTCACAGCCAAAAGCGAAACTGAAGACTGTGGGTGACAGAGCATCGTCGGTGGCTGCTCCTACTGTGTGGAACTCGCTCCACAAAAGTATAAAAACCATTGAGACCCCGAGTTCATTTAAGAAAAAAGTTAAACCACTTCTCTTTCAACAGGCATTCTATTAGCAACAGTAAAGCCAGAGAGCACTTCTGTGGATTTTAGGCTTATAAATTATTATTATTATTGTTACTTATCAATATAACAAATGACAACCTTCTCGCGTTATGAAGAAAAATCAACATCAGTTCCTCAGTTGTGCTCTCAAAGGGAACAAAGATAGGTCCGTAATATTCTACGATAGAAGAGCCGGATGTTGGCTGCCAGTATTTTTGACGCAGTATCGGGAAAATGTGTTACGGTGTACCGATATTTTACTTCTACTTTATCAGTCTGTATTCACATGTTTCATGGATTTAGTAAATGTTAAATACAGTACAGTGGCCTTAGACCGGTCGTAATGCACGCATGGGCGATTTTCAGGTAATAAAAATCATCATCAGCAAAATTTTAATTAATGAAGCACCGGGCTGTACCCGGTACGCCATTAATTAAACTTTTGATGATTATTCCTATAATTAGTGTTTGGAAACTAATATTATTGTGTCCGTGGACATAATGCCCACCCGTTGAAAATGACCAGTCCACGGCTGTTATGCTGTATGTCATGGGTTAGGCAAATAAGTTAGACAATATTCAGAGAGCACACGTCATTTTGTGAAGCATCTAGTAATTTGTGGAACAGAACCGTAGGGATTCCCACCAGTGAACGATATATTCCGATCAAATTCTATTACAGATGGAAGCTACACAAAGACCTTTGGCACTGGATGAAACCACACTTGGCCTTCAGAAAGCACTACTCAAGAACACAAAGTTCGACAAAGGTGACGACGAGAAACTAAGTGGCATAACTTCAAACATACAGACTGCGGCCAAGCAACTTCACACTATAGAACAGCGTTTTCACGAAAAGGAAATGGAGAATGAGCGGGCCAAACAATGGCATTTACTCGCTATCGTAGTTGATAGAGTCTTCTTTGTTTTCAGCTTTATCATTCTGTTCGTTGTATTGATGGCATTTTTTCCACATTCAGAGTAGTCCCATTAGACAGTTATAAGCCTGGGAGATGGAAGGCAGTGACGCAAATGAGTTGGATGTCACTGACAATTGTATTTTATGAGGTCTGTTATTTGGAGTTCTCTTTTTACGTCGCTTACTTAACTGGTAAAAGGCTGGAAGCCCATATTTGGGCTTTATTCTGGAGTGCAGGTACCACAGCTTCAGTGGATGTGCTTTGTATTATCTTTGAAGTGATATTAATACGTCTGTAAAGGTTTGCCTTGTTACAATTTATTGGAGAGTGCCTAAAGGCACTCTCCAATAAATTGTAACAAGGCAAAGACATGAGTACAAGATTTGATGGCCAAAAATAATTTAGCACTGTACCAGTTAAACTAAACTATTTGACTGCAGTCTTGGATTTTCCTGCCCAAAACAAAAAGTAGTACTGTAATAGCAGAGATATGTTACTTGTGCTTGTTACCAAAAATACCATTATAAAAACAGAAGCAGTCCTCTTAGCAATGGCGTCTCGATGTCTACTTCTAATTAATTAGCAACCATGACTTGATTGTATTAAAGTATCAAGAAAATAGGCTCACAACACCGTTGCAGAATTAATCGTCGATTTTTTAAAACATTCAAGGAGATACCTAGCAATTGAAGAGTTAATCGTTCAGTCGGTAGAAACAAACGATTGGAAGTTTTTGATTTCACATACACTACGCACTACGTGGAAAGTGTATTACAATTCAACACACTTAGAGTAAATTTTCTACCTTGGGCCATGCAACACCAGGGCATTCATTCAGAGAATTCACTGGTTCTTGAGCCAGCAGCCTGGGGAAAATTGAGATTTCAGCTTAAATCAAAATTAGAGACTAAAATGGCTGCCTCACAGGGGTAACTGGAGAGTTCAATGCCTTTTACAAGCACTGCGGTCTCAAATCAGAGAGACTTGGTTATAACTCTAACTCTGTAACATCATACGAAGCGGTCTGAATATTTTCCCATATTTTCTTATCTAAACATTAAGGCTGTCACGATTTTTGAATTTAGTTATCGATTAATTGTCGCAAATAATCGATAATAATCGATTAATCGTACCTAGATGACCACCCCATCCCCTCCCCACCCCTATCCACTCTTTGAAGTCGTTAATAATGAAGTTCAAGCCAGTTGACCTACACCAAGTAAACAACGACTTTTGAACCGTCAGTGTAATAATCAAGACCGGTCGTCAGTTGCGAACTTCGCAAGTTCGCAACTGCCGACCGGTCTTGATTATTACACTGACGGTTCAAAAGTTCAGAACATCAAAGCTTTGAATGTACCTAAAAGACAAATGCTTCTAATGGCTTCTTTGGGGTTTAACGTCGACGTTCTTGACCTTTTTCCTTTAGAAACAATAGTTTTTTCATCCAATTTTGGAAAAAAGTATTAAATTCTTAAACAGTGAAAAATTTACCGATTCTTCGACAACGAAAAATACTAATCGATTTTGGCGTGGGCGATCGACAATCGATTAACCGATTAATCGTGACAGCCCTAAATTAAAGATGACCGACAAGATGGCAACTTCGACAAGGAAACACTACGGTAGTTGGTTTCCAATCAAGATCGAGCCGAGACAGGGCTTGATTCTCCATTGGTGTCTGAAAAACAATGTACAAGCCAGGCGAGCCGCTCTACAGCTTCGTCTGGAAGTTTTACACTTGATCATACGCAAAATCTCTTCAAGAGCAAGAGGTACATCTTTCGGGACAGTGACGGCTTGTGGTGTTCAGGCGTTTTCGTCTTTGATGAAACAAAATTCAGATGGTTGAATTTCAGGGGGACGCAACTCTAAGTATTCTTCCAAATGCATGCTTGTATATATACCCTCTTGATGATCCCAACAGATGACTTCGTTCTCTTTGTAAGCTACAGAGACTTGGAATCTCGGATTTACATTTTACACCAGTCTTCGATTTCCAAACATAGAATCTGGCTTCAGACATGATGTTTGCATCTCTGCAACCATAGTGAGCACACATGAATATGGTTGCTTGTCCCAACACCTTGCTCGGGAGCGCGGTGGCTGCAAGCCGAGAGGTCCTCGGATCGAATCCAATCTGCTGCATCCGCATTGTGTCTTTGGGCAAGACACTTAATCCCAATTGCCCATGTGGGGGCACGGTGGCGTTGTGTACTAAGACGTACTGCACGTCAATGGTGCACCCGTCTTCAACTAATGATAACCCTGCTTGTGTGGAGTTAGTACGTTGGGGAGTCTGACAGTTGCTCGCGTTGCTCGGTGGTTCTCTCCGGGTACTTCAAACTTTCAATACGCACCCCAGGGGCGGCGAAACCGGGGGCTGGGGGTGCTTCAACCCCTCCCCTTGTTTTGCCGGCCATGTTTTTTTGTATGCATGTATCTTAACACAACCAATGACTGGTGAAACAAGGAGCGGATCCAGTGCCTCCCCATATTCTCGCCAGCTATGTTTCTCTCGTACTAGTTCAGTTTCGATGGATTTCGGATCATTTTTGCAGTAAGTGACAACAAACGCTAAAATGTATACAGTCTGTTAAAAAGTCGGTTAACAGAAAGAGATCGTAATCTTACAGACATACAAGTACCAAATCCACCCCAGACAAGATAATCCACAGACAGTATAATTGCTGTTAACGTCTGGTAAAGCACACAGGTGATGTCTATTTATCAGCTTTGGTCGTTACGACAAAGGCTGATAAATAGACCTCACCTGTATGCTTTACCGACGTTTTTAGCGGCTCTCAAAGTGTGAAATCTTTCAAATACATCTCAAAAAAAATCTCAAAATATCCGCTCAGATGCATGGAAATGGAGGTTTTGGGACCCTGGAATTTAAAATTTTCGTACGACGACCATCCATCGCCCTATCCAGCCCCCCTCCCCCCCTAGTTTTTTGATAATCGTTCCGCCGTCCCTGTCACCCTTTTCCAATCTCGAGACATCCATCGACTGTGTCACAGCCTATGATAGCATGTGCGGGTAAAAGATCTGTAGTAATATCCCGATGTTTGTCAATGGTCGTCAGATATCAATCACAGACCCGTCCTTTATTGGGGATTCCATAAAAGTAGGAACTTTTGCCTCTTTTTCCTTATAAATAATGATACAAGAGACGTATATGCACATCTGTAAAATCAACTAGGACAACGACGCGGTTAACTCATTGGGGCGCCACGTGTATTGTTGGATGGACAATTATATTCAATTATATTGTTGGATTCTTCACAAGTACAGTTAAAACTAGAAGTCATGTCATGAAATGCGCACAAATAGCACGTCGATCTGCACGCTAATCTACGCATTATGACCACAGTAAGGCTATCAAATTATTTCCATATGGCCTGTGCACAATCAATGTTTCAGTCAATGGACCTCCGGGTAACCCGGAGGTCCATTGGCAGAAACATTGCTTGTGCTTGCTGTGAGTAACCAGGAGAACCTTTCGTGCTTTAGATGCCATTAGATATGGCAATTTCGCGCAATATCTACGTGCAATTAAGCCTAAATAAGTGCACAATTCGTGACAGGACTTCTAGTTTTAACTGTAGCTGCTGCCTTGTCGTATCTCTTGATGACAAATATCGTTACTGATCTCAACGGGAGCCAAATTCTGACTAGTAATGGATAGCTGTTGAAACAGATGCTTCGTTGATCGAGGACTGTAAAGTACGGGTTACCGAAGACACGATACCGCGCGCGCCTTCAAGAAAACCTTCCAGGTTCATTTTTATGTCGGTCTTCCATTTGCTTATCGTGTTATTCAAATGTGGAGCCAGAAAATCCAGCGTGTATGTATCGGCGCCACTGATTGGTTAGCGGAATTGTTGATTGACAGGTTTTCAATATGATACTCAATTAATTTAGCATCATACTATATTATTTGTGTATGATATGAATTAATTCAGTATGATACTCAATTTAGAATCATACTATATTATTTGTGTATGATACTTAATTATTTTAGTATGATACTCAATTAATTTAGAATCATACTATATTATTGTGCACAATTACATGAATGCAGCATAAATAAAATAGCATGATACTGAAATCAGGTTCACGTACGGGAGGGTCATAATTGTTTTTTTAGTATGATACTCTAATAATTTGGTATGATGCTATATTATTTGGTATGATTTCATAAATGCTGCATAAATAATTAAGTATGATACTCAATTATTTGAGTATGATACTGAATTAATTCAGTATCATACTATATTATTTGGGTATCATACTATATTAATTGAGTATCATACTCTATTATTTTAGCATCATGCTTAATTCACTGATATATGATCCTGTTCGTACGTCATATAATTCACTGATTTATGATCCTGTTCGTACGTCATATGTTTGGTTGTATTCTCTACAGCAAATGTCATCAGTTCTTAAGCGTATAGCTATGGGCTGTTTCTTGTTCCCTGTAAGAATTGGGGCTTCTGGCTCGGAAGTGGCGGCGTAATGCTCAGTTTAAGTTTTCGACAACAGTTTTCGACAGGCCACTTTTCCCTTGTGGTTCACTTAGTACTATAATCATTCTACCTATCGAAGACAAGGTAAGTGTACTGGACACGACTTTCGGTTTTATCTGATTCTGGAATCTTTCCACGAAATCAGCAACAGTTGGAGGTAGGGCTGTCACGATTAATCGATTAATCGACTGTTGATCGGCCACGGCGAAATCGATTAGTATTTTTCGTTGTCGAATAATCGGTAAATTGTATCCCGTTTAGACGTTTAATAATTAAAAGAAAATTTGATGAAAAAACTATTGTTTCTAAAGGTAAAGAGTTAAGAACATCGATGTTAAACCCCCAAGAAGCCGTTGGAAGCAATTGTCTTTCAGGAACATTCATCAAAGATTTGATGTTCTGAACTTTTGAACCTTCAGTGTAATAATCAAGACCGGTCGGCAGTTGCGAAGTTCGCAACTGCCGACCGGTCTTGATTGTTACACTGGCGGTTCAAAAGTTCAGAACATCAAAGCTTTAAATGTACCTAAAAAAGGACCGTCTTCGTTGTTTCCTTGAGGTTGGTCAACTGACTTGAACTTCATTTTTATCGACTTCAAAGAGAGGGAGGGGGATTTAGGTACGATTAATCGATTATCATCGATTATTTGCGACGATTAATCGATTCCTAAATTAAATAATCGTGACAGCCCTAGTTGGAGGAGATAATTTATTGGATGCTGGCACCAGTGGGGTATCCACAAAAGAACATAATCGTCAATGAGGGTACAAATTGAGATTTTGTAATGTCCTGATTATCTTAAAGATATTGTAACAGCCGTGCGTTTTTCAAGACAGATCGAGATTTCGGGATTCTCGTGTCTCCAACTTCGTTGAATAGAGCAGTGGGAACAGGCGACGATTCATGTGAAAGTACAGTTCTCATGCCTACATCGCGCGCGCTTGAGTAGAATTGGAGGCCCAAGACTCTTGTGCAGATAATTATTAACTGAACAATATCTGAATACTTACATCGCCAATATCAGCTGTTCAAACCCATGCAAGATGTCCCGACTGCCTCGGCTAGTTACGACTCTCGGTGTTATCATATTCTCCTCTTTTCTCCCAGCAAGCAGATAACCAGGTTGATACTGTCACCTATGGTCATTTACTTCACTCCTTTAGCGTGCGATTATTATAATGGTTTACCAACGACGCTTATTTACTTCATTGATTCAGAAATACGGTTAAAATACGGTTAAAACACGGTTAATCCACAATCCACAGATCTAAATAACCAGAGTCAGAACATCTGGAAGTTTGATCCACAATGAACTAATATTCAATACATATCAATACAATATTAATAAAAAACAATGTACTACCTGCTGTCAAGATTTACCTTACTTGAGTCCATCATTTGCCATTTTGCTGTTTAGTCTTTATTTTTATTGTCTAGGGGATGACAGGAAGACAGTCATAAGGCTATGTCATTCCCCACAGTATGCATTTGTACATCTACCTTTGTTTTTTTTTGTAACCTTGTTTCATTCCTTTGCATATGTATGCTGTGAAATAAAATATTGAATTGAATTGAATTGAATTGTGCAGATGAGATTACAATCCAAAAGCTTCGCGCTACCAACCTTGATCGACTTTCTCATCGACGACCTCGTCTCCACAGGCCAAGAATTTGGAATAGAATAGACCCCCTAACTCAGCAATATAGTAGACCCAAGGTCAAAAAATCATTAACTCATTAAATTTTAAGTACTTATTCCAGCCCAAACTTCAAGTGCGACAACCCAGCCTGTCCCGATTGTATCAGCCATCAAAACTCTCTGGTATCTCATCCTTCTCCCAGCATATGACCTATTGATCCCATCTAGCCGCATGATTCATAAACAAACTATTAAATATTCCTGTCTTTGAAAAGAACTTTTGTTACACTGATGCCAAACCGAGTTGATATAATTTTTTTATTTTATTAGAATGGCAGGAAGACAGCCTTTTAGGCTATGCTATTTCCATGCTGTGTACTAGGTTATGTTCTTGTAGATTGTAATGTTATGTTGTTAATGTACCAGTATACTGCAGAATAAAGATATATTATTATTGATATGGAAACGTAAAAACCACCTGAGAGATTTTTCTCGAATTCTTTCTTTTGTATTCTGTCGAGTCCTAGGGTCCTGTCCTCATAGACACTTTCTGGTGCAATCTCTCCATTAGCTTTATTGACTATACCTTCAGGATGTTGATCGGAATCCACTTGGAATTATCCGTCACAATCCAATCGATCGGCGGCAATTCGCACTTTCGACTCTTCTTTGTGCTGCTGGGGAGGATCAGAGGTAGATTCGTTAATTTGAGAAATATCGTGGCCTATTTGTCCACAAGAATGAAGACTGAGTGCCAACACTTTTAAAGTTGCCAACACTTTTAAAGTTTGTGGCTTTAAAGTTATACCTGTTACACAAGACTTCCCATGTCCATAGAACTTGGATGTGGTTTCTATGAACACATCACTCCATTCCACACACCATCAACGTGTCTCATTACATGGTCCCTTTCAGAAGGTGTTGGAGAACATCTCGTCGCCTGAGTGCTAGAATGTCCTATGTCCCTTATGGGACATAGGACATGCTAGCACTTAGGCGACGATGTGGAGGTACTCTTTCCATCTCGCTCAGATAATAAAGGTCATATCGAACGTACGCGAAAAACTGAGGCAACAAGTGAAGTGGCAAGTCAACATCATGATGAACACAAGTCTGATGAAGCAATCAACCTTAACTCTGCATCTTCGATTCTTACCTACAATTTCTTATAACTTGACATCAAGATCATCGTGACATTCAAGGGTTTCACGGATGAAAATTCCTCGGCTAATAAGCAGAATGCCACACATTCATATTTGGAATTTCTTACCGGTCAACATTTTTTCCCAACACCTCCGAAAACTGGAAACACTCTTGGAAATTGTCCGTTTCTACAAGAGCGTATATTTCAGACCTTGTTGAATCGTATTGATTCTAACATCCCTCTTGACATTAGAACTAGAAGGAGGAAATAATAAATTTTATGATGCCCTGATGTTCGATGATAAATAAATGTGTCTAAAGTCTATATCGGGTTTGGGGAGGAAAAATCTCAGTTTATCGAGTCTATATACTGACCGATAAATTTCTCTATTTTCGCAAGGGCGCCACATTTTAAGGCGCTGTAAAAAAAATCCGCAAGGCTTTCCGCTCGGCAGCCGGTGAAATCTCCACATAGAAGGTGTGTACTAATAAGAACCGAAGAAACGAGAACTTTTATACAACTGCGCGAAAACAGGCATTAGCCAAAAATCGGGGGTTGGCGACAGGACTAAAACTTTGAACTCCATATTTTGGCCAAATTCTAGACATGTTTGGAAAATTTCCCGAGCGCCTTGTCTGAAATTTCCATTTTTTCCAATTTAGGGCTTTGTTATTTATTTATTTATTTATTTATTTTATTTATTTATTTATTTATTGGTGTTTAAGGTCACATGTTTCTGCACAATGGCTAACCATGACCGTGACAGTTTTACGGGAGGAGGAAGCCGGAGTACCCGGAGAGAACCACCGAGCAACGTCGAGCAACTGTCAGCTCCCCAACATACCAACTCCACACAAGCAGGGTTAGCATTGGTTGAAGACAGGTGCACCATCGACGTGCAGTACGCCTTAGTACACAGCGTCACCGTGCCCCCACGTGGGCAATGGGGGTGAAGTGTCTTGCCCAAGGACACAACGCGGTTGCCGCAGGTGGGATTCGAACTGAGGACCTCTAGGCTTACAGCCTGCACCTCTACCAACTGAGCTACCGCGTCCCCATTTAGGGCTTTGAATTTCCAACTATTGCAAACTTGACGAAGCAGTGTCCCTGATCATTAGTGGTAGCAATGGTAGTAGTAGAAGTAGTAATAACCGCCACACAACAACGTTACAGTCCATTCGGGGTTAGCATTGAAGGTAGTAGTGCTCCTCTGCCGTTTATCATAAATTTGGCCAAAAATTTCATTTCTGTGCCACAGGGGAAGGAAACATTTTATGTGTGTGAATTTAGCTTGCGTAAATAATATTTCACACAATACGGCGATTTTGTTAAAAATATGTGTTTGTGTTAGCTAGAGCTGAAACGGTTAACCGATTAATTGACTAATTAATGATCAACATCTTGATCGATCCAAAAAGTAATTGATCGATTAACCGTTACTTTTGATCAACGTATAATATAGCGTCCCCTTAGTTCCAATGTGTTCTATGTGCCTACTGGCACATAGAACACATTGGAACTCAGTGGACGATAGGTTAACAAACTTGCTCCAAAACAGGCAAACATTGTCACACTGACTCACATCAATTATATGAGACAGAGTAAAGCTTCAAGTTACTTGCTGACATACTTGTTTACTTGCATGATCATCATACTGCATCAGTAGCTGGAAATGGTCTTTCTTAACCATTTACCCACTGCGGGTAGCAGACGATACTTGCAAAATAAATTCAGGAATTACTAAAGTATTTCCATTTTTGTTTTTGAGCTCGTTCCAATGAGGGGTCATAAGCTATGCTTTTGAGACAAACATTGAAAACATAATAAATTTGAATGGAGATTTTTGTATATAGGCCTAGTCGGTTTTGTTTGTTACTTTGGGTAAAGGGTTCATGCTGTAAATCATCAATGGTATGGAAATTATTCAGATATCTATTTGCACAAGTGATTAATCTTTTAACTAAGGTTAATCCACATGATTAATCGATCAAGAAAACCCCTTAACCGTTTCAGCTCTAGTGTGAGCGGGCTCAGGGAAGATCAAAATGCTCCACACTGTAAAAAAGATTCGTTCAACAAGACAAAATTATCCTTTCATGTAGTAATAATTACATTGTTAATGTAGTTATACGTTTTGGGTCCAAATACTCAATTCCCATTGGTCAGCTGGATGAAAACGTCATGACCAAATGTAATTCATGTTCCAATGAATACATTTGGTCGAACTTTGACCCGCATTTACGGTAGAGCTCAGTTGACAGAATGTAATTCGGGCGGTGTTTGGGCGGGTTTTTAACTTTTAGCGCCTCTCGCAGTGATCAACTCCGCTGCTGTTTCTTTGGTGACTTTTCCCAACTGTGGCATAAAGCCCGTTACTAAAATACTCGTTTCCATGTCTAAAGTTGTGACAACTCAGAGTTGTTCGCTTTCTCTTTTGTGTGAGGGTGGTTTTTCGCCTCGTTCGTTCGTACATGTTTTATTTCGTCTTTCTGCTTTGATGTTTGGTAAAAATTAGTTTAAACAGTTATGGAATGTAATTAAAAGAATTGAATGCAATTTTTATAATCTTTATTGGAGTATGAACGTGTGGGAATGGGTACAAATTATGTAGGAATCCCATTCCCACACGTTCATACTCCAATAAAGATTATAAAAATTGCATTCAATTCTTAATAAAACATGGTCGCTAAATAATGTTAAACTAGAGGTTTGCCGGTAAAAATGACCTGGCATGGTATTCCAAACCAATAAACGTCATTTGCCTTCGGCCATGATCGAATCATCACCAGGCGATGCATCATCAGGACAGGATTTTGCGCCAACAGAAAAACTTGAAATAACACCGGCATGCTGATTGGACGTGTTTGCTTGTTTATTGGAGTTTAACTACACTGTCATCAGCATGGTCATATCATGTCGGACAGTTTTACTGGAAGCAGGAGTATACGGGGAGAACAACATAAACTGATCCTTCAGTTTCTTGCGAAAAATATTAAACTGAACGCTTTTGTTCGGAAAAATCGTCGATCCAATGAATCAATCAAATTCGTGTAAAGAAATATAGAAAAATATCTAAATTCAATTTTATGGGGGTTTTTTTCAATGTTTCGTTTCGAACCATAGCTAATACTTCCAAACTGGTAGTTGGTACACACTCATTAGGCGAGTTAATTTGAGGTGATGCGTGGAATGGAAGAAATGATGTCAGAGGCAACGGATCCGGGAGGAAACACAGGAGGAAAGAACTCTCCCACACCTTTTTCACAGATATGCAACCACGAGTGCACAATGAGTTTAGAAATTTTAGTGAATACAAGTGCACCACTAGCCAGGATTCCTGTATTACAATTTTTGAAAATTATGCAAACAAATTTATTTTGGTCAACGAAATCTACCTTCAGCCGGATTAACCTGTTCCCTCAACTTCACCAATCTTCAGTCTAGCCTTTGGGTTGAAAGATGGTTGACGTGGACGAAACAGATCAAACGACGACCAGCATTTAACATACACGCAATAAAAGAGCGGCCGATGCGTATTTATCCATTTGCTGATATAACATTATACTATGTTGTATGACAAAATCGACATTGCCAGCTGTTTTGAATATATTAATCGGCACATCCCCCTCCTCCAATTTGAACACCTTGTGTAGCACTCGTCGAGATCTGAAAATCATTGAAAAAGCACTTTTGTGGTTCTTGTTTAAATTTTTCCCCACCAGGGTTAGTTAAGTTCGTCTTGGACATTTATATACCCTCCGACATGTTCAGCGAGCTTCCTTCGCAACTGAATGAGGTTTTCGCTCCTGACTTAATCTCTTCCAATTACAAAAATTGTCAAAGATATCCACCAGCATACCATTACACTCTAAAATCAGTTGGGTTAAAAATCAACCCAAATCGACTGGGTTGAGTGAATATGAACCCAAATGGGTTCATATTCACTCAATCCAGTCGATTTGGGTTGTTTTTTAACCCAGCTGATTTTAGAGTGTACTTTCAACATGGGAAAGCCGTCAGGTGCTTTTCTGTTGAAAAATAGCTCGTTCAATAGGGGATTGGTATCTAAAATATAGGACAAAATAAGGAAAATGTGGAAAACAGTAAAATAATGTTTTTTCATATTATTTATTATTGTAATTCTGCAACCACCATTTGAAATCCCTCAAGTGCAACCCAGAAAATCTGACATTCATATTTTGTACATTCTCATGATCTCTCATTTGTACAAGCCCATGGAGCTCGTTATTTATTTATTTATTATTTATTGATGTTTAAGGTCACACATTTCTGCACAATGGCTAATCATGACCGCGACAGTTTTATGGGTGGAGTAAGCCGGAGTACCCGGAGAGAACCACCGAGCAACGGCGAGCAACTGTCAGCTCCCCAACATACTGCCTCCACACAAGCAGGGTTAGCATTGGTTGAAGACATGTGCACCATCGACGTGCAGTACGCCTTAGTACACAACGCCACCGTGCCCCCACGTGTCTTGCCCAAGGGCACAACGCGGTTGCCGCAGGTGGGATTCGATCCGAGGAACTCTCGGCTTGCAGTCTCCACCTCTACCTACTGAGCCACAGCGCCCCATGGAGATCGTTCCAGTGAGAGGTAGTACGCTATGGCTAGGAAGAGAAAAATACAAAATATTATGAAAAATGTTTGCGAAACACTGATATTGCAGGCTTCAACTCGTTCCAGGTAAGATGTAAAGTAAATAAAACTTACCATGCGCTATAAAAAGCCTTAACCCAATGGACGCTGTTGGTATCTTCCATGTCAGTTTAATGGTAGAGACTGGAAGAGACCATATTCATTATTTGGGGGTAGACCAATTTATATTTCCAACGTGCAGCCTTAGGGCTTAGGCCTTAGGACGTAGAAAATATTGATTGATCTACCCCACACATGCACTTAACAGCCATTATTACCACTCAATCTATAAGTTACTAGTCGATTAACATGATTTTGGAGAGCCGTTAAAACTCCATAATTTCAGTGACGTCTTTCGACGGAGCCGGGCCGCGGGCGATAATGGTATAAATAGCCATTAGCGGCCCGCGGCCCGCGGCCCGCGGCCCGGCTATTTTTAGATTCCATGGTCTAATGAATTACTCCCATTCGGATGACGTCCCTTTGTATTTCTGAACTGAAGTCGAACGCACGATCGAAACAGAAATATCGAACCGACTAAGTGATTATTTCTTCCATCAATTCCTCGTGCGGTTAGCTGTAGTGTTCAGGAAGTGGGAATAATAGTAATAGCACGATTGTTCTCAGGCATCATGATTCATTAGCGGCCCTGCAGCAACGATGAACAGCCCTTGGGCTTATTAATGGCCCTCGACTTCGTCTCGGGCCTTTAATAAGCCCTCGGGCTGTTCATCATTGTTGCAGGGCCGCTAATGAACCATAATGCCCTCCAAAATCATGTTATTGTTATATTCTGCTTAATGAAATTATGACGTATCACGTTCCTGGGCCGGAAAAGCGGGCTCACTTTCTCAAAGAGTTAAAATAGCTCATACCTCCAAATATATTGATACCATAAACTATGAAATATTTTTTAGAAATATTATACAAATATATGGAAATGCACCTTTTCAGTAAGAAATATAGGGATTATACGACAAGGTAACAAACGATAAGGCTTTTATAGCAAAGATAGGATATATTTTTCTGATTGAAGGAAGACGTGTGCTAGGCGTCGAGATAACAGAATTAAGAAGAATAGAATCAAGATCTATGTGTTTAATGTATTTATTTTACTTTGAAAATCAATGATTCTAAAAAGCATGCAAATATAATACATATGGTTCCACCATTATGTAATATCATCTGTAATGCGATCCTTCAATTCGTCAAGTGCAGAAGAAATGCTAGGGCTACTTAATGGACTGGCACATTGTATAAATCCCCCCCCCCCCCCCCACCTCCCACATAACATGTAAATAACCAATTATTAATTCATTATATTCAACACTTAACATTAATGTTCTGTACTGTAAGTTGTGTAACCTGCAATCTGCCTTGCTTAAGGTTTTTTGCAATAAACTATAAACATAAGAATATATTTCCAAGAAAATTTGAATAAACTTTCCTCTGCAAGAGAAATAACTTCAATTGCATAAACATTAAAACTAGTACTACGGAGAGTTTAATAAACATTAAACTCTTATCATACAACGGTATACTAAAACCAAGAAATGTTGTTAAAAAGTTGTTAGTACCCAGAAAGATATAAAAATGGAGAATAAATATTGAATAAATGAAGTTAGAACACACAGATCGAACCAGAAGCACCCGACGACAAAGAGTGGGGAGACAGGGGGTATCAAGAAGGACACTCGACTCTGTATATGAGTTAAGACCGGGAGTTTATACAACGTACCGTAAATTGTAATGTGACACTCAATAGTACTCGCATTTTATATATCGTCCCTTGGGAGGAACAAGGTGTCGTCTGCTATGCTAAAGTACACTGCAAAAAATATAGGTTCTCTTTAGAACCAAAACTGAGATGAATCCAGTTCTTTTTAAACAGTATTTATTTCAAATCAAATAAATTTACCAAGATTAGCATTCAATTTTAACAGAATATTAGATTCAGATTAGTAAACTTGGAGCTTATTCAACGCAATTGCCAAACATTTTGAAACAAAGGAGATATGAACAGTTGGCATATCGAACCAGTTTTGGTTCTGTGTAGAACCAAAACTGGTTCGATATGCCAACTGTTCATATCTCCTTTGCTCAATAATGATTTGACACAACCTCGTATAAGCTCTAAACTTACGGCTGGAACCCCCTCAGTTTATGTTTAATTCTGTTAATATTTAATGTTAATCTTCATAAATTTATTTGATTTGAAATAAATAGTGTTTAAACAGAACTGGTTCCATCTCAGGGACAAGGTTAGAACCAGTTTTGGTTCTAAAGAGAACCTATATTTTTTTCAGCGTTTTGCAGATGACACCATGTTTCATCGAAGGGACGACATAAAGCTGTAGAAATCTCCCCGCCGATAGTATAGCTTGTTTGTTTATCGACCAAACCCCGTTATTTTATCTGAACCCCCTCCCCCCATTGGCACTGATACACGTAAAGTACGTTAGAAACGAATACTCGAGAGTTTCTTAGTTACAGTTCTCGGAAAGTAAAGTATTTTCCACCAGTGCACTTCTGACGAAAAAGGCACGTACTGTCCTTTTACCACAGCTTCGGGCAAGGATGTAACTGCGCCCTGCTTCAATACATTAACCCCCCGCCCCCACCCCCACACACACCCACCCCCGCTTCCGACGCCATTGGGTCAAACAAAAATAAATTCTTGGACTACCCCTTTACTCATTGAACATTTTGTAACACATTCTTTTTAAACACTTTGCATTTTGAAGAAGAGTCTCAAGTGCTTCTTATCCTCATCCTGGTACTGAAAGGTCACGTCACGGGGAGTCCCACATATAGAATCCATTTTATGGCCTGTCTATGCTTGTAGAATCTGTTTTTGATCGTATTAGGCCACGAGGAATCCCTAAATGGGGTATTATCTATCACCATCACATCCTCTTCTCGGATGAAATTGATTCCATGACCACAGGCGTTTCCTATAAGAGATTATAGGAAAATGATCCTGTTAGCACTATTCTCCTGGTTTCTAGCAAAGCTGTCATTGAACTGCTGGATACCTCTCTTTTTACATGCGTCGCCGGTGGCAGAGCAGGTCTAGTAACCGCTCGACTCCGTCCTTCTGTCAGTCCGTCCGTCCGTCTGTCAGTCCGAAACACTTCTTCCGTCAAAGTTTTCTTGGCTTCTATGAAAGGGAATGATTTCATATTTGGTCTGCTGCTTCATAATGATGAGTTGTATCGTGTATCTAATTTTCGAATCAATTGCTTGCAGCGACGCAGGTCCAGACCCGGTATTGGACTTGGCTTGTTTAATCTAGCAGTCTCCCCATAAATTAAAATAAATAATAAATTAAATTTCGTCGTGTGAGAACCAGAAGGTTCTATCTTCCACTGGAAGATAGAACCTTATGGTTCTCACGCGACGCAGTGACTTCTACCATGACTTCAACTATCTGTCTTGTGATCGGCTTTCACCTTTTTGCCCAGTACTATAGTCTTAGTCTTCCACTACTGATGGTTTGAACCATGGCTACCAATGTGCAAGAGTCTTCGTACATCACTACTGACCTGTAGCACTGTTATTGGTTTGTTGGCTATCTCTCTATCGCTAATCATGTCTTGACCTGTGACCTCAACCATTGATATCACTCCATTCATATGAACTCGTATAAGTCTATACATTTCATTTACCTTGTTCATGCTAGAATCCACAACATGTGACAGAATGTCTGTTGATAGTAATGAAATGCGGTATTCAACAATGCAAGCACAGCAGCACATCAGATACATCACATGAACACATCATGCTTGTACGGCCGAGATGCACTTGTGTGAAAATGCATAATGTGTCACAACACCCCCCCCCCCCCCACACACACACCCACACACACACACACACACACACACACACACACACACACACAGACATATCACATAGGCTCATGCGATGAAAACAGGATTCAACAAGCATAGAAGACTAGAAGTGGAATTCCTGGTCGATTGCATAAAATGAGAAATCTTGATTACATTCGCCACCGTGTTGTTTAACGCATTTCCCTTTCGTCCCAGTCACAGACACAATCAAACCCAAGGAAGGATGTGAGATGTATGTAATATTATTATTTATTGGTGTTTAATGTCACATATTTCTGCACAATTGCTAACCATGACCGTGGCAGTTTTACGGGTGGAGGAAGCCGGAGTACCCGGAGAGAACCACCGAGCAACGGCGAGCAACTGTCAGCTCCCCAACATACCAACTCCACACAAGCAGGGTTAGCATTGGTTGAAGTTGCCGCAGGTGAGATTCGAACCGAGGACTTCTCGGCTTGCAGCCTGCACCTCTACCAACTGAGCCACCGCGCCCCCTGTGAGATGTATGTCCTTTTTAAGAATTTGTATACTGTCAAGATGGTGGAGATTTCATCGATTCACCGTAAGTATCCGTTCATAATATTTAATTAAAGTGGTCCATGCATATTGCTTTGCGAACGAAACACTTCATACGAAGGCTAAAATGTATTCTGGACGTTTCGGTTTACGGAATGTCGTGAAATGAAATTTGACGAAAGTGTTTTATTAAACTACGGAGCTCTGGGTCTTCATAACGGTGGTTGATTGCACCAAGGCGCCACATCCTATGCTAAATCCTGGCAAATGGCGCCTTGATGTGTCCAAGAGGTTATATAAGAAGTCGAGTCTTACCAGTAATTATGGAATCGTAGTGTGCGATATAATAATGCATTTAATATTTTTTTTCTTTTTATAAAAAAGGAATATATTAAACGAAAACTTACCTGTGTAAATCCGCCATTTTCACCTTCCACAAATGTGAAGACGCACATGTCCCACACTGATATCTAGCTAAAGACAACCACCGCTGTCATTTAACCAGTTACTGAACGTAACCTCAAAACACGTCCGCGTCCATTACCAAAAAATCGAAATACAGCTTCTATTAGTTCCTCAATTTTTGCCTCAAGGACATAGCTTATGACCCCTCATTGGAGCGAGCCCTTTGGGCTCATTGCAATGACGGGTCATTAGTTCTGTTTTTGAGGTCAGAAATAGATTATTAAAAGTTAAGTATTTGTTTTTCAAGTCTCGTCTGTTATTCGCATTTGGCAAAGGGTTAAAGGCTTATGCACAAGAAACACAGACAGTTTTACGGGGAAAGCCGGAATACCCGAGGAGAACCACCGTGCATCGGCGTGCAATTGTCAGACTCTCCAAGTTTCTTACCCGCAGAAGCAGAGGTAGCACCGGTTGTGGGCAAGTGCACCACCGACGAGCAGTACACCAGAGTACGCAGTGCTACGGTTCCCCTACGCGGGCAGTCGGGATTAAGTGTCTTGCCCAAGGAGACAACGCAGATGACGCGGGTCAGAAGCGAACCGTCGACCTTTCGATTTAAAGTCCAATGCTTTAACTAATGTCCAACTGTGCCACTAATACCAAAATTCTGGTTTTGAAGGACAGAACCCGGAATATATTTTTAACAAGTTATGCTTGTTGTTATTTGATGCAGAATAACCCCTAAAACAACATATCCAACATCAGCTAATGTACGCCTTGGGGAAACTTTTTACAGCGCTTTGACTTTGGTTGGGGTGTGACGTAGGTAGCATAGCTCGCATACGTCAACCCAATTCTGTAAGATTTCATATGACGCCATTTCGAGTTGTATTTTGCATGTCACGTACGTGTATTGCCGTGGTAGCCCATGTGTGCGGCCCTGATGTGGCATAATTAGCACGGTGATACGTGCCATCAGTGCGCACGCACAGCGTCTGTTGTTAGAGTGATACGTGTCTTTGTCGTCCATTTTGTATGATGGAGGCCGCCACCTTGCGTTTTATGGTGGCACCTCGTTGGTCTGACCCCAGAAGAGATAGAATGACCTTGGAGTCTATTATGGGTATGTTCGATTGGATGCAAGCAAATGTAATCACCGAAAACGACTCGAAAACTACCATAAATTACCCAAATGGGCCTTTCACCACTGCCATCTTGAGTAGCTGGAAGAAGTGCTATAAGGCCTTTACCCATGTAGGGAATGTCAAAGATTCCGTTCGATTAGTCCGGTAGAGAAGAAGAGATCCATTCTTGAAAGAGAATTATTGGTGTTTTGTTACTATTTTAACTCTTCTTGCCTGTTCTTGATACTCTTTTGCCTACCATTTGATCCATTCCTAGGTATCTCTGGCACCGATCCCTACCCTGGACTAAGCCTTAGATCAATCAATCAGATCGGTCCAGCCCACCAACCCGCCCGTATCTGCCTAAACAGTGGCTTGGCCATGTTCATACGATCCTACTAAATGTCTATCCAGCAGACCACCTGTGGTACATTGTGGTACATTGTCACATACATGACCGACATATGTTCAGGTGACAGGTCGAAGCGTGACCCAAAAACATGAAGCTGATATTTATGGACTTTTGGGAACTGAAGCCTGGTGGTTAGGAGACTGGTGTTGGAGACTAGACTGGTATGGTGTGTGACTGTGGGGGACCAGCTGCTATCTCTTAGACCACCCCATGGCTCCTAGTCGATGAATTCATGGCGTTTAGACTACTGCCACTAAGAGTTATTTCTTATTTATGCTAATGCGTTCTACCCCTGCTACTACTTTATGTCTACTTCACTGTCCCCGATGAGTATTACAGCTCTTATTCTACCACTCTATGCTACGTACTAGAGTCTTCCATCCTCAAAGGCTTGTAGCACAACTACAAGCTAACTGGCTATTGCTGAACCTACCTCGACTTCTGCCTTAGACCCAGTCATAGCTAACTCAACCAGATTGGGCCATTCATCTAAACTGGAATCCGTGTTATTCAGTTCTTTAATCGAGTGTGTGCTCGTGTCATTACTCATGCGCGTCTGTCTGGTGATCGTATCAACATGTGCTTATGTGATTGTTAACAATGTAAGCAAAATACATACAAACATGGACACGTGCTTGAAAGACCGAGATATGGTTATGCATGTAGGCTGCAATGTGCATCAAGGATTTTGCACACGAGCGCATGCGGGTAGTTGAAGATGCTTATGACACGATGATATCTTGTCTCAGGATATGTTTCAGAGGATAGCTGAGTATAATTATCTGCGGATATTTTTAAGACGATAGTTATCACTATTTGGAAATCAACGCCGACATTGCTAACAGAGATGTTCTGCGGTTAAACCACCAACCGAAATCGTTAGTTGTCACTTCTACTAAACCTATGTTTGGCTTGGTCTGTACCACTACTGTGGATTCGATCTAATCCAATCACTAGAGTTACAGTTCTGCAACACTTTCTGTCTCCAACCTTTAGTAGAAGCATTCGCCACGTGTTTGGGCAGTTGTTGATACGTATGACATGGCGGTGTACTATTGTAGAATACTCGTCGGAGGACGTACATACTGCCAGTAGAAACCTATGGGATCTAAAATTTGTTTCATGAGGATATGATGCCATAAGGCCATAAGGGTAGATCTCAATGGGGGATAACCTATAAGCTTGCCTTGGTATTGGAGTATACTTCTGACATGATGTTGTGGTACTGATGGAGAGTTATCGGAGGATACTGCCCGTTTTGGTCGATGGCTCATACAGTTTTGCCGTATGGGGGTATGAAGGCTATGTGGTTAGATCTCAATGATGGATAACCTATAACATCATCCGGGTATTGGAAGATACTTATGGCATGGAGATGTAGTAGTGGAGGATAATTCTCGGAGGATACCATCTGGTAGACAGACCCGTATGGCCACCAGTAGAAGAGGGCACTGATGTTGGAAGCAGTTGCAGTAGACGCAAAGCACATATATGATAGGACAGGGACGTCGCTAGAGGGTTTCCATTGGGAGGGGGAGGTCGAACTTTCAGTTTAAAGTCCAATGCTCTAACGAATGATCCACCGTGCTCCCAACTAGGAGATAGTGAGAAGGATAGTGGACACCAAGGTAGTCGTCTAGAAGCCACAGACTATCTAATAGCTGGGAGACATGAGCTGGTTAGGCGCTATTCCCCAATAGCCCAGCTGTCAGTGGCGGCGCTACGGGGGGGGAGGGCATGGGGGCATTACCCCCCCCAACGAAGGCTTTGCCCCCCCCCCCCCAGTTGCCCCCCCCCCCTAACCATCTCGCATGCATTTCCACCCACCCTCACACACAAACACATTCAGTCACTCTCTCTCTCTCACACACACACCCCTCTCTTTTTTTATTCCCAATAATTTCCCATACACACTTAGCCCAAAACCTCAGGCTAGCTGATGAACACATCCAGGCAGTAGAGATTTAAAGACTCGGATGCAGATACTTATAAGTTATAATTAAGTTATGAGCCAACAAAGGCATGTCTATCCATATCCCTTGTCTAAAAAAATTCATGGATTTCGCATTATGACAGACGGGCATTATCTCCCTTGCACTGTTCAATTATTTGAAGTCTCTCTCTCTCTCTCTCTCCCTCTCTCTCTCTCTCTCTCTCTCTCTCTATCTCTCGCACAAACCCACCAGACGCGGATCCAGGATTTTTTGAAAGGAGGACCGCTAATTACCATTACATTTAGTCGAAACTTGGACCCAAAGTCCGTAATATAAGTTTTTGGTTTGGTACGTCCACAGGACGTACCAAACCAAAAAAGTATATTACGGACTTTGGGTCCAAGTTTGGACTACCTCAAAACAAAGTAATGATATGATCCTTTACGTATTTGCCCCCCTTCATGGGAGTCTGCCCCCCTAGTTGCCCCCCCCCCCCCCCCCCACAAAAAACTTTCTGGCGCCGCCACTGCCACCTGTCAGTCCACACCAGTCGCTAACCAGTCCCCAAACACTAGTCCCTTAACCACCAGTCTTTAGTACCCCAAATCCCCAAATTTCCGTAAGTGCCAATGTCCTATATGCTTTTGATGCACACGGCGACCTGTCGCATAACACATCCCGGTCTTTCGAACATGTGACCATGTGCCACATGTACTGTGCTGTGCTGGACAGATAGTTAGCAGGCAAAGATCGCACTCGCGTAAACTTGATCAAGTGACTGTTTTGACAGATATAGTCTAAGAATAATGGAGTGATCTGATTGAATTTACTACGACTCAATCCAGGACAAAGTCCGGCACCAGCGATAGGCAGGGCTAAATCGAATAGTAGTGTCAAAGGTATTCAGAGAAGGCCAGAAAAACTAAAAATAGTAACAAAACAGATATTCTACAACCGGGTGCACACTGCATCAATCGAACAGACTCTTGGAACATCCTACTTAGCTAACAAACTTAGAGTACTGCGTGCTGCTCAAGATGACGGTGTGGAAAGGTCCTTTGGTAATTTATGGTAGTTATAGGGTCGTCTTCGGTAATTAGAAATACGCGCATTCAGTCGAACCCACTATAGAAATTCAAAATGTGCTCCGATATTAGGGAAAGATTCTTTAGATTATCACAACCGTAGTTTCCTAATTTCTTACGTCAATAATACCAACCAAATCTGTATTTGTGTTTTTGATACGTATTTTGGGGCTTCGGACAAAGCCTCGAGACAAAATCCCTCACTACAAAAGTCCTAAAGGCAAATGACAAAATCCTCAATATTTGGTTGATAGTTTGGAAGAAAATATGTTTGTTACTCCAAACACAGAACAAAACCTTTCGTTTACTCGCATGAGTAAAAATCACAGACAGCAAAAACTTGAGTAGCACACATAAAGAGGCAGTTGAAATATCAATAGCAAACAAAAATGAAATGGTAATGCAAACATTGGCATAAGGTAGTTGAGTGATGACTTCAGTAACTGTTATCCATATGTTTGGATTACAAAAAGTACATCACAAACTTTAACCTGGGATGGAGGTCCTCTAATGTGGGGAACGATGGGTTTAAACAATTCGTTTGACTAATCCTAATTCATACTTGTATCCGCAGATGGTGAAAAGTATCTTTTATCATATGACTCGTCCGTTTTGTTCACTTTAAAACATTTGATATTTTTTTTCATATTAATCAGTGATAAATAAAGCCTTCCGCCAATTTCATTGGTCAATTTCAAAACTAGACAATTTGATTGGCTGAACAAAATAAAACTGGGCCATATTTTCATAATTTGCATAATTAGAGTTGTGAGCTTTCATTGGTCAATTTCAAAACAGGACAATTTGATTGGCTAAACCGAATACAACTGGGTAACATTTGCATAATTTCAGTTGGGAGAGTTTACGTTATCTGTCCTATTTAGGGTGGGTTATATTGTATTAATCTTTTACCTACAAGAAAAACGCCATTCATTTTTTTTATATGTTCACTTTTTGCTTCCAAAACATAGGTTATGACCCCCTCATTGGAACGAGCTCGTTACAATGAGGGGTCATAACCTATGTTTTGGAAGCAAAAAGTGAAAATATTTAGTTACACGAGGATATTTTTCCAAGTGCCGTCTGCAGCTTAAATTAGGTGATGGGCTAAAAAGTCATACTGAGTGGCTAATTTGTGTGTGCGTGTGTTCGTGCGTGCGTGCGTGTGTGTGTGCGTGCGTGCGTGTGTGTGTGTGTGTGTGTGTCATGTGATAAATAGAATATGAAATGAGTGTTTTTCTCATATAATATTTATGAAACTCGTCCGAATTTTCCGTTTGGGCTCGCCAGAGGCTCGCCAAAACGGAAAATTCTTAGACTCGTTTCATAAATATTATATGAGAAAAGCACTCATTCCATATCCTCTATATATCCCAATAAATAAATAATAAGACAGACCACAACGAGGATGGCGAACAGAGAACTGGAATCAATGACACGAGGTGAAGTTTTCAGAGTATTTCACGAGCAACGTATTTCACGAGCATCGAAGGCGCGCGTGAAATACAGCAAAAACTCCACCAAGGATCGTGGATTCCAGCCCTCCGTACTCTACCCGAGCAGTGTTGTATTTATACAACGAGTAAACGTAAATTTAGTGAATGAATCTGATATTTTTAAAAACAATTATAACCTTCGGTGGTCACTGACAACTTTTTTTGCTTGACATCGTTTTGTGTTGAAGCATTCCATTCACATTACGCCATAACGTCACTCAGACGCGTAACGTCACATCAGATGCGTTCTTACATGACGTTTTAACACGTAATCCGGATTTAATGCGTGGTGTATCTTGCACATCTACCAATGTATGTATTGTATTGCGTAACTTTGAATACACGCTGCAATCATGATATAAATCAACTTTTTCCGTGTTATTTTTCCTCGGGTGTACGGGGGGGGGGGGGGGGGGGGCACCAAAATTTTTTTAAAAATATATCAATATGTCAGCTAATATATACCTTCATTTGTGTTTCAAAACCTTAAAGATGATGTTGTACATCACACTCTTAACATAAATACAACATCAGGAGGCTTTATATGTGAGAATATTGGGCTTAATCTGGGAAAATGTCACACGTTAGTAGGGGGTGGGTGTCTTGTTCGAAATGTAGAAAATGTGCAGACAATATTTTGGGAACAAGTCAAATGAAAATTTGTTCACGCATATGTACACCTGCTCTGGCCAAGCCTGATAATGAACAGCTTGTCATTTGTAGATTGGGGCCCACAGCAGCCCACAGAGGTTTAAATTGGTAGTACCAGTTTAACCCTTTACCTAACATGAAAAGCAGACGACACTTGCCAAAAAATGATTGAATAACTAATTTTTTTCATTTTTTGTCTCAAAAACATAGGTTATGACCCCTCATTGGAACGAGCTCGACGAGCTCGTTCCAATGAGGAGGTCATACCTATGTTTTTGAGACAAAAAATGAAAAAATAATAAAAATTAATTGTCGATTTTTGAGAATAGCGCTGGCCGGTTTTGGCCGTTACGTTGGGTAAAGGGTTAAGAACATTATGAAAACCCCTTAAAGACAGCTGTGCCTACTAAGTTTATAAGCTTATTTTGGATTTTGTGGGAGAGTAGGGGGTGGGTGTCTGAGAATGGTAGTAGAAAATTTGCACGTAGTGGGTAGGTGGGTGGGTGTAAAAAGGAGCCGAATGAAAAATAGGACGTCACGTCTTGCCAATTTTTAGTGCCCCCCCCCCCCCCGCTCCCCCCCCCCCCCCCCCCCATTGATAGTTCACGTTTTATTATGCGTTTTAGTATGTGAAGCAGAGCAGCGGGCACGATCGTCTTGCGTTTTGCGGGCGTAATCGTCGTAATAATATTTTCCGCTCGTACTTGTTCTTATTAACCCTTTACCCAACGTAACGACCAAAACCGACCAGCGCTTTTCACAAAAATCATCAATGAATTTTCATTATTTTCATTTTTTCTCAAAAACATAGGTTATTACCCCTCTTTGGAACGAGCTCATCGAGGGATCATAACCTACGTTGTTTTTGAGACGAAAAATGAAAAAAATTAGTTATTCAAGAATTTTGTTTGCAAGGGTCGTCTGCTTTTCATGTTAGGTAAAGGGCTAAAACACACAATAAAACATGTAGCGTGCTACATTTTTCTTAATTGCAGATTTCCTTTCACCATATATTGCTCTGTTACATTTGACTGGATAGTGCCAATAGGCACTATCCAATCAGATGTGACTGAGTAAAGTGCCAACAACAAGATTTACTTCTTGCTAGGGTCAATGTGAAACCACCTTCAGCGGAGTGAAGATGTTATAGTCACAACCTGTGGTTTTTAGTGAAGCCCAAATATGGGCTTCCAGCACTCTACCAGTTAATGAATTCCATGAAACAACATGACACGGGTATGACCAATGTTTGCTCTACCATGACCAGGGGCATAGGAAGCGTTCCAAACTGGATGGATGGGAGGAGGTATGGTCGTAGAAGGACACCTGCACGCAGATATATATCTAGATATATATCAAGGATATAAGGAATGGTTGGATGCTTGAATATTGTATGCGAACTCGCCTCTGCCTCTGTTACCAGGGCGGGGTTGAGATAAATGATTGAATGCTCGTAACTGTAAAGCTGAGAACAATTTTTGCGCGTAATAACGCGGAATATATCTTCACTTGTTGCCACCCAAGGAATATTTGAAACGGCGATTTTATAAATGGGTTCGTGGTTAGGAGCTAGGCGGCCACATGCCAAGTAATAAATCGACCTGAAAGACTTACGAGCATCTCGAACAATTTTATAATTCCCATTTAACAATTAGGATAAGGGTGACGCTAAGTTTTACGTTCCCATGACGCGGTACACATTGGTGCGGCACTTAACGTAAGAATTAGTCAACAATGAAAAATGAAAGCCGCTCAGAAGGGAGTAAACTCCCCAACATGGCGGCAAATTGACGAAATTTACTTATATATATATATATACATGTCACAGCGTACCGTACCACTATATAACCCTTTACCTAACATGAAAAGCAGACGGCACTTGCAAACAAAATTCTTGAATAACTAATTTTTTTCATTTTTTGTCTCAAAAACATAGGTTACGAGCTCGTTCCAAAGAGGGTTCATAACCTATGTTTTTGAGACAAAAATTGAAAATATAATGAAAATTAATTTGCGATTTTTGAGAATAGTCCTGGCCGGTTTGGGACGTTACGTTGGGTAAAGGGTTAAAAGGAGTATGCGCTTCTATTGACTCCTGCTTTTTGATAGGAGTATTTGGCTCTTAAACTAAGTTATATTGGAAATGAAAACCAGCTCCTTGGCTTTCAAAATAGAGTCTCCCGGTTCTTTAAAAAAGAGTCTGTACCCCTTGATTAGAGTCTGCTGTCTCTTGAAAAGGAGTCTCAGACGCTACAAAAAGGAGCATGCATTCACTAGTTGAAATCTCTCTAGTTGCCGAGTTGGCTATAATAAAAGGTTGATGGGCTCTTTCTGATGCCTGGCTTTTCTGAAGGGATTCAGCGGCTCTTAAAAAGGTGTCAGACGCGCGCACATACAAATAGGAAAAAAGAAATTATCAATTTTCAACAAAGAAACCATCAAAATTTCCAACGTCAAAGCTTAATAGATCAAATAATTCCGTATCCGTACACCAATGTAAGTGTAGGAGATGAGGTGAACGGGCCCTAGTGGCCGGAAGGAGAGCAGGAGGGGGGAAGTGACGCCATAGCCACGTAACCCAATGGCGCCATGTTATGTTGTCATGGTAACTCGCGTGAGCGGCCATCTTGTGACATCATCCCCATAGCGATGCGTGGTCCTAGTGCGCATGCGTAGTGCGTGTTGTTAGGTGATACGTGTTTTCGTTGGCCATTTTGTAAACTGGAGCCACCGTTTTGGTTTCTATAGTAGCACGTGGTCGCTATGTTACCCAAAGGCACACAACAAGGCAGGGGTATGTTCGGAGGGTATGTTCCTTTTTACAAGAGTAATTTCCCGATTCGTAAAATGACCCAAATAAACCAGACAATCTCTCCAAATCGTCAAAATCCACCCAAAACAACCGAAACGGACTTGTATTCCCATTTTATCGGCTTAGCACGTAGTGCTATAGTACCGAGAGGCACCAGGGTGAGTTCGATTGAAATAGAGTACATACAATTACCCAAATAGGCCCGACAATCCCTCCACATCACCAAAATCCACCATAAACTACCGAAACGGACTTGTATTCCCCATGTTTTCGGCTTAGCACGTAGTGGTATAGTACCGAGAGGCTCTGGCGTGAGTTCAATTGAACTAGAGTACATACAATTACCACAAACAACCCGACAGTCCCTCCAAGTCACCAAAAACAAATTTTATTTGATATGAAACTCCAGATTGGGCTTCTTTCTCCAATAACAGGAGTGCTCAGTTCAACTAGAATAGTTTTTTATGACTCGGATTTTCCCCAAAATCCATATTTACTTCGTAGAATTACCACAAACAACTCCGTAATTGTTTACTTGGCTCAGATTATCAAGTAAATTGTCGGTTTCTACCCATTTATCTACAAAATCCGTTATGACTTCATTGATTTATTCTGACTTCCCTAAACATGTTTATGTTCTATTGTACACATTGCAGGTAGTGCATAGTCACATGCTGGATGTGCAAGTATGTGCTTATGTGAAAACGTACAATGTGATACATTGTGCCACTAGCACATAGGCACATGCTGGATGTGCCAATATGTGCTTATGTGAAAATGCACAATGTGACACATTGTGCACTAGCACATGGACACATGCGACTAAAAAGAGATTCTGTAGCCACAGATATATCCTAAAAAGGGGATTCTATAGGGATTCCAAAAAGGGATTACATAAGTGGGATTCCGTCTGACGTCGAGTGACTCGCACATACTGCTCGAATGACTCGAATCCATCGAGCAAATGTGCTTTATGGCAATTGCTCGACCGAGTGACTCGCACATACGACTCTTAACCTCATTTCAGGAAAAGGGATTCCATAGTCACAGGCGTTTTCCGAAAAGGGATACTGAAAAAGGGATTCCGGAAATGGGATTTCTGTCCGACTGTAAAACTGGATTCCGTGATTTAACATCAACTCTCAAGAATATAAAAGGGATTCCTCCCCTGAAATGCGTTATTTCATCTGTTCAGCAATGAAACAACATCACACCTGCGACAAGTGCCAAAAATCATTAAGTCATTTCACATGTCTCCTACTATACAAGTGAATCAACCACGAACCTAAGAGGTATCAATGCTTAAAGTGTGCAAAGACGTTTAACAGGAGATACCACCTATCCTGACACGAGAAGATCCACTCACTACAGGAACTACGGCAATCATGCAGAAGAGAAGAACGCAAAAGAATAAAACAAGTTGAACCAATGGAACTATCAAAACCGTACCAGGTGAATAATCATGAACCAACCAGAAACCTGTGGGTACCAATACCACCAACAGAAATCCCTCGGACAGTACCTGAGCATAATACAACAATGAAGGGAGAAGAAGAAAAGGATTATGTATTGGTGGAACCCAGTTTACTGGAAATCTTACTAGGTCTACAGCATTTGGTGCGCAGAGAACTCAACGAACTTGCCGCGATGGACCTGGATAGAGAAATGAGAGAGATTACAGAATCTCGAACTATGAATGAGACCGAGAAGATTCTTCACTACAACCAAATTTACAGAAATCCAGAGAATTCTACAATAAAACTTTACAACCATGATAGGACTAGTGATGACAACGAAGAAAACAATGTGAGCGAAAAATGACGTGATCGAACACAAGGAAGATAACGGAACAAACAGAGCACTGGACTATATAACAGACAGTGTACAAAAAGACAACACAATTTTTAGCTATAACGAAAGTTCCTGTTTTTCACTTCTTATTAGTGGGGTTGGGGAATACCCTTGAGTGTTGATGTTAAATCACGAAATTCAATTTTACGGAGTCGGATAGGAATCCCTTTTCCGGAATCCCTTTTTAAGAATCACTTTTTAAGAATGCCTTTTCGGAAAACGCCTGTGACTATGGAATCCCTTTTCCCGAAATGAGGCCAAGAGTCGTATGTGTGAGTCACTCAGTCGAACAATTGCTCTAAAGCACATTTGCTCGATGGGATTCGAGTCGTTCGAGCAGTATGTGCGAGTCACTCGACGTAAGACGGAATCCCACTTATGATATCCCTTTTTTGGAATCCCTATAGAATCCCTTTTAGGATATGTCTGTGGCTACAGAATCCTTTTTTAGTCGCATGTACCCATGTGCTAGTGCACAAAGTGTAACATTGTGTTTCTTCACATAAGCACATATTGGCACACCCATCTTGTGCCTATGTGCTATATGTAATGTGTACAATAGAACATAAACATGTTTAGGGAAGTCAGAATAAATAAAACAAAGAATTCATAACAGAGCTTGTAGATAAATGGGTAGAAACCGACAATTTACTGGATAATCTGACCCAAGTAAACAACTATGGGGTTGTTTGCGGTAATTCTACGAAGTAAATATGGATTTTGGGGAAACTCCGAGCCATAAAAAACTATTCTAGTTGAACTGAACACCCTGTTATTGGAGAAAAAAGCCCAATCTGGAGTTTCATATCAAATAAAAGTTGTTTTTGGTGATTTGGAGGGATTGTCGGGTAAACCACTATTCTAGTTGAACTGAACACTCCTGTTATTGGAGAAAAAAGCCCAATCTCGAGTTTCATATCAAATAAAATTTGTTTCTGGTGACTTGGAGGGATTGTCGGGTTGTTTGAGGTAATTGTATGTACTCTAGCTCAATCGAACTCACGCCGGGGCCTCTCGGTACTATACCACTATGTGCTAAGCCGAAAATATGGGGAATACACGTCCGTTTCGGTAGTTTAGGGTGGAGTTTGGTGATTTGGAGGGATTGTCGGGCCTATTTGGGTAATTGTATGTACTCTAGTTCAGTCGAACTCACCCCGGATCCCCTAGGTACTATAGCACTACGTGCTAAGCCGATACAATGAGGAATACAAGTCCGTTTCGGTAGTTTAGGATGGATTTTGGTAATTTGGAGGGATTGTCGGGTCTATTTGGGTAATTGTATGTACTCTAGTTCAATCGAACTCACCCTGGTGCCTCTCGGTGCTACAGCACTACGTGCCAAGCCGATAAAGTGGGCATACAAGTCCGTTTCGGTAGTTTTGGGTGGATTTTGGTGATTTGGAGAGATTGTCGGGTTTATTTGGGTAATTCTACGAATCGGGAAATTACTCTTGTGAAAAGGAACATACCCTACGAACATTCCCCTGTCTTTTCGTAAGCCTTTTGGTAACATAGCAACCACGTGCTACCATAGAAACCAAGATGGTGGCCTCCAGTATACAAAATGGCCGACGGAAATACGTATCACCCTAACAATACGCGCTGCGCATGCGCACTAGGACCACGTATTACTATGGGGATAACGTCACAAGATGGCCGCTCACGCGAGTTACCATGACAACACAACATGGTGCCACTGGGTCACGTGACTATGACGTCACTTCCCCCTCCTGCTCTCTCCCCGGCCAATAGGGGCCGTTCACCACATCTCCTACTACTACTGTAGCGTTCCGCCTCTAAAACTCAACCTAGAGGAAACTGTTGACCAGAGTGGGGTCACTATCAAGTGCCAATTGGTGGAGTGAAATAAGGTAGCAGCAAATTATCAAATCTTATTCAATATAAAAAGAATGAGTCAGTTCAACATGAACAAACATAATCCTTTCACGTACGCATGTCTGAGGTTAATGCCAAACCACAACCAAAAAAATCAAATGTGCTTAACACTAAGGCTGATTCCAATAACTTGTAAATTCGTGGTTGCATTAACGACGTTATAAATGACCCCCACCCCTACCCCCCGCAACCCCCCTCCCCCCACCCACCCCCCACCCCCCCCCCCCCCCCCCCCCCCCCCGCCGACTCTCCACTGATGACTGACGCTCACGTTCCCGACGATCAATTCTACGGGAATCACAACGACTAATACGCCGATTCAGAGGCGGACCTGGCGCGACATCTCTGTGGCGGAAGGGGAAGTCCTTGTTCATAACAAATCTAGATAAGTGGAATTATTTTATCACGAAAATAATAAGACAGAACAGACGCAATCCAATGCCGCTAGCTCAGTTTGTTTATACTTTGACATTTGTCACACTATGTCTCGCTGGTCTCCCTTGATAGTTTTTGCCGGCCACGTTTTTGCAAATGTCTTACAGTCACTTTCTGCGTCACGTTGATCCTCCTTGATAGTTTTTGTCTTGTTAATTCTTCATCTTCACTATAACTCTATTCACTTTAAATTAAGTTTAAGACTGTTTGAAATTTCACAAAGATAACTCTAACGACTGAAGGCAGAAAATATTTGGTCTCCCCCTTTCCAGCCAAGTATTGCTAACCGGCAATCCCAAATGGCCTCGAGAGACAGAATGCGACCTGTGTGACACATTTCTGGCATATTTCTTTCACATTAACCTCATTCACTCTGATGTCAAAATACCAATATTTCAGAAAGCTGTTTTTCCCATAATGCATGTAGAAATTTAACCAATTTAATCTCGTTTGACAGAGCTCAATGAGCTCTGTCAAACGTGATTGAATTGGTTAAATGTCTAGTTGCATTATGGGAATTTTTTCTGCCTGAAATTTAGATATTTTGACATCAGTGTGCAGGGGGTTAACATCGAAAATGTGTTTAGGTTACACACCAAAATGAAGCGATACTCATTAGTTGTCTCCCTTATTGCAAACGAACTAGAAACTTCCGAAAGTATTGTGAACACAGACGATTATGGAGTTCGACGATAGCTACTTGTTTGATCTCCATTATATTAGAGCACTTACTGAGTGATAATAATCTCATTGTTTAGTTTGTGTAAGTATTTACCTGAATAGGGGGCGCGGTGGCTCAGTTGGTAGAGGTGCAGACTGCAAGCCGGGAGGTCGTCGGTTCGAATTCCACCTGCCGGCAACCGCGTTGTGTCCTTAGGTAAGACACTTCACCCCCACTCGCCCATGTGGGGGCACGGTGACGCTGTGTACTAAGGCGTACTGCACTTCGATGGTGCACCTGTCTTCAACCAATGCTAACCCTGCTGTGGAGTGTGGAGTTGGTATGTTGGGGACATGACAGTTGCTCGCCGTTGCTCGATGGTTCTCTCCGGGTACTCTGGCTTCCTCCACCCGTAAAACTGTCACGGTCATGGTTAGCTGGTTAGCCTCTGTGCAGAAACATGTGACCTTAAACACCAATAAATAAATTTACCTGAATATCACCAGCTCCCGTCATAGTTTTATGCACCCGATAGGAAGGCATTTTAAATCCGAGATGTCCGTCCGTTCGTCCGGAGCCTTAACTCTATAATGCTTGGGTGGATTTCCATAAAACTTCAAAAACCAATGGAAGGTCTGCAACACCATGCTCGAGTGACAAAGGTCATGGTCACAGAAATGTGAAAACTTAATTCTCTCGCAGGCTGTATTGGGTCGTCCGGAGCCATAATTTTATAATGCTTGGGTGGATTTTCATGAAACTTCACTCAAGGGTAAAGACCAACGGAAGGTCTTTTGCCCAGCAATACCATGCTCGGGTGACAAAGATCAAGGTCACAGAAATGTGACAACTTAATTCTCTCACAGACTGTATTTGGTTGTCCGGAGCCATGATTCTGTAATGCTTGGGTGGATTTTCATGAAACTTCACTCAAGGGTAAAGACCAATGGAAGGTCTTTTGCCCAGCAATACCATGCTCGGGTGACAAAGATCAAGGTCACAGAAATGTGACAACTTAATTCTCTCACAGACTGTATTTGGTTGTCCGGAGCCATGATTCTGTAATGCTTGGGTGGATTTCCATGAAACTTCACACAAGGGTAAAGACCAATGGAAGGTCTATTGCATAGCAATACCATGCTCGAGTGACAAAGGTTAAGGTCACAGAAACGTGAAAGTTTCATTCTCTCACAGACTGCATTTGGTCGTCAGGAGCCACCATTATATAATGCTTGGGTGGATTTCCGTGAAATTGCACACAAGGGTAAAGACCATTGGAAGGTCGGTTGCACAGCAACACCGTGCTCGAGTGACAAAGGTTAAGGTCACAGAAATGCGAAAGCTTCATTCTCTCACAGACTGTATTTGGTCGTCTGGGGGCATCATTACATAATGCTTGGGTTGATTTCCACGAAATTGCCCACAAGGATAAAGGCCAATAGAAGGTCTGTTGCACAGCAACACCATGCTCGAGTGACAAAGGTTATGGTCACAGAAATGTGAAAGCTCAATTCTCTCACAGACTGTATTTGGTCGTCCGGAGCCCTAATTCTATAATGCTTGGATGGATTTCCATGAAACTTCACACAAGGGTAAAAACCAATGGAAGATCTGTTGCACAGCAATAAGACCAGAATCTAACAACATTTTCTGGAAAGCTCTCTGTGAGAGCTTTCTAGAAAATGATGTTAGTTTCTGGTCTTATCAGTGTGGGAAGTGAAAGATTCAAAGTTTATAGCGGTTATCCTACAACTTTATTTTGACCTGTACTGAATGACAATTCAACTTCAGTTGACATCCACGTGTGTATAGTTTTGTTGAGAAAGTTCCAACACATCAGTGACAACAGGTATTGAACTTATGGAAATAAAGTCAATACACATTTTTGTTGATATGTTCAGATGCATTTTATTAAATTTGAAACCTTTTGAATTACAGGGAGCACCAAATTCAACACACAACTTTTCATTCCAGTATTATAGGCCATTTGGCCATAGTTCGGGGGCATCCCTGGCTGGGCGGTCACCTTTAGTCTTGTTTAAAACATTTTCTCAGAAAAACGTTTTAACCCTTTGCAACGTAACGTTCAAAACTGGCCAGCGCTATTCACAAAAATTGCCCAATTAATTATCATTATTTTTTCATTTTTTGTCTCAAAAACATACGTTATGACCCCTCTTTGGAACGAGCTCGTCGAGCTCGTCCCAACGAGTTGTCATAACCTATGTTTTTGAGACACAAAATGAAAAAAAAATAGATATTGAAGAATTTTGTTTGCAAGTGTCGTCTGCTTTTCATGTTAGGTAAAGGGTTAAAAAAGTAATCGAAGAGATCAGCATTTGTCACACTGTGTCATGTGAGGGGGGGGGGGGGGGGGGAGCAGCATACTTCACTTTTAGGGTAAAAAAAAGAAAAATAGTGTTAATGAAACTTGTAGTTGTAATAAAAGCGCTAGTAAGCTCCTTGTGCTGCAGTTTTCAAGTAAATTCAACCGTGTTTGTTCATACTGATTCAGCATCGTTGATGGTTGAACCACAAGGAATTGAGCCATTCTCCGTTACAGTACACAAAAGTACAAAATCTTTGTCCTTCGCAATTTGTGTCCGAAAATCGGGCGATATTTTACGGTTTCTATTTTTTGGAGGTATTATTGGCCTTCAATGAAGAAAAACAAAGTTCACTTGGAAGTGCATCGCACGACAAAAATTCTGAAATGACACATAATTATAACTAGAATATCCAATTTTTCATTTTCCACTACACGGGTACAGTACATTATACACGTTTGAAAGTAATTTTAGTATGTACCAGCTGCATAATATATCTTCTTGTACGAGAAGATGGTTGGAAAATTAATATTTTATACATTTTTCTGTGACGACTGGACATTTATTGCGTGTCCCCGAAAGTGATGTGAGATACGTTACCAAAAGAAATGTATCTTGGAATTACAGAAAAAAAACAGGGAAATAATCTGTAAAAGAACGCTAAAACTAGAGGGAAAACACCAAGTACCTGAACTTTTTCGATACACATACGCGTTTTTTGTGTAGATGCATTGCTTTGCAAAACAACGCAGTGTTACGATTGCTGCAAGCCAGATACGTGACCTTGATTCAATAGTTTCCAATACTTTTCTGTCTTTAACAATATTATACATTTTTAGGCTTTTGTTGGGGCTACTCTTTCCACTCGGAAACATTATCTGATCACACTAAATTAACTTGCAATAAGAAGATTCACAGTTGTCCCACAAGATACGTGATGCCAGATACGTTAACCCGAAATTTACCAGTGAAGCCAAGTGCACTATTTTGATCTTTGATGTTGCTAAGTAGCAAGAGTAAACAGTGTTGCGTCATCCCAGTTGACGTGAATTGGCATTTAAATACTAATGGCGAATACCAGATGATTCTTACTTCAGTTCAAGAAATTTAAACCAAGGCGAGTCGTAAGTATTTGTGCTAGCTTATTTTTTGTAAGTTACGAATGCACATTTTGTGTGGCAATATCTACAAGAGTATTTTATTTACCCTTAGAAGAAACAATCTGGGGTATAAAATAGTTAAACACGCGGGAAATCCAAAGAGTCGTCGGCACGATAACGTATCTGGTCTGTGTAGTAACGTATCTGGTTTTGTTGTTGTCAACATATAAAAGCGAATGTTATCGGTAATAGGGGCTTTCAACTTCCTATTTTTTTTAAAGTTAAGTATTTTTGTGTGGGGTCGCAACCAGCCCTACCCCCCCCCCCCCCCAACCTTCTTTTTGCTGGAGCTATGATAAAACACGTACCGATATTCGACTCATGACCCTTCCGATCGATAATGTGTGCTCCCACGAAAAACGAATTGACGCCATGCTGAGAATACATCGTTTACTTCACTTGCATTTATGCTCGCGAAAACAACACACCGAGCGACAGCCTGGGTAGTCCGTCCAGCAGCCCCAGAAACACTACGAGTTTTGACCCCAAGTCTTTTAAAAAATTTCTCCGGGAAGGGAGGGGGTGGTAGGTGGCAGCAACGGCTTGTGGACACCCCCTGTCGAACTCTACCCAGCTCCACGCTGCACGACTCGGATCATAGGGACCTACAGCGCATGATACTGTAAGCGTCCCCACCCCCTTTTAAAAAATATTGGATCCACCTATGACCACGAGGCTAGTCTCCGTTAGAATTACTTTCGGGTGAAATCGCTGACAAGACTGAACAATGCCGGTTCTAGAATTCTGGAAATGCTGGGGAGGGGGGGGGGGCTAATTATTCCTATCATGTAATGTGAGTTGGGGGCGACCATAAGAGAAATATAGTAGCCTAGGTAGCGGGGTCCGGCGGCCACCAGGAGAGAAATATTGGAAAGTGTAAGGTATGACCCTCCAGTGTTTCTTGTCACACAACCACAAATTTTTCCAACCAAATTGTTCCAGCAAGTTTATATTGACTCATTCGAATTTTGACAAAAAGGTAATTTATAAGGGCTGACGGGAGATTTGCTGTAAAGCTGTAGCTGTATGTATGGGGTAGGTATTACCCGTAATATCATATGGGCATCCACTACCTCTGGTGGTGAATGTCTGTGTATTATCGCGGATAATGCCGTGTGACAGTTGGTGTCTCTTTGTTTACGAAATTAAATTTAGCTGCCGTAACCTATCAAAATTAGTGAGTGGGTTGGGGGGGGGGGGGGGGTTGGTTTTGCGGCTCCTCCCAAGCTGAACTTGGCTTAGACGAAATATTTAGGAAATTTTCATTGTATTTTGTAGACAAAATAGCGAGGACTCGTGCTGAAATACAAAGAGACTATAGGAAGAGGAAAAAGATGTCGGACCCTAAATTCTTAGAGAAAGAACGGAAAAGGCAAAATGTTTATAGGAGACCAATTGCGCAACTGACACCAAATAAACAGAAACAGAAACGGGAACTGAACAAAAAACATTGTGCGACTTATAGAGAAAGAGTAAAAAAGATGAAAGAAAGCTTGAAAAATAGACAATCCCATCTATCGGAATCTGAAAGTGTCCAGTGGCGGCGCCAGAGTTACAAAAGTGAGGGGGTATAGTTGGGGAATGTGCAGCGCAGAGCTGGGGTGGGTTTCGAGGGGGGGGGGGTGCGGGTCCTCTCCTTAAGTTGAGAAATTTTTTTAACTATTTTGCATCAAAATCATGCGAATATGGATATCATTGGAACCGGCTGAGCAAGCCGGTTCCAGTGATATTCATATTTGCATGATTTCATTGAGTTATACCTTTGAGAATTTTTCTAAAACATTAAATTTTATTTATTTTTTAAAATTGCTGTAGACTGAATTCCAAACGGATACCTTGCACGCTCTCGATTCTAGCATTCGTCGAATACTCTTAAGCACTATGTTTCAGTCCGTTTAAACGCGGCATGCCTTGTTTGCAATTTCGACCCTCGGCTCTTGTTTTTTGTTTGCAGCTAGCGTGTGTGTGTGTGGGGGGGGGGGACGGTGGGGGGGGGGGGCAAACATAATTTCAAAACTTCTCTGATTTAGTGCACTTGGGAATATAGGATTAAGCATACCGACCATTACACCACAACTTTTGTTGTATTTTGTTTCAATACAACAAAAATGAAAATGATAGTATTGTTTTACTACGCTTGGCGAAAAAAGTGGAGGGGTAAGTACCCCCACATACCCCTCCATGGCGCCGCCACTGAAAGTGTCGATGTCCAATATGCTGATATTTCTAATTCAAGCAATAAAACTCCCGAGCCCATGGTTGTTTATTTGGGCTTCAATCGTGGTGGACGTCCAAAAAGACGATCCAAAGCACTGAGGTCAGCAAATGCCAAAGTTAAAAAACTCAAAAATGAAAATCCGACATTTATGCGTTCGGCAAATAAATGGAGGAAAAGGTACAAACGCTTGAGACTGAAACGAAGTTTGGACTTAGAGAATAACAAATCTATAAATAAAGACCCACTTACATTGACACCCAGAACCAATACAAGATACGATATCCAGAATGCGGGGATAAATCATATTTCTCTGCTCCATAAAGAAACAAATTGAGTTTTCAAACGTTATAAGTTCCCAGATTAAAATCAGCCACGCCACCAAGAAAACACAAGAAGAACGTCGTTTTGTCGGTCGTGTAGTGTGTGGGAGAATTCTGAAAAAATATAAATGCATCAACATGCTCTCACGCAAGACTGACATCAACAGACGCACCCTCTTGACAAAGGTGGGTCAAACAAAACGGAAAACTGCAGTTCGGAAGGAGATAAATGAAAGAGTATGTGAATTTTTTAATAGAGATGATGTCAGTTGTTGTCTACCTGGCAAAAAAGATGCCACAAAAATAAAAGGTGAAAAAGAAAAGACACAATGACGCTTACTTATTGATTACCTGGAAAATATTCATAAAAAATTTTGTTCAGAAAATCAAACTTTTCGAATCTCTTACTCAAACTTCTGTAAGCTACGACCAAAAAACACAAAACTGGATGCATTTCTGTCAAGAAGTACTTGCTTTTGTACAATACATCAAAACATGGCGTTGAAGCTACACAGCCTTAAAACTATTGGCGTCAAAAATTAAGCCAAATCCACAAAAAGCAGCCAAAGAAATTTCTTTGCAAGATATGAAACTCATTATGTCTGATATCAAACAAGAGACTATTCCGTTTGAAGCATGGAAACAAATTGAAGTAGGGGACAAAAAGAAGATGGGAATTGTAAAGTTTGAAGTTGCAAAAGAGCAGTTTGTCGAAACTATGGAAACGGAATACAAATTATTTTTGGAGCATGTCGAAAGAGTAAACAGTCAATACAGTGCTATGGTCAGAAATAAAGAATCGCTTCTTCCGGGTGATGTGATTTTACAAATGGAATTTTCAGAGAATTTTGTTTGCCAGACAGCAGAAGAAATACAGAGCGCTTACTGGAACAGCACAAGTGTCACCCTTCACCCTGTGGTTCCGTGGTTCAAAGGTGGAGGGAGCACTGTAACCAAAACATTTGTCTTCATATCGGATGTGTTCGATCACAATGCAAAATCAGTTGTTGCTATTCTTAACTTACTTATCCCACGTTTGAAACAGTTGGTACCCAAAACGAGTACCATTCATTACTGGACTGATAGTCCTTCCTCTCAGTACAGAAACAAGTTCATATTTTCTTTTTTGTCCAAACAGATGGAAAAGTTTGGAGTAAACGGTCAATGGAATTACTTCGAATGTGGCCATGTAAAGGCCCATGTGATGGTGTTGGTGGCACGGCAAAAAGGCAGGCAACAACCGCCGTAAAACAAAGTAAAACATATATTCAAGATGCAAATGACTTTTATACATGGGCTGTTGCCAATCATAAACAAACTGAATACATGTTCTATTCCCAAACCGAAGTTAATAATGCAGCAGAATACTTGCAAGAACTCAATCCATCAACTCTACCTGGAACCATAAAGTTGCACGCAGTCATACCAGCGGACAATGCGTACTTATATACAAGAAATGTCTCATGCTACTGTGAAATATGGGTTTCTGGATCCCCGTGTAATGATTGGGTCAAAAGAAACTTAAGAAAGATCAAGGCAAAGACGGTCAATGAGTCTGATACCAAGGGTCAAGGCCACAGGGATGAATCCACTGTACCCTCAGTCGGTTCTCTTATTGCAGGTTTATACATGGATGAATGGTACATAGGACAAATTTTGCTAATTGATTTAGAAGATGATGAAGTGTGTTTGTTAGCTTCATGAGCACCACGAAAACAAAACAGGGCATAACGTACCAATGGTCATCAAAACCAGACGAATTGTGGATATCATTTGAGGATATACTTACCAACATCGAGACCAACCATCTTGAATCCGTTGAGAGATCGAGAAGATTTAAACTGAGTGCCAATAATGAGGAACGCATTGACAAGCTATTAACTGATCATAACAGTGGTGTGAATGTGCCTAACGGCAATTAATTTGTGTTATTTCTCTTCCATTGACCTTTTATTCAACGTGGAAGGCAAACTGTTGATTTCAGTTTACGTTCACCAGTTACGTTACCATGTACAACCTACTGGTTGTCATTGGGATTTTTCATGAAAATTCAGTTTTAAAGTTGCGTTATAGTGTTTGGGTCTCAAGATAAGACCATGCGTTGTTTAGTTCTTTGGCATGGTAGTTTACATGACCAAACTGCACATGTTTATAAAATAACGTGATCCAGTTAGCAAATGTGTGTCATTATTCAATAAATAACAGTTTCTCTCATATCAAGCTTATGTTTCTGGCAAAGCAAGACATTACAATTACTACACAACAGTATGTTTTGATTTGTACCGTGGAATTAATATTATCCAAGGATTAGACGGTTATTTCACAATTTCAGCAAAGTTAGGTTTTCCATTTTTTCTGTCCCAGATACGTTACGATTAAACGGAGATGCCCAAAGCCTTGCATCACGAGCTAAACACAAAAGCCGCTTAATGTACCACACACCAACGAAAGTTGGCCCTCCAAGGTTGGACTTGTGTCTTTTTTCGTTGTTGTGTGATCTCTATTCGTTGCTATCCAAACTGTACTTCATTATTTTTTAACATGGTACGCACAATTTATGAGATGAGTGTTCAGAGGTTTATGTACCCAGTTATTTGCGATTGAATTTATTCACTTATCAAAACAACGCCGGTAATTTGAAATCAATTAATATTCACCCGCTACAATTATTCTTTACTTGTAAAAGTTCGTTTATATTCCAAAATGAGTATGAACGATTTTGTGTGTTACTGTTTTCAGCCATCGCTTTTTTTTTTGCAGTCACGTGGTATAGTTTTCACTTCAAGGACGTATGAAGGTTTCCCCTTTTAAACCAACTTTATCTGACTGTCATTGCAGTCTCAAATGTACTATATCCACTTCATTCAAAATTAACAAAGCAATAAAACATTCCAAACCTAATCAGACTACAGCTCCAGGTAAATTCACCTGGACCAAAACTTCAAAACTAGCATTTCAGCATGCGCTTAGTAACCCAGCAATCGTTAAAGAAATAAATAAATTCCAAAATGACTCCTTCCCTCCAGAACATAATAGCCAGGCAACTAGCAGTCTACAAAATATATTAATAAAAGCTGCGAACATATCACTGAGGTTTAAACACACTAAACCAAAGAAGTATCAACGGGATAAAAATTGGTTTGATGGAGAATTGAGGGATAGGCGAAAAACACTAGAATATAAAGCAAGGGAAATGTTAGATTCACCATTCAATAGGGCGAAACGTGACAGTTATTTCAAAGCTTATCGCCAGTATAGGACTCTCATCCGAACAAAAAAGAAAAATTATAAAATGATTCTTGTACAAAAACTTAATAAATTAAGGGAAAGCAGCAGGGGCGAATATTGGAAATTACTTAAATTACTTCACAGTGAAGAAAGCAGGCAAGGGACCACGTTAAAAAGTAATATTTATATTGAATGTTGGACATCGCACTTTGAAAATCTCAATAAAGTCAATCCAACATTCGCAGAAAGAAATACTCAGTTAGAAGCAATTTTAGAAAATCTTGAAAAAGACAATCAGAAACATCAAAGTTTCACAGAACTAGATATTAGAATTTCAAATAAAGAAATTAAAGATAGTTTTACATCTCTTAAAGGGAACAAAGCTGTGGGCTTGGATTTTTTTTCAAACGAGATCATAAAAGCCAGTCTTCCATTTATCACCCATCTGTGCAATAAGCTTTTCAATTTAGTATATCTGAATGGCATATATCCTTCAGAATGGTTAAAAGGTTATATTGTACCAATATTTAAACAGGGAAACCCTAAAGACCCAAATAACTATAGGGGAATTACTATTAATTCCTATATGGGAAAAGCTTTCAATAAAATACTTGACATGCGATTAACAACATATCTGGAACAAAATAATATTTTATCAAATAGTCAAGCTGGTTTTAGGAAGTACTTTAGAACAACAGATCATATGTTTATTTTGAACAGTCTCATAGATAAATATAGTAGAGGCAGAGGTCAGAAACTCTTCTGCTGCTTTGTGGATCTTAGGAAAGCATTTGACACTATTAATCATCATGGTCTTTTCATAAAACTTTTACAATCAAATGTTGGTGGGAAGTTCTATAATATCATTAAAAACATGTATTCCAAGGGACATTTAACAGTGAAAATTGACGGGTCTCTCAGTTCCTGTTTTGGCTCTGAAATTGGAGTTAAACAAGGGGATACTTTGCGCCCGACACTTTTCAACGTTTATGTGAATGACCTATGTACATATCTCTCACCGTCAGAGGGAAAAGTAAAGTTATTTGAGAAAGAAATTGACTGTCTACTATAGGCAGACAATCTTATCCCCATATCGCCTACATCAAATGGGTTGCAACAAAAACTAAATTTTCTTGAGAAATACTGTAGTGATTGGTGTCTCACTGTGAATACTAATAAAACCAAAATTATTATCTTCAACTAAGGTGATCATGCACTTTCACAAAAATTTATATATAAAAATCAGAATATTGAATGTGTTCAAAAATATAAATACTTCGGTCTTGTCTTTCAAGCTAGCGGTATATTCACTCAGGGTAGACAAGACTTGTATAATAGAGCCCTTAGGGCTTTCTTTAAAATAATGAAAATAATGTGTAGTGCAAGACCATCCATAGAAACAATGATGCATCTATTTGACCACAACACCAAACCAATTTTGTTATATGGAGTAGAACTTTGGGGCAGTTATAACCCTACTCGTAAATCAGTACAGAAAGCATCCACTCATATTAACCCTTTACCCAACGTAACGGCCAAAACCGGCCAGCGCTATTCTCAAAAATCGCCAATTAATTTTCAAAATATTTTCATTTTTTGTCTCAAAAACATAGGTAATGACCCCTCGTTGGAACGAGCTCGTCGAGCTCGTTCCAACGAGGGGTCATAACCTATGTTTTTGAGACAAAAAATGAAAAAAATTAGTTATTCAAGAATTATTTTTGCAAGTGTCGTCTGCTTTTCACGTTAGGTAAAGGGTTAATCCATTTAGCATGATCTATGCTGATAACATTGCTGATCGCTCGCATATTCGCTTCGGCAGATATTTGCTTGGAGTAAATACAAAGACCCCACACATAGCAGTGTTGTCAGAGGTTGGACGATTTCCATTATACATCCAAGTAGTAACATCTCAAATTTCATATTTGTACAGACTATATCATAATGCTCATCCTTTATTATTTGATGCCTTTCGCTCAGTTCAGGAAGATCACAAAAATGGTTCTATTTCTTGGTATACCACAGTAATGTCAATTTTTAAAATTTTGAAAATCAAGGAAGAAACTATCATGAATCTTACACTTGAGCAAGTCCTGGAAATTGTTGATAGAAAATTATATAAAATTGATATGAATGAGTGGCACTCAATTCGAAAAACATATCTCTCAAATGCTGAAGGCAAATTAGATTCATACTTCACTTATAAAAGAGCTTTTCAAAAAGAGCCATATTTGGAACTGAATGATTTTGATTCCAGAAAAGCCATATGCCAACTCAGAATTAGTGCTCATAATCTTAGGTTGGAGATGGATAGGCACATGCCAAAGTACAGGAAAACACACAGAACCAGGCGTATATGTAAGCTATGTGATACTGGTAACGTAGAAAATGAATTTCATTTTTTAATAGAATGTCCCATGTAGCAAGCCAAGAAAACAGCTTTTTGCCCAGATAAGTCAAAGGTTTATAAATTTTTCGGCTCTGAGTAACCAGCACAAGTTTATTTGGCTCATGTCTGCTGAAGACTTACCTGTACTTAAACTCCTGGGAAATTTCCCAAAAGAAAATTGCAAGTACAGAAAAAATACCCTGTCGTAAAAAGAAAGTTCAGTTAAATTTAGATTCCATAAAGCTATATAAACGATTGGCACTTTTGGGCTTCATAAATTATGTTTGTGGTCATGTTATACCCAAAAACTGTGTAATTACTGAAATAGCACACTGAAGTGAAAAATGTCAAAATCCATTTATATATGCCCTCTTTTCCCAGTAATTTGTTTCTTCCATTTCCCCATTGTTCAAATTCATTTTTATGTTCACTTTTTACTTCATTGTTATCATTTACTACGTTGTTGTCAACTTGTTGCCATGTATATATATGTATACCCCATGTGGGCCATTGTGGTAAAATAAAATTATCTATCTATCTATCTATGACGTAGTGACCGACTTTCTGTATTGGTAATGTACCGCCGACCAATACGACCAATCGCTCTTACGTTGGTCGATGTGGTCGTCTTTGGTCGTAACCCTTCCTTTTCATTGGTCGTTTATTTGGACCATTGGTCGCATGGTATATAAAGCGCCGTTGGTCGTTGGTCGGGGTCTTCCGTTCGTCAACAACCGCAGTTACTGTACGCAGCAGACGTCAGCGAATAATCCCCATTGCAATTGCAAACAAACTATCATTATCAACACAGAAATTAAACCTGTAAAGGTACTTGAATACAGTTACTTACAAAGAATAAAGACTTACACTGCCATTTTATACCTACGCTGACGAAGTGAAGCACCCTATACCGCATAAATTGAAGTACTAACGAGGCGAGAGACAAGTAAACTGGACATTTAACTTTGAGATCAAGTTCGAAGACACGAAGTAGGCCTACAGTTAAAACTAGAAGTCCTGTCATGAAATGCGCAAAAATAGCACGTCGATCTGCGCGTTTATCTACGCTTTATGACCATAGTAAGGTTATCAAATTCTGTACATTTGGCCTGTGCACAAGCAATGTTTCAGCCAATGGACCTCCGGGTAACCCGGAGGTCCATTGGCAGAAACATTTCCCTTGTTTGCTGTGGGTAACCAGGAGAACCTGTCGTGCTTTGGGTGCCATTCGATATAGCAATTGCGCGCAATTCCTACGCGCAATTAAGCCTAGATAAGCGCACAATTCGTGACAGGACTTCTACTTTTAACTGTACTAACCCTGCCAGTTATGTGTGCCATTAATTACATTATGCCTGAACATTACTGTCGTTAGTGATTAGAGACAGACTGCTTCATGACTAGAATTCAGAACCATAATCCTTATACCGTTACGTGACCGCAAGTATGGCTCCGAAATTAATTATTTAGCTCTTGGTATCGGAGAACAACAATAGGATTATTTTATTGAGAGAGGGTTTAATGGTATTGGTAGTATACGTCATCATTCTACAAAGTAATCCATTACATGTATTGTAATGCTACCAATTGTTACATCGTTATTTTCTGATCAACTGTAAGTTATATACCGGTATCACAGAACAACTTAATAAATTATTGTTATCTATTTAACCCTGTCTTCGGAAATTTGTATCCTATTCCGCTTACTGTTGGTCAGGGTGTATTGTTGATTAAAACCAAGGGTCCAGGTACGCAATGTAAATGGAAATCCGTACAGAGGTTTTATTTGGTAGATGCTTGAAAAGGTATTTACCCCCGTTCTTCCTCACTGACTAGCATCTTTTGGCCTCACCCTAGGATCACCAGAAAGACCCTAGAACTACCATAGCTCCTGGACGTGGCTCCAGTCTTCATGACTATTTGTAGAGCTGGGGACGCAGCACGCCACAGTCTCACGAATACACATTCACGCGGCTGTTGAAGATTAACGTGTTGCCTAGTTAACCCTCCAAGAGGCAAGATAAAGCACAAGAATCAGAATTATCACTGCAGCTGGATTATGAATTAGCAGCTTTGACGGACAACTTAGTGGGAAGGTTAGAGAATTGCAGAAAGATGACTCACTATTCTTGTTAACCCTTTACCCAACGAATCGGCCACATCCGCCCGCGTAATATGCAAATTCAGCAGTTGAACAAATATTATTTTTCAAAAAAATTCAACAAAACCATATCATGTGACCCGTCGTTGGAACGAGCTCGCCGAGCTCGTTCCAACGAGGAGTCACTTGATATGGTTTTGTTGAAATTTCTTGAAAAATTTGAAAAAATGATATTTAAAATAATAAATTTTGATATCATCTTCGTTGGGTAAAGGGTTAACCTAGCTAGTTGATATTAACCCTTGGAATCGACTACAGTATTTCAATTACCATGTGACCTATTTAGCCTTGCAAATCGAGTTCACAGGCCACACTCTACCTACATTTTTATTGCTTGCTCGGCTCATTTCTAGTGGCCCTACCCCTGAGTACGTTACAGTTCGTTGTTTTCTATCTACCGGCACAATCATTATCAGCAAATGGCAGACAAGAACTCGACTCGTTGTTAAATAAATAGATATTGGCTTATTTAGCGTTTGGTGATTTGCGTTAAAATGAACGCAGCAAGAAGGACGCCAACGTCCTATAGCTCACCAACATTCCTCTTTGATAGAAACTTTGGCAAACACAAGAACTGTATCAAACAGGCTCATAACATGCGACAAAGCTGACCTAAACACAACCTCTTAAAAGTAAAACACAGAAACTGACATAAACACTAAGTTAAACATGAAATTCTGAGCTAAACAGAACACTAAACGTAAGTAAAAAATAAATAAAAAAGTTAAGAGAATGATTTAAAACACAAAGGGTGAGGAGGGTTAAATAGTGGTAGAATGATAATAAGCACCATATAGAAGCAATATAAAGATCATGGGGGGAAAACGGTGTCGGCAGCTGCTCTGAATAGAAACGTTAACACACTGAAAATGTCTTAGTGCGACCTAAACAGAAAACTAAAAGTTCAAAAGTTGAAGAGAAATCTGAATTGAAATTCAGTGGACAAGGGTGAAACCATGGCACAATGATAATGAAAAACATATATGAGGAATATAAGCACCATGGGAAGAGAAGGAACACAGCAGGTGACCTAATCACTAAGTCAAACATGAAATTCTGAGTTAAACAGAAAAGTAAGCGTAATTAAAAAATGTTAAGAAGAAAATTTAAAATGCACTGGGTGAAAATGAAATAATGGTAGAATGATAATAAGCACCACATGGAAGCAATATAAAGGCCATGGGATGAAAAGGGTATCGGCAGCTGACCTAAACAAAAACTTGAACACACTGAAAATGTCTAAGTGTGAGGTAAACAGGAAACTTAACATTACAAATGGGATGAAATAATTGACTGGACAAGGATTAAATGATGCTAGAATGATAATGAGGAACATGTATGCTGGAATTTTAGCACCATGGGAATAGAAGGAAAACAGCAGCTGACCTAAACACAAACTTAAACATGAAATTCTGAGGTAAACATAAAAGTAAACGTAACTAAAAATGGTAAGAAAAAGGTTTAAAACACACTGGGTGAGGGTTAAATAGTGGTAGAATGATAATAAGCGTTATAAAGGCCATGGGATGAAAAGGGTGTCAGCAGCCGATGTAAACAAAAAATTTTACCCACTGAAAATGTCGAAGTGTGAGCTAAACAGAAAACTAAATGTTCAAAATTGGAAGAAAAATGGTTAAGAAATTCACTGGGCAAGGTTTAAACCATAGTAGAATGATAATGAAGAAGTTAAACATGAAATTCTGAGCTAAACAGAAAACTAAACGCAACTAAAAATGTGAGGAAAATGTTTAAAATGTAGAGTATGAGGGGTTAATCATGGAACAATGATACTGAGGAACATGTATGATGAATATAAGTGCCATGGGAAGAGAATGAGCACAGCAGCTGACCTAAACACTTAGTTAAACATGAAATTCTGAGCTAAACAGAAAACTAAACGCAACTAAAAATGTTAAGAGAAACGTTTAAAATGTAGTGTATGAATGGTTAAATCATAGCAGAATGATAATAATCATCATATAGCAGCATAATAAAGGCCATGATATGGAAATAGGGCGAATAAGTGACCTAAACAGAAGCTTTTACATTATTGGACACGTACACCGACCGATCGAGCTATGCCATAAGCTCGCACAACTAAAATTGGTGAGCTAAAAAGAATTTATTTTCTTTATGCATTATTACATTAACCCATCGGAACATCCTGAGGCAGAAGAGCGCCAGACCCGGCGAGGCCGAAAAACGCGGGGTCGAAAAGCGCAAAATTCAAAGCGCGGGCCAAATCGGCCAAAAAGCGTCGATCCGGACAATACTTTTTACATGATTCTGTTTCAAAATATAGTTTATGACTCCGAACTGAAACTAGTCCAGATCCTGAGGCTAGTTGCAAAGGAGGGAGCATAAGCTATATTTCAGAAGCAAAGATGTAGGCTTTTGTGCAATAATCTGGACAGTTCTGCTGAACTGCTGGGTAAAGGGTTGACCGATAAACCGTTTATCTAACCTTAGTTAAAGTAGAAGACAGCAGTTGTCAAAATATTTTTTGCTTCCAAAACACAGCTTATGACCCCTGACTACGCGCTCGTTTCAATCAGAAATCATAAGATATGCTTTGGAAGCAAAAAATTAAGATAAAATCCTAAAAAAAATGGGAATGACGAATTTCGTGTATAGCGTTGGCCGATTTTTACAGTTATGTCGGGGGCGCGGTGGCTCAGTAGGTAGAGGTGCAGGCTGCCAGCCGAGAGGTCCTCGGTTCGAATCTTACCTGCGGCAACCGCGTTGTGTCCTTGGACAAGACACTTCACCCCCATTGCCCACGTGGGGGCACGGTGGCATTGTGTACTAAGGTGTACTGCACGTCGATGGTGCACTTGTCTTCAACCAGTGCTAACCCTGCATGTGTTGAGTTAGTATGTTGGAGAGCTGACAGTTGCTCGCCGTTGCTCGGTGGTTTTCTCCGGGTACTCCGGCTTCCTCCACCCGTAAAACTGTCGCGGTCATGATTAGCCATTGTGCAGAAATATGTGACCTTAAACACCAATAAATAAATAAATAAATACTGTTATGTCACGTAAAGTGTTAAATGCAAAAATGACAATTACACATTAATTAGACATGAATATTTCTCCATTTGAACTTTTTTGCCAAGATTATTTTAATGTGATTTTTTGTTTTTGTTACAAATTACAATTAATTGAATATATTGATATATATGAATTCCCAAAAAATTGTAACAAAATACAGATTAAATTTCAAAAAGATATTTAATAACATTTGATAAATAAAAGTTGTCAGAAAGATTATAAACAACATGTGGGGCGGAATGGTTTCGCGCGCCGAAGGCGCGCAGGGACGGTTTGGGGAACAAGCCCCTTTCAACCCTCGTTGGCTGTTTGTTTTTGTAGGCGGTAGTGTCGTAGCGTGGTAGAGGAGGAAAAGGGAGGAGGGAGGAGGCTTACCCCATTTTGGGCTTTATGCGGCTCTTTTTCTTAGGTGGTGGCTGGCTTGGTGATAAGGCTGGTGGTGGTGCTGAGTTACGAGCATTGATTTTTTCATTTACCCTTCTGGTTTTTTCTTTGGATTCTTCTATGATTTTATCGGTCATGATCCTGGATTCTTCTAGCATCTGCACCATTCTTTTTTTCTTGCACTTGCAGGTTAGCTATCTTGCACGTGCAAGTTACTATCTTGCACGTGCAAGTTACTATCTTGCACGTGCAGGTTAGCTATCTTGCACCTGCAGGTTATTAACTTGCACCTGCAAGTTACTATCTTGCACGTGCAGGTTAGCTACCTTGCACGTGCTAGTTAGCTATCTTGCACCTGCAAGTTACTTTCTTGCACGTGCAGGTTAGCTATCTTGCACCTGCAAGTTACTATCTTGCACCTGCAAGTTACTATCTTGCACGTGCAGGTTAGCTATCTTGCACGTGTAAGTTACTATCTTGCACCTGCAGGTTAGCTATCTTGCGCCTGCAGGTTACTAACGTGCACCTGCAAGTTACTATCTTGCACGTGCAGGTTAGCTATCTTGCACGTGCAAGTTAGCTATCCTGCACCTGCAAGTTACTATCTTGTACGTGCAGGTTAGCCATCTTGCACCTGCAAGTTACTATCTTGCACCTGCAAGTTACTATTTTGCACGTGCTAGTTAGCTATCTTGCACCTGCAACTTACTATCTTGCACGTGCATGTTAGCTATCTTTCACCTGCAAGTTACTATCTTGCACCTGCAAGTTGCTATCTTGCACGTGCAGGTTAGCTATCTTGCACGTGCAAGTTACTATCTTGCACGTGCAGATTAGCTATCTTGCGCCTGCAGGCTACTAACTTGCACCTGCAAGTTACTATCTTGCACGTGCAGGTTAGCTATCTTGCACGTGCAAGTTAGCTATCTTGCACCTGCAAGTTACTATCTTGCACGTGCAGGTTAGCTATCTTGCACCTGCAACTTACTATCTTGCACCTGCAAGTTACTATCTTGCACGTGCTAGTTAGCTATCTTGCACCTGCAACTTACTATCTTGCACCTGCAAGTTACTATCTTGCCCGTGCAGGTTAGTTATCTTGCACGTGCAGGTTAGCTATCTTGCACGTGCAGGTTAGCTATCTTGCAAGTGCAGTTTAGTTATCTTGCACGTCCAAGTTAGTTATCTTTCGACAGCCACCCAGCCACCCTATCTCTGAAGTCTGGCTCTCCATACTTGCCCCAGTTGCTTACATTTCCGTATTCCACAGCCACTCTATCTCAGAAGCCCCGTCTCCCCATACTTGTCCCAGTGGCTTACATTCCCGTATTTGACACGATGACCTTACCTCTGGCGCTTGACCAAGAGCGACACAGTCGCCCTTCCCCTTCTTCCAGAATCACTCCACGCCACGATTCCCTAACCCTACCTTCTCCACCAAGTACCCTCATCACATTGGAGACCCGTCGACCTTATTCCACGAGCCCAGGCCCCCACGACCTGCACCAGTGAGCCTAGAACCCTACACCAAGCTTTCCGATTAAGAGCGGTACAGTTACTCTTCCCGTTCTTTCAGCACCCCTACCTCAACAAGCTCGAACAGTCGCCTGACAGGTGAGTCATTGCTGGTGATCACTATAATCCAGATGTAGAAGAGTCGTTCGAGGAATTACTGGGACTAACTCTTTGATTACTAATTTGCTCCTCGAAGGCTCATTTCGGGGAGTCGTTCGAAAAGCTACTTCCGGGGCAGCTCCCCAGTTACTCATCTGTATGAGTCGTTCGAGGAGTCCCTTCTCGAGGGGCTGCTCTAGTGGCTCCTTGGTTCGAGCCCTTCGAGCCGACAGAGTGGGACAGAGTCGATCAGGGAGAAGAAAGGTCGAAAGCCTGAAAAGGGACATCCCTGTTCATATTAAGGGGTATTGAAACCAGCCCAGCAGGGGCTACTCAACGTCACTGCCACCTATAGGGAGACATCGGCTATTCAACGACCCTAAGGACGTCCAGTTACTCATCTCTGTGGACATCGACAGCGGTCAACGTCGTCATGACGTCGCGAGCTCACCATGTCGTCACCGACGTCATTGCCACTCTAACCGTTTTTCACTATTTTTGCCTGACTTTTCCCATTCACACCCCATCATAAAGCATCCACACCCAGCCTGCTATGCAAAACGTTTATAGCCAGGCGGCTAGACATGGCCAAGGAGTCTATAGTAGTTGCCTCAGCGTTAGGAATTTCCGTAGTCTGGGGGGGGGGGGGTTCCGGCAAATCCGAACCTAGGTCCGGCAAGTTGGGGTTAGGTTGGACCCTTATATACTACTTTTTATGAACTCGACTTCAAATATGACTATAATGATGTTACTCAAATATAACTAACTTGCATGTGCAAGATAGCTAACCAGCACGTGCAAGATAGTAACTTGCAGGTGCAAGATAGCTAACCTGCACGTGCAAGATAGCTAACTTGCAGGTGCAAGATAGCTATCCTGCACTTGCAAGATAGTTAACCTGCACGTGCAAGATAGTAACTTGCAGGTGCAAGATAGCTAACCTGCACGTGCATGATAGCTAACTTGCAGGTGCAAGATAGCTATCCTGCACGTGCAAGATAGCTAACCTGCAGGTGCAAGATAGTAACTTGCACGTGTAAGATAGCTAACCTCCAGGTGCAAGATAGCTAACTTGCAGGTGCAAGATAGCTATCCTGCACGTGCAAGATAGCTAACCTGCAGGTGCAGGATAGTAACTTGCATGTGTAAGATAGCTAACCTGCGCGTGCAAGATAGCTAACTTGCAGGTGCAAGATAGCTATCCTGCACGTACAAGATAGCTAACCTACACGTGCAAGATAGCTAACTTGCAAGTGCAAGATAGCTATCCTGCACGTGCAAGATAGCTAACCTGCACGTGTAAGATAGTAACTTGCACGTGCAAGATAGCTAACCTGCACGTGCAAGATAGCTAACCTGCACGTGCAAGATAGTAACTTGCACGTGCCAGATAACTAACCTGCTCGTGCAAGATAGCTAACCTGCACGTGCAAGATAGTAACTTGCAGGTGCAAGATAGCTAACTTGCACTTGCAAGATAGAAATAATACTCAACTGGCGCCTCAACGCTTCCGTAGAAACGTCCTTGCATAGCCTTGAATTTGTCAGTCTTTGCCTGCAAGAACCCTGTATTTTGTTTTGAGCAAAATGGTGGGCAAACAAATCATTCATTCGCCCAATTAGTTCAGGTCTGTTGTCAGACATATATCAGAAAAAAAAATTATTGAAATGCTAAACTGACGATTTGCAACTTCGTGGTTTGCAGAACTTATAGTTTATTGTCACAAGAAATTATACTTTTTATGTACATTGTTTGACTTGCATTAGCTCTTTGAACTCGTAAGACCGATTTTTCGGCCCAATGCATAATTTCGTCCCATTTTTGTCTTATTATAAGAGGTCTATACATGGGGAAGTGATGATAAAATAATAACCGCAGTCTGCAGCCAGAAGGCTGCAGACTGCGGTTATTATTTTATCCTTCCTATACCACGCTGGTCATCCTATAAAACCTGCATCGGGTAAATACCATGTAAAACACGGTGCGGGGTAGCCTTTTGACGATAGGCGAGTATGTTGTACGTGAAATTTTGTGATTACTACGTTATTGACGAATTCAGCATCTACAGCATGTCAATAGTTTGTTGAAGAAGGTTCCATTTTGGTTACAAAACTAAATGGATGGTGATCGTAAGCATTCTGTATCTCAATGTTGTGTTTGTTCGTTACGAAGGAGAGCAATGTGTCATGAATTTAAACAATTGGACAGAGCTCCATTGGTAAAGACATTTTAGGAAACTAAATCTTACTTCATAGCAAACTGTGCCGTATTTAAGGAAGCGCATACCTTCGATTTATTGTGACACTTCCCGTTGTTTTTGTAAAACCCGTGACGGACACAACGCAGCCGGGTGCGTGATTTACTACATGCCCGCTTCTGGGATTACTTTATAATTTTCTGTGATGTATTATGGTCAGAAAGACGTCTTTTCGAGTAACTAGTTTGGGTTGCTTCCTTTCGAAACTCTCATATAAATTATTATCAAAGACACATTGGTCCATAATTATCAATTTATAACTAATTAAAGTAGAAAACTAAAACCTGATGCGGGCCTTACTGACGCCCGCAGCGGAGTTTTACTTCCCGCAGTGGGTATTATAGGATGACCAGCGTTTGTGTGTTGATATTGGACAGACCCATCTCCCTGTAAGGGTGCACAAGGGCGATAGCATCATTTTCACTAACGTAAGTTACATCTAAATTGTTTGTTGTGATGTTTGAGCATGTCTGAGTTGTTACTAGTAGCCGCTATTACTCAGCCATCGTAATTCTTTCAATAATTTGAGGACACATTTTTTTTTATTTTCCTCAAAGTACAGCACACGTCATTCACTTAATTTATATCGTTTGATAAAACAGCCTTGGTTTATTCATTTAAACACATATCTGTTTCATAATTTGTTTACTTCAAATAAACACTAAAAATAATATTTTCACAATTCCTAACATGAAGATACAATTATTCAGGCCTGGCATTCTTTAAAATGCAGGAGGGCTAAAAATCGCTCCCCTTGCATGGCCTTGGGGGGCGATTAGCTCTCCTGAATCTTATAAAAGCTAAAAGTGGCAATATTAAGTTTTACTATATGAATTCTGCCTAGTGGGCTTTGTACATTTTATTTGGTGCTTCTGACAAGGTAGTCTTTGTGAGGTGGCTACACTGCCCCTCCCACACCCCCGGGCCTTCGCAAGGCCCGGAGGTGTGGGCGGGGCAGTGTGACCGTCTTAAAGTGACCACTAACACAGCAAAGATCCGAAAAAGATCTTACTTCATCGCTTTTTCTAAGGCCTGGAGGGCTAGTTTTCGCCCTCCTTAATTTTTTTAAAGGCGAGCAGTAGGTGGGCGAATAAATCGCTCTTCTGAAAATGCCAGGCCTGAAATTTATTCATCCGTCAGTCCAAATGTTCTTCCATTTGTTCGCGTTCAATTTGTAAAACTCAGTTGTAGAACCTTGGCATTTTTACATGAAGCAATTATTTTCGTCATGGATATAATAAATGTAACTTTAATAACTACCTGTGCTAATGAAGTCAGGGATGGCAATATTGCGGAGATGGGGCGACGGAGGTTCTCTCCCCCCTCCCCCCCCCCCCCGACTGTAGGTTTGTTGGAATATTTGCTGTATTGTACTAAAATTGTTGAAATTTGTTTGTGTCTTTTGCCTTGAACGTTGTTAGAAAGGCAATAATCTTACAGCACATGTACTGTAGTTCTCTGCACAGATTAATGCTAGTTCTCAGAGGGAATTTGAGAAGAATATTTGTTAGATATTTTAATTATGCTTTTGGCTTCCCTCTCCCCCGCCCCCATGTAATGCGTTTCCCGTTACATCCCATAGGAAATGGACAGTTAGATTAGATGATTTTTGATCATTTTCCAGCACAAATTTGTGTTCAAGGAAGGCCACACGCCCCTAATCCACAAAAATGATGGAGATTTGAATGGGAAGCAAATGAGAAACATTGTTCATGAAGATATAAACATTATGCTACAAACCAGTATTTGTTCCAACTCAGACCTCACGGGTTTTACGTGTGGAGGAAGCCGGAGTACCCGGAGCCTCACTCCCAGAAAAAGCTTATCTGATAAAACAAATAACTTCGATATTTTTTTACACTTATTTATACATGTAGTATCCTTGTCACCTATTCGACTCTTTTGCGTCGACCAACATTTCTGGGCTAATTGACAGTATTGTGTGGAAATGTATTTCTAAAATATTTACTCTACAGAAGACAATACAAATAGTAAATACAAAATGCTCGTTCTGGTTCCTCTGACAAGTTTTTCATTCAAGAAGCTGCACTCGCCATTTAGGTCACACCTGTTTCATATTATTCTGGAATTTCATTCTGAATTATACCACGCTGAGAACAGGGTTATGGGGTTAATAGTAGAACGTGCACCTTTCAGCCATCATTTGGATGGCCTAGGAAGTGATGTTATGGCATGTGACCCAGCTACGACATGTTGTGTTGTCATGGCAACCTGCGTGAGCGGCCTTGTTGTGACGTCATTACCATAGTAACTCGTGGACCCAGTGCGCATGCGCGTGTTGTTAGGGTGACACGTCTTTGTGCAGTACATTTTGTATGCTGGAGGCCGCCATCTTGGTTTCTATGGTGGCACTTGACTGCTATGTGACCTAAAACCCTTTAATGGGACGAGATTTGGTCGGAGGTGTGTTTTCTTGAATAGGGGTATATCTAATTACCCAAACAGACCCGGCAACTGTTTTTCTAGTTCAGATTCCTTCGGAATCCTCGGTTTTTACATACCCAGACCGCCATCGTTAGCGGCACGTGGTTACTATACGCCTGAAATGCTTCCAGTGTAGTGGTGTGTGTTCTATGGATTCGTTCGATTGAAGTGGATTAAATTCGATTACCACCAACAACCAGACAATCACTACAAATCACCAAAAACACCCAAAATCCTACAAAACGGACTTGGAAGCCAACATCGTGGGCTTATAAGAGTAGCACGTGGTATAGAACTGTGTGGGTGTTGTTCTATTGAACTAGAGTATCTTTGCTGGACAGAATTTTCGCTTAATAGTCGTTCTCTACCTATTACAGACGCTATTCTAGCTACTGTAGCCCTAGCAGTCTGTCTACTGTCGTCTTCGTCCAGGTTTTATAATCACCAGTCAGATTGCTTGATTCTCTCGTAATCTGCCCTTTGTGTATACCGAAGGCCTCTATGATTCTTAAACCGTAAAGGCATTTGAGCATGAATAGGTATTGTTTGAACGACTCGAATCTTATAGCGCAAATAGGCGATCGAGTAAGTAACTCGAACAGGCATCGTTCGGACGACAAGAATCCCATAGAGCAAATGACTAGTGAGTGACTACACATACGATGCGTTTTGGTATTTAACACTTTGAACCCTGGTGGTATCTTCCATATCAGTTCAATGGCAGCAACGGGAACAGTCCATATTATTTAATTGGAGGTAGACAGGGAACGGGTGGCTCAGTGGTAGACTGTTGGACTTCTATGCTAGAGATCCCGAGTTCGATCCACATCCGGGATGACCCGCGTTGTGTCCTTGGGCAAGGCACTTTATCCCGATTGCCTACGTGGGGGAACGACGACGCCGTGTACTAAGGTGTACTGCACGTCGATGGTGCACATGTCTTCAACCGCTGTAACCCTGCTTGAGCGGCGCTGACAGTTGCTCGGTGGTTCTCTCCGGATACTCCGGCTTCCTCCACCCCTAAAACTGTCACAGTCACGATTAGCCATTGTGCATAAGTATGTGACCTTAAATCCCTATAAATAAATAATAAATTCGGGGTAGACCAATTAATATTTTAACGTGCAGCCTTAGGGCTGCACGTTGAAAATATTGATTGGTCTTCACCACACCTTCACTCAAAAGTCAATCTACTTAATGAAATTATGAAGTATCATGTTACTGGTCCGGAAAAACGGACTCTGGGGTTCAAAGGGTTAAGGATATTTATGACATGGTAGTGTATTATTTGAGGATACCTTTTGAGGATACTTTTCAAGGATACCTTTTGGATCATATCTATCAGAAGATAGTGATGGTTCCAAATCCTATTCAGGTTCTGGCTCTGAACCATCCCATGCCCTCCATAGCTGCAAGGCCACTTCTGCTGACGTGTACATAGTCATCACCATCATTCTATCCTGTGACCATCCTGTATTGTATTCACCATTACTATGGTGTTCCACCAGCCTTTCAGTCTTGTAACATTACTGTCTTGTACCATTATTATTGGCTGCCACTGTGGTAACCGGTTCTCGTCAGATCACCGAAGTTAAGCAACGTCGAGCCCTGTTAGTCCTCGGATGGGTGACCGTGTGAGCGATCGATTCGGACTCCCGCGTTGTGTCATTGGGCAAGGCACTTAACCCCGATTATCCACATGGGGGCACGATTACTCCGTGTACTAAGGCGTACTGCACGTCGATGGTGCGCATGTCTTCAACCAATCTAACCATGCCTGTGTTGCAGTGCGGAGTTACAATGTTGGGGAGCTGGCAGCTGCTCGTCGTTGCTCGGTGGTTCTCTCTTGGTACTCCGGCTTCCCCCGCCCGTAAAACTGTCACCGACACGATATGACCTTGGCTGTTAATGTGTCGTTAAACCTTAAAAAAAATTGGCTGCCACAATTCTGTCCTGTGCTAGAGTGTCTCAACCATTACTAACTTGTGTCACTACTACGGACGGACCTTGATACATGGATGTTGTCACTGTCAAAGTTGTCTTCCTCTACTAGAAGCAGTCGAATATAGTTTGCTTGCTCTAACAACTCCTTCATACCTATTCCAAGTACGCCTAATCGAACAGTGACTGGAAAAGTCATTACTTTAACGTATTGAATACTAGAGATGGGCGGTGTACCGTAAATACCGTTCCGTATCGGTATCGAGTCAATACCGATTTACCGTACCGAGGAAATCTCAGACTACCGAAATTTCGGTATTGAAAATATTCCAGACATTTGTTAAAACACAAAAGAACATACAACAGAACATTACGCAAAAGCTTGACAAAAAGGGCCCACTGATTTCTAGCGGCAGTCACCACCGGTTATTTGATGTAACAAAAAAGCTGAGAGAAAATACCCAGGGGTATTTTCTCTCACCTTTTTTGGTACATAAAATCACCGATGTCGATTGTTTGCCTTACTTCCAACATTTTGACAATTCGTTCACTGTCTGCTGTAAAAACGGCGATTTGCAGCTGGGGAGTATATCAAAAATAACATAACTGGGAGATGACTTACGTAAGCTACAAGCCTCTCAGGGAGATGACTTACATTAGCTACAAGCTTCCTGTCAAATTCCTCCATAATTCGGCAATTTGATTAGTGTTAATATTTGTTACACTTTGAGCCATTGCACTAGCACTGTTACTCATCTGGTATTCAATTCTGTTACATATAGCATATTCCTCCAATAAATATTGTTTAAACTAAAAATAACATTTGATATTGGTATTGGTGTGAGTACTTGACCAGGTGTTTTGGGGTAATTTGTGAATGGGAGTTGGGAATGGAGAGGGGTTGTCCTCCTTAGCCCTAATACAAATTCCTATCGCCCGTAAAGAGAAACATTTTTTTGATAATGGCAGACATACAAGAGGATAAGAACTCGTTGGAATATTAGTTTTACCAGTTGGGTAGTCGAAGAGTTATTGCTGTTTGTGTTGCAATTTTGAGCTGTGCCGAGTTATGTCGACCTATAACTAGAGGTGAGCGGTATACCGTAAATACCGTTCCGTATCGGTATCGAGTCAATACCGATTTACTGTACTGAGGGAATCTCAGACTACCGAAATTTCTGTATTGAAAATATTCCAGACATTTGTTAAAAAATAAAAGTACATACAACAGAACATTACGCAAATGCTTGACAAAAAGGACCCACAAATTTCTAGCCAGTGGCGGCGCCAGAAAGTTTTTTGTGGGGGGGGGGGGCAACTAGGGGGGCAGACTCCCATGAAGGGGGGCAAATACGTAAAGGATCATATCATTACTTTGTTATGAGGTAGTCCAAACTTGGACCCAAAGTCCGTAATATAATTTTTTGGTTTGGTACGTCCACAGGACGTACCAAACCAAAAAATTATATTACGGACTTTGGGTCCAAGTTTCGACTAAATGTAATGGTAATTAGCGGTCCTCCTTTAAAAAAATCCTGGATCCGCGTCTGGTGGGTCTGTGCGTGAGAGAGAGAGAGAGGGAGAGGGAGAGGGTGAGGGAGGGAGGGAGGGACGGAGGGAGGGACGGAGAGAGGGAGGGACGGAGGGACGGAGAGAAAAAAGGGATATGGATAGACATGCCTTTGTTGGCTCATAACTTAATTATAACTTATAAGTATCTGCATCCGAGTCTTTAAATCTCTACTGCCTGGATGTGTTCATCAGCTAGCCTGAGGCTTTGGGCTAAGTGTGTATGGGAAATTATTGGGAATAAAAAAGAGAGGGGTGTGTGTGTGAGAGAGAGAGTGACTGAATGTGTTTGTGTGTGAGGGTGGATGGAAATGCATGCGAGATGGTTGGGGGGCAACTGGGGGCAAAGCCTTCGTTTGGGGGGCAAATCCCCCATGCCCCCCCCCCCCCCCCCCGTAGCGCCGCCACTGTTTCTAGCGGCAGTCACCAACGGTTATCTGATGTAACAAAAATGCAGAGAGAAAATACCCAGGGGTAGGGGTAGGGTTACCCAGGGGTATTTTCTCTCAGCTTTTTTGTTACATCAAATCACCGACGGTCTGTCTTACTTCCAACATTTTGACAATTCGGTCACTTTGTCTGTTGTAAAACGGCGATTTGCAGCTGGGAAGTACATTAAAAATAACATTTGATATTGGTATTGGTGTGAGTAGTTGTATGCTGTTGATACCGAATACCCTACCGATACCGCGGTAAAGCATTCTAAAAATACCGATACCGAAACCGAACATGAAATTTCAATACCGCCCAGCTCTATTGAATCCCATCGAGCAAATGAGCTCTCGACCATTTGCTCGGCCGAGTGACTCCATATACGACTCTACGAGTTCTATGGCCTAAAAGGAAGTCTTAAACCCTTTACCCAACGCAGACGATATCAAAATTTATTTATTTTAAATATAATGTTCTTAAATGTTTCAAAAAATTTCAACAAAACCGTATCATGTGACCCCTCATTAGAACGAACTCGACGAGGGGGGTTATAACCTACGTTTTTGAGACAAAAAATGAAAAAATTAGTTATTCAAGAATTTTGTTTGCAAGTGTCGTCTGCTTTTCAGGTTAGGTAAAGGATTAAACCTTGTTGTCGAATGTGATGTTGTAGTCGGCGTTAATAAGACCATTGTCACCAAGCAATTTGTCCGAAATCTGTTTCGTTCTTTTGACAATCCAATATCATTTCTTTTTAAAAATTGTATTTTTTCAGCTGCTGAATTTGCAGATTACGGGGGCGGATTTGGCCGATTCGTTGGGTGAAGGGTTGGGTGGGGTGCCGAGAAAAAATGGCTGATGATTACATCGAAAGAGACATGAGAGTAATTTCTCCACGAGCAAATGCTCAAATCTCATCGAGCAAATGAGCATTAGAGCAATTGACCAATGACCAATGCTCGTGTGACTCTTCGACTCGTTTCGGTAAAATGTCCTAGAAGGAATTCTGTAAGTGGAGTGTTGAGAAACATGGATCATGTTTTCAACAAAATAAACGAGCCATTGGTCAGTGACTGAAAAAGGCATTGTTCGAACGATTCAAATCTTTTGAGCTGCTCGAACGACTCGAATCTTTCGAACAAATGAGTTACACAGCAATTGCTAGCTCGAACGAGTGATTCCACGTACGAATCTAATCTTGACTTAGCTTATAAAAATGGGGTGCTGAAAGTGGGCCTCTGCTACAAATGAGGTGCAGCAAAAGGGCGCCTGGCAAACAACATGACTCTTTTCTCTCGCTGGTGTGAAAATGGATTGATAACACCCAGTGAGCAGGAGAGTAATTCAGCAATGGAACCAAGTAAACTATTGTTATTGTCAGCCAGCCTCATCCACTGTAACTCCCAACCTACCCCCACTGCAGTGGTTAATGCACAAGCGTACAACACCCGCCGGCAAACTAAATATGAATGTCAAAGTAAAGCCCAGCGCCTAAGGTCAGCTAACCTCACGGGCATAATGTATCACATACTCCCCTCCCCCCCCCCCCCCCCCCCCCCCACGATCCATGTGCTACCCCTAATATACATTCCTGGCTAATTTCGAGAGATGGTATTATATATGCCATAAAGAGACACAGTAATTCAATGTGTGACATTACACTTTACTTTTTTTAAAGTGATCTTGTTTTTCCGCTTTTTTCGCTTCACTTGTCCGATTTTTTTTCTTAACGTCCTTGGGGCTTTAAATGTGGATTGTCCACACGTTGATGTGACACGTTTTATAGTTAGGAATATATTACAAGAATTTCTTGTACACTTTTTTTTTCTCCTCACTTTCCATATCTACCCATGTCGTTCCGTCCATCTGGAATGTTTTTTATGGCTGTAAGCAAGTCGGTATTGTCCCGTTGCAACTATCGTTTTTTAAAGTCTTTGCAGTGGTTTTCCGTAAATTTCTGAACTCCGTCGATAAAATCTAGCAATGGTTTTCATTTCCAATCAACATTGTAGGTTATCGTGATGAAGTGACGATCTGAAGTTTGGGCTTGGAGTTTATGTTCCACCGAGACGAACATACGTTCCGTGTCGCAAACCTCAGACCATGTTACCGTCAGTTCATCACAATAACGTGTATGATCCAATAAAACTCTAACTTTTAACGATTACAAGTTTAGCGAATAAACCTCTCGTGTATCCTACGCCAGCACTGTATAGATAATTAATAAATCAGACAAACTCATTCCATCTTAGTTCAAATCGTAAATCAGTTTGTAATTTAAAGAACGCTACATTCAGACCACCGTCTGCTGCACTTGTGGAAAATCTTGAATATTTCGCGAGATGACGTGAGACGGTAACATATGCTACTGGAGCCGTGAACATAGAAGAAACTACACGAGCTCCCATCCAATCAGAGGGCGAGGGCGAATTAGTCTTATTGCAACATTCTATTATGTTCAGAACATGATTTATGGATTCAGTATTGTTGTTGGTCCAAGATTTGTCATATGTGCCGCCCCTTGCGTTACGCCATGTACTCTGACAAAAGGTATTGGCATTAGTTTCAAGCGTTTCTGAAAGTATGGGATGAATTTGGACGCTGTGGATTGGCATAACGTTTAAGGTCTTAAACCTTTACCTAAAGTAACGGCCAAAACCGGCCAGCACAAAAATCGCCAATTAATTTTTATTATTTTTTTCATTTTTTGTCTCAAAACATAGGTTATGACCCCTCATTGGAACGAGCTCCATGAGCTCGTTCCAATGAGGAGTAATAACCTATGTTTTTGAGACAAAAAATTTAAAAAAATTAGTTATTCAAGATTTTTGTTTGCAAGTGTCGTCTGCTTTTCAGGTTAGGTAAAGGGTTAAATCTTGTTGTCGAATGTGATGCTGTCGTCGGCGTCAATAAGACCATTGTCACCAAGCAATTTGTCCGAAATCTGTTCCGTTCTTTTGACAATCCAACATCATTTTTAAACTTGTTGTTTACATCTTGGTAAATATGCCTAAATCACACACAACACGTTAGTGGAGTCCGGAAACAAGGCTTTAACCCTTTACCCAACGTGACGGCCAAAACCGGCCAGCGCTTTTCTTAAAAATCGCCAATTAATTTTCATTATTTTTTCGTTTTTTGTCTCAACAACATAGGTTATGACCCCTCATTGGAACAAGCTCGACGAGCTCGTTCCAATGAGGGGTCATAACCTATGTTTTTGAGACAAACAACGAAAAAAATTAGTTAATCAAAATTTTTTTGGCAAGTGTCGTCTGCTTTTCATGTTAGGTAAAGGGTTAATGGCTTTTCTTAACGCCTGCTCGCCATCTGCTCCTACTAAAAGTGTGCTTGTGTCTCTGTCGTGCAATTATTTTTTCTTCAAGAGTGAGAAAAGGTGTCCATAAGCCTCGAAGTCGCTGATGTTTTGATGTGAATGAACAGAGGTTCCCAAAATAGTCGTGGTTCGCCAGAGTCTGTCCTCGCTACTATCATTTGTTTGAAGCAGGTCGCCGTCACATGCATGTTCCACAAGTTAAATGTCTTGCCAAAACCCCAAATGGCTTAACCACTACAACACAACCTCTTTGTATCTTCCATCTGCTCATCGGTTAAACTTTGATACATGGCACTGTCGAGTTGTTGTGTAATATACTACTCAAAGTTTGCTAAGCACCACATATTTGATACATCATTGTGAAATTTGCTTGTTACATATTTGCGATATGTTTGTTGGATATAATTGAGCAATGTATTGAGATGGTCCCAAGTGTTTACATTAGTTCTCTTAACAGGCAGACCTTTCGTGACAGTCATTGATTTTCATGATGCTTTCGTGTACTGTCTACATGTACATGATATGTGTAGGGTATTCAACCTTCATTTCAACACAAACACTTGTGATTTAATGATTGAATATGGCGAATGCAATTGTAAGAGGACATTTGTCTGAAGCAGAAATGTGGCTGGCTGTAGGGATGGTGGAGCAAGGGGCTACCCGTCGTCAGATTGATGAAGCCCTTGGTGTGCACCATATGGTGATCATCAGAGTCTGAGCAAGATTTTGGCAGTATGGCACACCAGTAATATGGCATGGTGGTGGCAGAGACAGGGCAACATCTGCAGTTGAAGAGCGGTTTTGGTCATTTATGCCCGTAGGGACCGCTTTGCCACAGCAACCCAGCTTCGCAGTGACCTTCAGAATGCATCCGGGGGTAAATGTTTCGACGCAGACTATCCGGGCAAGGTTGCATGAAGGTGGTCTCCGATCGAGAACACCATGTATTCGCATTCCACTGACCCAGAACCACCGCTAGGCACGATATGAATGGGCCATAAACCATGTTGGATGGACCAGAGGAGATTGGCGATCTGTCGTTTTTTACAGATGAGTCAAGTTACTGCCAAGACTACACAGATGGGTGTTCTAGGGTACGGAGAAGACCAGGAGAGCGATTCCATGCAGCCAACATTGCAGAGCATCACCGCAATGGTGGAGAGTCAATAATGGTCTGGTGGGATGGACGTACAGAGTTCTATGTCCTTGACCGTGGAACATTGACTGCACAGCGGCATATTGATGAGATCCTGGATGCCCACGTCAGATTTTATGCAGGTGCAGTGGGTGATAGATTTATTCTGATGGACGATAATGCCCGTCCTCATATTGCCCATGCTGTCCGGTAGTACCGACAGAGGGAGGGGATTGAGCGTATGGACTGGCCAGCAAGATCGCATGACCTCAACCCAATCGAACATGTCTGGAATGGGTTGCAGGGTGCAATTTCAGCCCTCCCAGTCCAGCCATGAAGTGTCCAGGAGCTTGGTGCCATCCTGGTCCAATAATGGAACAACATCCCACATAGAACCATCCTGAACCTGGCTGGGGGCATGAGAAGGCGTTGTCAAGCTGCATTTAACCGTAATGGGTCTCACACTCGATACTGAACCCATACCAGTTCGCTCCGTCAACTTTTTGGCAAATTTGAAAAATTTCCTCTTTTATCAATAATATCCATTTTCCATGGTTATCGTATTCAAAAACTAAAAAATAATGTCAATCACAAACAAAATCTTAATTTCTGTACTTGAATCATTAAATAACAAATATAAACACTTTTCATAACAATATTTCAACTAAAACGTAAAACAGGTAGTTAGATATACTTGGTGCTTAGCAAACTTTGAGTAGTATATTTGTCTAACAAATGGATGTCCCTGGTGAACCATATTTTCCAACTGTATTAAGTGGTCAGCTATGTTCCGCTATACAATATAAAACATAAAATTCTAACCTTTTCAAGCTCTTGTGAAGATGAAAGTCACCAGTTTGAAACAGCATATGTAGCAGTAAAACTGCAGATATTTTTCCCTCCTCGGTTTAACTGGTTGAGTGCTAGATTATTTTTGGAAGTTGGAATTTGTTCATATAGATTTGCCTTAAGGCACTCTCCAATAATTTTTAATAATGCAAATCTATATGAACACAATTGTATTTGCTTATGACTGAATAGGAAATTTGTGTAAAGAATATGAAGACTTTAGTATGGTACCCTCATGTTTTTGGAAAGCCATGATAGTGGCTTCCAGCACTCAACCAGTTAATGAAGGTTGTGGTCAATTTGAAGAATTTAAAATGCGTCCGTTTTTGACAGGGTATGCGCTGTATGGACCATGCGTTGTCGGCATCTTTTCCACACTTAGCGCATGGATGCATTTTGAAGACAGTGAATGAATGACTGCAACACGATATGCATACGTATTTGGTATAATAGTATCAGTGAACTATTTATTGTTTGGTCTTTTTCTATCGCTTTATAAATGCCCAAAGTCTTGCAAATTAATACGCCTTTTTCCGTTGAGAAAAGGCGCGCGATTATTTTAACGGCGTTTTGTTTTCTCTCGACCTTTTGCAAATTATGCAAGGCATTTTCTTTGATGTATCAAGTACACAGATGTGTGTTGCATTACGGAAACATGATTGTATCGAATCAGTAATTTCCGCCTCGTCATCTGATCCGAATAGGATTGGGATATTTTGAACAGCAGTTAACCCTTTACCCAACGCAGACGATACCAAAATTTATTATTTAAATATCATTTTTTCAAATTTTTCAAAAACATTCAACAAAACCATATCATGTGACCCCTCGTTGGAACGAGCTCGACGAGCTCGTTTCAACGAGGGGTCACATGATGTGGTTTTGTTGAAATTTTTTGAAAAATAATATTTTTTCAAATGCTGAATTTACATATTACGCGGGCGGATGCGGGCGATTCGTTGGGTAAAGGGTTAAAGCTATATACTTAGATATAAAAGAAATCTGTGATATGTCTGTGTTGTTCCATCTCAATACACGAGAAGGGATCCATATATAATGGGGTTGCTTTTTATTTCTTTATGAATAAGGTTGGTGTTTTTGAAAACAATGGCAGTGGCGTAGTAGGCTGCAAGATTACAAGTCCTATATATGCCAATAATTCAACCGTCTTGTACTGCTCGTTTGAGAAGGAGCAATTGCTCGTCTCTGCGGCAAATCACACTTGGTGGTTTTGAAGGGCCTTGCCATAACACACTAACACGGGGATCTATTGATCTGCAGGTCCAAACCCCAGATAAAAGGTGATGGAAGTTGTGTTAATTTACTAGATCTAATATTTTGTGCTGGCAAACAGTACTATAAACCAAAGCTTTAAAACTGCCAGACTGTTGGTCTACCGTCCAAAGCCCGGATAAAAGCTGGTGGGTTTTTTTTTAATTAGGTTTCTTCGGGGCGGCGCGAGCTCGATAAAATGCTGCCATGGTTCGAGCCAGTGTGAGAAGGTTACAATCGTGTATCGGTAAATGTACCATGACTCGCTCTAGACTCTCATTTGGATGGATATGCCGCTGTGTGGTCACTGTCTTGTACGTTTGATCTAATATTTTGTGCTGGCAAACAGTACCATAAACCAAAGCTTTAAAGCTGCCAGACTGTTGGTCTACCGGTCCAAAACCCGGATAAAAGCTGATGCGTTTTTTTTAATTAGGTTTCTTCGGGGGCGGCGGAAGCTCGATAAAATGTTGCCATGGTTCGACCCAGTGTGAGAAGGTTACAATCGTACATCGGTAAATGTACCATGACTCGCTCTAGTCTCTCATTTAGATTAATATGCCGCTGTGTGGTCACTGTCTCGTGCGTTTCTTCTACTTCAACCATCTTTCAACCCGAAGGCCAGCCTTCGGGTTGGAAGATAGTTGAAGTAGAAGAAAGGACCGAAAGTGGGATTCTTTGGCTGGCTATTGTTTGGATTTGCAAATAATGTTATAGAAATGCCTGTATATTGATACGTTTCCATGCGTCTATTTTAACAAATTGTGTAACTGCGAAACATGTCTGTGGAAAAAGGTGAAGGGGCATGTGCTCCCTGTGTCCCCTGGCTTCGCCGCCTCTGGATTCCTCAGTGTGCAGTATAAGTTTGCCTGTAAATTGCGCAGATTTTTTTCACCAGCAGCGCAATTGGTGTTCTAAGTACTTCATACTATCAAACTAAATATCTTCTATGTGGTTATTTACCCATAGAAATACTTATTAAATATCCTTTCTAGTGCAGATAATAAGTATTTATTCCCATATATTACTTCTATGCAGTCCTGGGTAGTTCTGATCTGTATATAGAGATGGGCAATATACTGAAAAACCGAACCGATACCCATACCATGGAGAAACCGAGAAGCCGAACCAATTGTTAAATATCGAAACCGTTTGAATTTTCCTGCATTTGCTATTTAGAAGAACTTGTTGAGGCTTGATATTTATTTATTTATTATTTATTGATGTTTAAGATCACATACTTATGCACAATGGCGAATCTCGTGACTGTGACAGTTTTACGGGTGGAGGAAGCCGGAGTAAACCACCGAGCATCAAGCTCCGCTCAAGCAGTGTTACAGCGGTTGAAGACATGTGCCTTGCCCAAGGACACAACGCGGGTCGTCCCGGACGGGGATCGAACTCGGGACCTCTAGCATAGAAGTCCAACAGTCTACCATTGAGCCACCGCGTTCCCGAGGGGCTTGATAATCAGTTGAAAGGTTCAGTTTCATGAAAGGAGTGACTCATTTTCTTTTCAGTTTTGTTAACCCTCAATTGACTAGGTAACTGTCCAGAATTCCCACTGGATTACAACCTATACATGTCCAAATGCTAAGCAGTGATTTCTAGTGAAGTCTTGGCTGCTTTTAACTTGTTGAGGGCTAGATTATTTTTTGTGGTCTAAATTTGTTCATCAAAATTTGTTTTATTACAAATTGTTGGAGAGTGCCGCAGGCTTACAAATTATTGGAGAGTGTCGCAGGCACTCTCCAATAATTTGTAATAAAACAGATTTATATAAACAAAATATTATTTGCATTTGATGGAATATGAATCATAAGCAAGGAAAATGTTTGCTTTTGATCTTGTACTCTCATTTTTTTGAAAGCCCTGGTAGTGGCTTCTAGCAGTTCAGGCAGCCAAGACCTGACTAGAAATCACTGCTCGGGTGTTTTGTCTATTGTCAGAAGGACCTCCTAAAGATGGCATGGTCAAGTCACATGCTCAGAGATCACAGCAGCCTGAATGGGTCTTTAAGTATTACTTAAGAAGAATTTTTATCTTACAATCAACATGGGGCAAGGGATGTCATCAAGCAGTTCGTCTCCGAGTGTTGGGAGGAGAGGAGAAGCGTGGGAACAGGGAGGCAGTTAGGAGTACAGGGGTAACGGTAAAGGCCAAGAATAGAGGACCGCGCGTTTTTTAAGAAGATAAAACATTTTTTACAACTCTTTTGGAGTTTCTTATCATTCTAAGACATGTTTTACACAAAATTAGCCCAAAACGCCGATACCTACTGACAAATATCATCACTTTTAACCCTTTTTACACTCAGTTAACTTTATTCTCCAAACAATTTCAACAACAAAACCTGCGGTAAACAGGTATGCGATTCTTTGTTTTTTCTGCTATCGTGTATACTCCATTTGATCGGAGTATACAAGGGTGTAATTACAATGGGAGAACGAATTAGGGTCAGTTTGGGATGGATACGGGTTAGCTAACCCGTACCCATCCTAAACTGACCCTAGTACAGAAAGAAGGCAATGATTAGAATACGGCGACCAATGCATTAGGGTCAGTTTAGGATGGGTATGGGTTAGCTAACCCGTACCCATCCTAAACCGATCCTAGCATGCAAAAAAAGGTAATGATTGCTCCCCTGTGACGTCACATCGAAACATCCACAGCTCCATTTCAGAACGCAATCAGAAATTCATTTTGTTTCAAAAACCCGTCACAGAGAAAAAGGGTTAAAAGTGATGATTTTTGTGAGTGGGTATCGGTGTTTTGGGCTAATTCTGTGTAAAACATGTCTTAGAATGATAAGTAACTCAAAAAAGTTGTGAAATATGTTTTATTTTCTTAAAAAACGCGCGGTCCTCTAGTCTTGGCCTTTACCGGGGTAACCAAGGCCTTCTCGTCCGAGAACCGCGACAAATCAGCGGCTGGCCAAAGTGTTATTATATTATTATCATCTGGATTGCAGCGAAGACCATTGTTTCAGGTAGTGTACAGTTCCTCGGTAGGCAATTCTCTTTGAAGTAAAAAGAAAAAGACGTTATTTTGGGGCAAATGTTAGCCAATTGAGTCCATTTCTTTCAGTTCCTGTCCGGTTTCAATCATTCGACACACCGCAGAAACGTACCACGGATAACACGGAGTCGTCGAGTTATTTCCCTTTAACTGATTCGAAAACTCAATTTTCCATTTCAAGCGGATGTGCAACATCCGGAAATGTCTGTCACGACTAAAAATAGACTGTTGCTGTGCAATATATTTATGTCGCATGTGATTCAGTTCTTGTATGAAGACCATCGCTAAAATCCAAATTATTGTTCTGAGAAGTGAACGTCTTTGAAACTTTAGCCACAATAAGTGTTTCTGAAAATGGCAGAAGCTTATTTTGGCCCAACACACGAAACCTCCGAAGAGACAAAAGCTGGAAACAATCGAGATGATTACGAATATTTTTGGCGAAGTGATTCTCCATTCAGTCAGTGGTATATTTCGAAATTCACATTGAATGGGAAGACTTTTAACTGTGCAGAGCAATTTATGATGTACGAGAAGGCGTTACTGTTTGGTGACCAAAGAAGTGCCCAAGAGATAATGAAAACAACAAGTCCGCGGAAACAAAAATCACTTGGACGAAAAGTGAATAATTTTGATGTAACTGAATGGGACAGCAAGTGCGTTGACGTCGTTAAACGTGGCAATCACGGCAAATTTTCACAGAACTTGGAGTTGAAGAATCTCTTATTGAACACATACCCAAAGACTCTTGTGGAGGCCAGTCCAGTGGATAGTATATGGGGTATTGGTCTGGCGGCCGATAACCCAGCAGCGTGGCAAAAAGAAACGTGGGAAGGAAAAAATCTTCTTGGCTATGCTTTGACTGAAGTACGCGATGAACTTATACAGATGGAGAAAGAAAAAGAAAATTAAAACTCTAGATTTTTTAGTCATTCATATTTTCATCATTGAACATGTAACTTTCATCTTCACATTCCCGGGATGTAAATGGTCAGGGGCCTCCTAAGGACGTGAATGGGCAGGGGCCCTGCGAAGATGACCATGTTGTGGGGGTTTAGTAATTTCGTTCCGAAAATGTTTTTCAAGTGTACCCGGAATTATGAGTAATTAGGAACGAATTTTAGTATGTAATTTCGTACCCCAAAAATTATTTGGCAAAATATATTATTGATGCTATTTATTTTAACAGCTGAAATTTAACATTTACTAGGGCAAAATAGAGTTAAAAAATACAATGTTTAAACGATATTTACCTGATTAATGTACATATGAAAATGTCAGTAGAATAAATTTTACTGGACGAATGATGAAAAATAATTGGTATACTTATACTGTGCGTGTTATACTGTTGTGTAAACATGGGTTATGATGTAGGGGGGCTGGCAGCTGCTCGGTGGTTCTCTCCGGCTTCCTCCACTCGTAAAACTGTCACGGTCACGATAAGCCATTGTGCATAAGTATGTGACCTTAAACACCAATAAATAAATAAATGAATAATAACTCCTGACAGCTTGTAATAATAACACTATGGCCGGCCGCTGAGTTTTTGTTCTTATGTGAGAAGGCCTTGACTAAATGTGTGCTCTCAAATTCCCTCTTTCCCTTCTCTCCTCCGAACAACGACATCGAACTTAAAACCACCCATAATCGCCTTCACGGCGAAGTCAAGCAATCTGAACGAGCACAACATTAAAAACATATTTTTTCACAAAGAACCACTGGCAAATACATGTAGTCTGCGATGTATATTGTCACGGATGTTCTATCTGACTTACTATTAGTAATTTACCTTTTTAATTGTGTTCGAAATGAAATGGTTTTGGGTACAAAATTACTCGGGAACGAAATTAGGGACCACCTATTCTCAGGAACAGGATATGGAACAGGAACGGGTACTTAATCTCAGGAATGCAGGAACAGAGAGAAAGAGCATTAATCCACGCAAGTGAATAAACTTTATTCAAATGTATGCCCACCATAACAACACACTAATCATATGTTTTTAACCCCCTAGGCCTCTCGTCTATATAATTTTTTGAATGTGTCTTTTTCTCACCTTTTTCAATTTTCATTGAATTCACAGGAATAGTTACCGCCAGCGTAACGGTTCTCTTTGCAGCGGGAGTAAATTTCAACAGCCAAATATTGCTGCTCAACAGGTTGCCAATGATCTCAACTGTGTGTGGAGTTAACTTGGCGGATTAGAGGGAAGGAGGGGGGGGGGGCTATGTCTAACACGACAATTATTAACAAAAATTAGTACCTTAGTAATGGGAGAATCTGTCTGTTTGACTGAGAGGCAGTTATCCTGGCTGGCATTTTCAGGAGAGCGATTTTTTCGCTCGCCTACTGCTCGCCTTAAAAAAATTAAGGAGGACGAAAACTAGCCCTCCTGACCTTAGAAAATAATGATTACCACAGCAGTTTGTTCGTAAAACGGTAAAACCCACATCTTTTCAGATCTATGCTTTGTTAGTGGTCTCTGTAAGACGACTACACTGCCCCTCCCACACCTCCCGGTCTTCTTGAGACCCGGAGGTGTGGGAGGGGCAGTGTAGCCGTCTCACAGAGAATACCTTGTTAGCAGCACCAAAAAAAATGTACAAAGTGCACTAGGCATAATTCATTAATAGCAAAACTTCATTTTGCCACTTTGGGCTTTTGTAAGCTCGAGGAGTGCTAATCGCTCGCCTAGGCCATGCGAGGGAAGCGATTTTTAGCCTTCCGGCATTTTTAAGAATGCCAGACCTGGTTATCCTGGCTGCCAATTCCACTGGGGGCAGTTTCCTTGCTGCCAATTCAAATGGTGGACAGTTGTCCTGGTTGTCAGTTCAACTAGGGAGCGGTTGTTCTGCTTGTCAATTCAACTGGGGAACAATTGAGCCGCTTTCCAATTTGCCCGAGGCAGTTGTTCGACTGTGCATTGTTTGACAAGTCCATGGTGGGGGGGGGGGGGGGGGGGGGGTATGACTTGTCGAACAACAATCCAACATGGTTTGTACGGATCATCTAATTTCAGATTTTAAAGTTAAGGCCTGGAAGAAGTAATTATTTGGACAGGATCTTGTGGTGACGCAAGCGTCTTCGGACGCTTCTTTATCACCCTCTACACCTAAATTCTTGTCTGTACTATTGTGACTATTTGGGGTTTTTTATAATCTGTTGTATAGTCGTATTTGATTTCCATATCTGACCAGAATCTGTCGAGTCTTACTTAAAATTGGAAGACTGTTCTACTGTCAACTAATGTTTCTGGCAGGCTATTCCAAATGTCAGTGGATCTAGTCCAACAAGATTTTTTTTTCTATCTAAGTTGTAATGCTTCTTGACAATTTTAAATTTATGCCCTCTTGTTTTAGTGATTGTGCTGAACTCCATCATTTTATTGGTGATTTCTTGGTCGTAGATGCCCTGTACTATTTTGAAGATCTCTATCATTTCCCTCCTCAGTATTCTGTATTTCAGTGTTGGTAGCAGCACTAGCTTTAATTTCCTCAACCTCTCTTTGTAGCCCAAGTCCTTCAGTGATGGTATCAATTTTGTAGCTCTTTTCTGTACCCTCTCCACCAGGATAATATCTTTCTGTTTGTATGGACTCCAGACACAAGATGCATATTCTAAATGTGGTCTCACTAGGGCTTGGTATAGTAACCTAAAGGTGCATCTAAATATGTAAAAGATCTTCTAATTAATCCCATGATCTGGTTTGTGCATACATGTGGTCTTCCAAATTTATTTTGCTCTCGATTAGTAGACCGATGTCTTTTCCTCCAGTCGATTCCTCTAGTATGACTTTCTCATTCTTGTCATTCATCAAGAAGTAGCTTTTTGAGTCATGATCTTCCACTTGTTTTCCAATAGTCATTACTTTGCATTTCTTTGGGGTGAAATTTAAAAAGGCATGTGCTAGGCCAATCTTCAAGTTTTGTCAAATCTTCCTGTAGTGCCAACTTGTCATTTTTGTCTTTTATTTCCCGATAAACTTTGGTGTCATCCGCAAACAGATATATTTGTGATTGAACACATTCAGGTATATCGTTTATATAAATAACAAATAGTATCGGTCCCAATACACTTCCTTGAGGTATTCCGCTTGTTACTACTCTCCATTTTGATGTGCTTCCATTAACGATTACCCTCTGTTTTCTGTTATTTAGATAAACTTCATTAATTTGTTACCCTACTTTATGCGTTTTTTTCTGTCACAATAGGCCAGGAACTGATGTCCTAGAACTCCTAAGAAGATGTTTACGGATACGACTTTTTATAACGCGTGGTGTGGTATGAACTATAAGCCTTTTTCGAAACTGCCATCTTGAACTTCAATCTATGCAAGGTCACAGGTCGCGGTGTGTAAACAAAGCAATTTCAATGTTCATCGCGTTGAGTTTTGTATCAGCCAAATCAACTAGTTTTGTGAAATATCAAGTTTAAATTCGTAAAATCGATGTCGTCATTCGAATTAACTGAACGAGCAACCCTAGACGATGTTAAACGAAGGAATATCGCAGGTTGACAGAGTTTTTTTTTTACGGAGGCGAGGACTTGTTTTGAATGGCAACAAGGGCACGTGTTGCACGGAGTTTAGTGATGACAAAGCGTGCATCCAAACACCATTTATGTCGATAAGTACTCAATTCGAAATAATGAAAGTTCTCATACAATATTGCTATTGCCTTAAACAAATGCTAACCTTGGCTAAATGTTTTTTGAATTCTTACTAATGAACGCAATGGGGTCCGAAGCACTTCACCCGCTCTCTTCTCCCATTGCTCACAACGTGTTTTCTTGAAATGTTTACACCTCGCGGCCTGTGACCTTGCATAGATTAAAGTCCAAGGTGGCAGTTTCGAAAAAGGCTTATTGTGGCCTTTTTCCAAGTTGAGGAACCTGAAATGTCGTTTACTTTTTGTTCATGGTAAAAAATAATTCTTTTTCAACCGCTTAATTTGTCAATTACGCTGGCAGATGCATGGGGCTGCTTCATTGCACTCTTGAAATCTTTCCAACTCCAGAAATCCAAGGTCAGGCGCGTAGCCAGGATATCATTATCAAAGTTAGGGGGGGGGGGGGGGGGTGTAGTTTAGCGATCTGAACGTAGCGGCTCCCACCCCACTCCCGCTACGTTCAAATCGCTGAACTACTAGGGGACATAGAGAATAGGATGCACCATCCGAGGCAAGTAGTGACGAGATGGGGGCAAGCACAAGAGGGGAACACCCCTCTCACTGGAGGGGGGGGGGGGCGGGAAAAAATTTGAAATTTGAGACAAATAAATGCAATTTCCTTGACTTTGAGTCCGTTTGTGTCCAACATTTTTAAGTTGTGAAAGGCACCAATAATTAGGCTACATCACCTGGGGGGGGGGGGGGGGGGGGGGGGGGGGATGACTGAAATTTTTGGGCGTGAGTCATAAGGGGGTAGCTGCCATGTTCAGATCGCTGAACTGCTAGGGGCATAGAGAATAGGATGTGCAGCTGGAGAGGAAAAAATTTGAAACAACTAAACGTAATTTTCTCGACTCTTGAGTCCGTTTGTGTCCAAAACTTATAAATAGGCTAAAACACCTGGGGGGGGGGGGGGGTCTCCCTCAGCTTCCCACTCCCTCCTCCCACACCCTCCGGCTACGACACTGTCTTCAGCAGTTAAAATTCTCTTGTAGCAGTTGGAAATTATCACCCTGGGGCAGACGCAAAGACACATATCTATATTTTGAGGAGGGGGGGGGGGGGGGGGGGGTCCTAGGTATTTTTATGCCGCGGACATATCCCGAAGATCAAAATCTTGGGGGAAATATGATGTGTCCTTTCTGTGTTGCTGTGCCCAGAGGGTGGTATTTTTAAAAAAATGTCTCTGGAAAGGCCAGAATGGTGAACATCTACTTGTACACTTGCTAAATTGTGTTATGAACTCAAATTATTTATTGGTGTTCAAGGTCACATATTTCTGCACAATGGCTAATGCAAAGTCAAGTTTAGGCTGTCGTTTATATCCATGTAACAGTTACCTATTTTAGAGGACTGTTACCCAAAGCTTTGGTGACTGGGTCCTATTTTACCAGTACAGTGCAACCCTGTTAATTGAATAGCCACTTTGCCAATAAAAAATATTCAATTAACAGGAGTATTCAATTAACAGGGATTGTCACTTTCTTGTATTCTAGAGATAAACTTAGCATTTATTCTATTATATCTTTATTTGACAGAGCTCTATGAGCTCTGTCAAACAAGATATAATAGATTAAATGCCTGCATTTATTTACTGAGGCCAAAAAGGTACATGAAAAAAGAAAAACTGGGGAGAGTCTGGGTAATTTCTCGACAGGTTACAAGATTTTTTATTCAATTAACAAGAGTAAACTAACCTATATTCAATTAACAGGTCAAATTTGTACTGGAGGTATGGTAAATGGTTTTGTGTTGGGAAATTATATTCAATTAACAGGGATATACAGTTAAGAGATATCCAATTAAGTGGGCTCCATTGTATAACACAGCAAATAAGTACTGCGTCACTTCTTGGGGTTTCCACGGAGAGGGGGGGGGGGGGGGGTATGACCTCAACAAGCCATTTTGGAATTCATGAACCACAGGATAGATGACACAGTGGTCTGTGAACTTCAAATTGTGCTGTGAACAATCAAGCAACAAACTTTGTGAACCTGGTTGACACAGTACCATCGTCCTCTACTAACATTTTAGACCCTCCTGCATGGTCCTTTTGGCTGCCGCATGCTCTCTTTTTATAACCAATGCAAACTTAAAAAAATAAAAATTAAATGGTTAATATCTGATATTTGACCAAAGCCAATAAAATTGTCCCTTGAGTGCAACAAGTCTTTGCAATGCTTTAGCATTGCAAAGCCTTGTTGTACTCAAGGGATGAAATACACCACCACCCATGCTATTCTGTAGATTATGAGGCCTGAAACATAAAACAAACAAAGAACATGAACTTTTTAATGCCAAAGAAATAATAACAACAATAAAAAATAAAATAAAAACCCGCCCACCCGCCCGCCCCCGCATGCATGCAATTTTAAAAACTAGAGTGATGTCACGCATACAGCCCGACTGTCCCATGAATGGCAATGCTTAGACGCAAAATAGTCGGAGCCATTTTTTGTTAACAGTTTACCTAACGAATCTGCCATATCTGCACTCGTGATATACAAAATTTGCTATTCAAATTTTATTTTTTTCATTTTTCTACTTCAAAACATACCTCATGACCTATTAATGGAACAAACTTGATGAGCTTGTTCCAATAAGGAGTAATAAGCCAGGGTTATAAGTAAATAAATGAAAGTGTCAATGACACTGTAGCTCAACTGGGGGCGCGGTGGCTCAGTTGGTAGAGGTGCAGGCTGCAAGCCGAGAGGTCCTCGGTTCGAATCCCACCGGCGGCAACCGCGTTGTGTCCTTGGGCAAGACACTTCACCCCGATTGCCTACATGGGGGCACGATGACGCTGTGTACTGAGGCGTACTGCACGTCGATGGTGCGCATGTCTTCAACCAATCTAACCCTGCCTGTGCTGCGGTGCAGAGTTCAGAGTTACGATGTTGGAGAGCTGACAGCTGCTCGTCGTTGCTCGGTGGTTCTCTCCGGGTACTCCGGCTTTCTCCACCCGTAAAACTGTCACGGTCACGATTAGCCATTGTGCATAAGTATGTGACCTTAAACACCAATAAATAAATAAATGTAGCTCAACTTGTGTGTTGTGTTTGATGAAAAGGTTAATGTTCAATGTTTATGAAAGGATTATGAAATAAGACAAGAATTGTGATAATTGGGAATATGTTCATTTCTGTTCCCTGTGTGCTATGTTTATGATAAAAATAATATTAGGTGTACACTGTACTGAAGAGCTGAGGGGTGGGTTAATACGACCTCACAGTTAATGTATGTGGCCCTCACAGTTAACGTTTATCAACAAAAGTTACCAAGTTACAGTGAAATTATTCCAAAACGAGTCATCCTATCAAGTTACATTAAAATCCCCTCATAAATATGGCCTGAAGATTGTGCTAAAGGTTTTCAGGCTTCGGGTCCCTGTAGCCGTCAGTTTCCCAATTGCGTCCAAAGAAGACGTTCTCATCTAGACATTATATGATCAACCAAGTTACAATGAAATCCCTTAATAAATATGACCTGTAGACTGTGCTAAAGGTTTTTGGGCTTTGGGCTCAGGCAGCCATCATGGTTGAATGATCGCAACCAAAAGGGGACATTCTCATCTGGACACTATTTTGAGTCATCCTACCAAGCTACAATAAAATCCCTTCGTAATTATGACCTGTAGACTGTTCTAAAGGTTTTCGGGCTTTGGGCCCCTGAAGCCATCACATTTGCCCAATCGTATCCAAAAGGGGACGTTCTCATCTAGGCATTATATGGAGTCAACCTAACAGGTTACAATGAAATCCTTCTATAAATATAACATTTTGCCTATGCTCAAGGTTTTTGGGCTCGGGCACCCATCAAGGCTGAATGATCACAGCCAAAATGGGACGTTCTCATCTAGACATTATTTGGAGTCATCCTACCAAGTTACAATGAAATCCCTTCATAAATATGACCTGTAGACTGTGCTAAAGGTTTTCGGGCTTCGGGCACCTTTAGCCGTCACAGTAGCCCAATCATGTCCAAAAGGGGAAGTTCTCATCTAGACATTATATGAAGTTAACCTACCAAGTTACAATGAAATCCCTTCATAAATATGACCTGTAGACTGTGCTAAAGGTTTTTGGGCTTCGGGCTCGGGCAGCCATCATGGCTGAATGATCGCAACCATAGGGGACAATCTCATCTGGGCATCATCTGGAGTGATCCTAAGAAGTTACAATGAAATCCCTTCATAAATATGACCTGTAGACTGTGCTCAAGGTTTTTGGGCTTTGGGCACTAGTAGCCATCACAACTGACCAATCACGACCAAAAGGGGATGTCATCATCTAGGCATTACATGGAGTCAACCTAAAAGGTTACAATGAAATCCTTCCATAAATATGACCTTTTGCCTATGCTAAAGGTTTTTGGGCTCGGGCACCCATCAAGGCTGCATGCTCGCGATCAAAATAGGACGTTCTCATCTAGACATTATTTGGAGTCATCCTACCAAAGTTACAATGAAATCCCTTCATAAATATGACCTCTAGACTGTGCTGAAGGTTTTCGGGCTTTGGGCCCCTGTAGCCGTCACAGTTGCCCAATCACACCCAAAAGGTGACTTTCTCATCTAGACATTGTATGAAGTCAACCCACCAAGTTACAATGAAATTCCTCAATAAATATGACCTGTAGACTGTGGTAAAGGTTTTCGGGTTTTGGGCTCGGGCAGTCGTCACGGTTGGCAGATCATGCCCAAATGGGGAAATTCTCATCTAGACATCATAAGGAGTCATCCTACCAAGTTACAATGAAATCCCTCCGCAGTAAACATGACCTGCAGACTGTGCTAAAAGATTTTGGGTTTCGGGCTTGGGCAGCCATCACGGTTGATAGATTATGCCCAAAAGGGGACGTTCTCATCTCATCTACGTGAGTTTAAAAAAAGGTTCCGCATGTAGTGACTGTAAATAGTTCAAAATGCATATTGGAGAAAAGAAGAAAAAAAAAGCCTAATGGGGGGGGGGGGGGGGGGGGGGGTGTTTGTCTGGGTTTTTAACCACAAACTTGGAGTCATCCTACCAAGCTACAATGAAATCCCTTCATAATTATGGTCTGTGGAATATTCTAAAGGTTTTTGGGCTTCGGGCCTCTGTTGCCGTCACAGTTGCCCAAAAGGGGACGTTCTCATCTAGACATTATATGAAGTCAACCTATCAAGTTACAATGAAATCCCTCCATAAATATGACGTGTAGACTGTGCTAAAGGTTTTCGGGCTTTGGGCTCGGGCAGCCATCATGGTTGAATGATCGCAACAAAAAGGCGACATTCTCATCTGGGCATCATGTGGATTGATCCTACGAAGCTGCAGTGAAATCCCTTCATAAATATGACCTGTAGACTGCTGAAGGTTTTCGGGCTTCAGGCACCTGTAGCCGTGACAGTTGCCCAATCACGTCCAAAAGGGGACTTTCTCATGTGTAGAAATTATATGAAGTCAACCTATGAAGTTACAATGAAATCCCTCCATAAATATGACCTGTAGACTGTGCTAAAGGTTTTCGGGTTTTGGGCTCAGGCAGTTGTGACGGTTGATAGATCACACCCAAATGGGGAATTTCTCATGTAGAGATCATACGGAGTCATCGTTTCAAGTTACAATGAAATCCGTCCATATTAAACATGACTTGCAGACTGTGCTAAATTTTTTGGGTTTCGGGCTTGGGCAGCCATCACGATTGACAGATCATGCCCAAACGGGGACGTTCTCATCTGGGCATTATGCAGAGGCATTCTATGAAGTTGCAATGAAATCCCTTCAGAAATACAACCTGTAGACAGTGGTAATGGTTTTCGGGTTTTGGGCGCGGGCAGCCATACCGGTTGACCGATCACGACCAAAAGGGGACATTCTCATGTAGACATGACCTGAAACCTGCATATGAAATTTCGTGACGATCAGACAAGAAATACCGGGTATAGTCTGTACTTGAAGGTTGAATAAAAAACTTTAACCACAAACTTTAACCAAAACTCCAAATGTCAACTAAACAGGAATAAGAAAAAAAAAAACACTTGAACCTTCAGTAAAAAATTTTAACCACACACTTTAACCAAAACTCTAAATGTTAACAGAAAAAGACAGACGAACAGATGGATGGACGGACAGACAAAAGTAATTACTGTAGCCCTCACTGTAAGCAGTCCGGCTAAAAATGGCCTGAGAAATAGAAGATCTACTTTGTGAGGCATAATCATAATGCTTTAAAAACGGAGGTCCATTTGCAGAAACTTTGCCTGTGCTTGCTATGAGTAGTAACCAGGAGAACCTGCCTGCCGTGCTTTGGATGCCATTCGATATGGCAATTGCACGCAATTCCTACGCGCAATTAAGACAAGAAAAGCACACAGTTCGTGACAGGACTTCTAGATTTAACTGTAATTCCAATGAGTGGTCAACATAAATATGTTTTTGTTGAAATGTTTTCTAAAAAAAAAAGTACTTAGTTTATAAATTACGCGGGTGATTGTGGCCACTTTGTTAGTTGAAGGGTAATGTTTCTACACTCACCATGTATTTCAAAATATTCCTTTTCTCCATGTGAATACAGTTAAACCATGCAAGTTTTTTTTTTTTTAAATTCCTGAAGTTTCTTGATCAATTTTTTAATAGAGTGCATTTAATAAAGTGACTGATTATTAAAGAATATTTTTAATCGAGTGCACATCAAACACCCTAGAAGAATTTAAAAATCTTGAGTGCAGGGCTGCACAATATTCTGAACTGAAATTACTGAATACCGCCATTGGTATTCCTAAAAATACTGTGGTACACCGGTACGTCGAAGACTAAACATAAATATCACAATGGGGACTTGAGCCATCACAATCAGAACGTAATAGCATGCCTTGATGATGCAGTTTGAAAAACCTTTACCCAATGCAGTTGATATTTATTTATTAAGGTTTGACGACACTTTAACAGCCAAGGTCGTATTGTGTTGGTGACAGTTTTACGGGTGGAAGAAACCAGAGTTCCGGAGAGAACCACTGAATAATGACGACCAGCTGCCAGCTTGTCAACATAGTAACTCTGCACTGCAGCACAGGCAGGGTTAGATTGGTTTAAGATATGCTCAAAATTGACGTACAGTATGCCTTAGTTCACGGTGTCATCGTGCCCCATGTGGACAGTCAGGGTTAAGTGCCTTGACCAAGGACACAACACGGGAGTCTGAATCGATTGCTCAGATGGCCACCCATCCAAGGACTCCCCGGGCTCGAAGTTACTTAACTTAGGTGATCTGGCGAGAACCGGTTACCGCAACGCTACCTTGCCCCCAACGCAGATGATATCAAAATTTATTATTTTAAATATTAGTTAATCAGATTTTTCCAAAATCTCCACAAAACAATATCATGTGACCCCCTCATTTAGAACGAGGTCAATGAGCTCGTTCCAGTGAGGGGTCACATGATATGGTTTTGTTGAAATATTTTGAAAATTATTTTTTCAACTGTTGAAACAGTATATTTCGCTGGCAGATGTGTCCAATTCGTTGGGTAAAGGGATAATATTATTCATTTAGGGCTACAGTTAAAACTCAAGATATCTTGAAAATTAAATTGCGGGTAAATAAATAATGATGATAAACAGATATGTTTGTAATTACACCAGTATTCCATCGATACTGGTTTGAAGACCGGTATGTGTTGGTGCAGCCCGAGAAGAGTGAGTGCATTTATTCTCCTTGCAGGTTGCATTTTGAAAAAGAGCTGTTTTCAGTTCATTCCATATTTTCTGGAATTCATTCCAATGAAGGTTCGTGAGCTATTTTTGAGACAAAAGCTGGAAAAATAATAAAACTTCAGTTCTTCTGTTAAATGACTACATGTGCATCTATTATTGACTGAGTTGATGAAAATTTTTTAATTGGTGATCGAGAAATCTTCAAGAACAACTGGCAACAGCATCCTGTAATTTACTGCACTTTGTTTGTGTTTATTCATTTGCTATCTGTGTATATCAATTTTTCATTGAGCACAGAATCCCAATCTAAGAGGTGGGGGGGGGGGGGGGGGATGCAGCATCAGTATGGTTAATAGTTGGGGATTTTCCATCAATTAGCCACTAAGGGGTAGGATATTTAGAACTTATTACTTGGTTAGTCTCATATACATGTAATCAGCAGAGATGTCAGTCTGAGGTAAACTCATATTAGCCCCAGACAAAAGGTGGAAGGCTGATGTGAAGTTACCAAGGACTGATATCTCGGCCAATTGCAGTTTTCTAGCAGTGTTATTATGCCTGACCTCCGAAGGAGGATCTAGTGAAGTCCTCCGTCCATCCATCCATCTCCGCCTGTCCATCCAAACATTTTGCATTGTAATTTCAAAGCCATCAGTCGGATTTGGTTCTCCTTTGGTATGTTGATAGAACCGAATGGGGGAATGGATGTGCACAAGGAATGGGTTCCATCCAATAATTTTCCTAGAGTTATGGCCCTTTTAGGCTTTTATTTATACTCTTTTTGACTTGGAACATTTTTCTGTTTTCACTCTTTCGACATAGAAATTTTTCTGTCCCACAATACCTTTAAAGCTACTTCGAACGTGCCTACGGGTCGGGGGCAGTGGCCCACCCTTTGTGTAGCCCTTGTTGTTTCTTGTTCTTTTCACAAAGTGTGAAGTGTCCTCTTCTCCTAGCTCAGCTATCAGAATGTCTCAGCTTCCGCACTGGGGAAAACAGAACATTTGATTGAAATAAAATTTGTTTTCTTAGGGCCACACAAAGTAGATCTTCTGTTTCTCAGGACATTATTTGTAAAATTGCATGCGGGCGAGCGATTTTTTATTTTATTTTTTTTTTCTGTAATTATTTCTTGGCCATCAAAGTTCATGTTCTTGGTTTATGTTTTAGGCTTCATAATCTACGGAATAGAATGGGTGGTGGTGTATTTCGTCCCTTGAGAGCAAGAAGGCTTTGCAATGCTAAAGCATTGCAAAGCCTTCTTGCACTGAAGGTACAAATTTATCAATTTTTTAACTTGGGTAAAATATCAGACATAACCATTTAATTTTTATTTTTTTAAGTTTACATTGGTCATAAAAAGAAAGCATGCGGCAGCCAAAAGGATCATGCGGGAGGGCCTGAGAAACAGATTTTTTATTTTTTTAGGCCTTACCAAATATCAAAAGATTCTGTCTGGTGGATCTGAAAAACATCTGTGAGGAATATTCCTAATATGGCACTAAGTTAAGGGTTGGGGTAAGCAGGGAGCCAAAATATGAAGCCCACAAGGATGGTGAATATCAAATATGAATAATTTCTTTCAGGTGGATCTGAAGAAGCAGATTTTTAAATCATTTCTTCATATTGCACAGAATTATATATTTATTGGAGTTTTGACACTTCCGACAGCCAGGGCCACATGTCATGCGATTTTATGGGTGTAGGAAGCTGGAGTACCTGAAGAGAACCACTGAGCAGTGGCATGCAGCTGTCAGACTTCCCAGCATACTAACTCAGCACAAGCAAGGTTCGAAATGGTTGAAGGCAAGTGCATCATTGACATGCAATACACCTTAGTACACAGTACCCCACTGGCAATCAGGATTAAGTGCCTTGCCAAATGACACAATGCAGCTACCACTGGTCAGATCTAGGGCTGTCACTATCAATTGATTAATCTGAATGATTGAGTCAGTGACTGCCCCCTCCCCCCATAACATAAATTGACGAGTCCAGAGTTGGTTTCCACTCTTTAACTAAAATTCTGCTTGGCCAACTGAACCCAAACTTGGCATGTGGGTTAGGCATGATGAGCGGAAGAACCCTATTTATTTTGGGATCATTGTGCCAAAGGTCAAGGTCACAGTAACCTTGACTTTCAATTTCTATCAGTGTTTGTTTCCCCTCTGTAATTGAAGTTCGGCTTGGCCGACTGACCCCAAACTAGGCATGTAGGCATGATGAAAGAACTCTATTCATTTTGGGATCATTGTGCCAAAGGTCAAGGTCATAGTGACCTTGAACTTCAATTTTTATCAGTGTTGGTTTCCGCTCTGCAATTAAAGTTTCACTTGACCAGCTGGAACCCAACTTGGTATAACTGCCGACCGGTCTTGATTATTACACTGATGGTTCAAAAGTTCACAACATTAAAGCTTTGATGAATGTACCTGAAAGACAAATGCTTTCAACAGCTTCTTGGGGTTTAACATCGATGTTCTTAACTCTTTACCTTTAGAAACAATTGTTTTTTCATCAAATTTCTTTTAATTATTAAACATCTAAAGCGGGATACAATTTACCGATTATTCGACAACAAAAAATACTAAGAGATTTTGCCGTGACCGATCAACAATCGATTAATCATGACAGTCCTAGTTTCTTTTTGAGTGCTTTGTGTATTTTTAGGTGACTTTTGCACTATTGCTACAGTTCGTTCATCAGTGTTTTTTAATGATTGAGCTAACAAGAACTGACTTCTTAGGCACGACATACATCTATGGCATTTGTCAAAGATAAATCTGGTTCGGTACTTCATTTGGTTTGGGTGTTTTCCGGCTGGTTGTTGGATGTTGAATATCAATCAGACCATTATTTCCGGATACGCCAGCTGTTCAATCATTCTGTTTTGTTGTCTGTATAATTCCAGGTGCCTTGTTAGCACTTCCTGGTAAATATTGGTCTTCTGTTGGTGGATTATTTCTGGAAACTTGAGCAGTTGGAGCACTGGTTGGCTGCTGTTCACGGCTGACATATCTGTCAATTTGTGTCCCGCAGTCCCTTGTGTGTTTAGTATCCCATACTGTAATACTGTGTTTCATTAAATTTTTATTCAAATATTCCTTTCTTTTGAATGCTGCTTGGCATATAGAGCATTCTTTCCGGCCCGTTTGGCAGTGAGTCACTCTATTGTGGCATTGTAGGCCCTGGTGTTGTTTATAACTGGCTTTGCAAATTTGGCACACAAACGCCATGCTGGACATGCAGACACTGGCTCACCCAACCCCACCATTGCGAGCCATAGTGAAAACACACCACCTGGACACCCTAACATTCAGAACCTGTACCAATCCGACAGTGTGCTACGCTTCACAGCTGCAAACTTCCACTCTTGGCAACAACACAACCATAATATGAACCAGTAAAGTATACAAAACAATTCAAATATTTACCTCAATCGCCATCACTTCTCTTCCACCTACTTGATGTCCACCAGCCAGATGATCAATTCCCCCCCCCCCTACAATAATTAAAGAGAACAAACCGACCAGTTTTATGTCAACCATCGAAAACCACTATAAATGATCAGGTGTTCTCTACAACCGCTAAACAACTGACAACTGCTAACAACTGCGCATTTCAACCATTTAGATGACAACCGTCAATAAACCAGCAAGTATTAATGTAAACACTTGGTAACCACTAAACAATTGACAACCGCTGGAAACCAGTTATCTAGACAACTGCCCAGCCAAACCATGAAACAATGGACAACCGTCGACAACTGGGCGACAATCACTTTACAACCGCTCACAAAGGCTAAACAATAGACAACCATTTACAAGCAGGGCGACAACCGTTTTACAACCACCTAAAAAGAGTATACATACAAGAGAAAAATCAGCTTTCTCATAACATCTCTGATGAGTTCAAAGACTGAACGAAACCAGTCAGGTTAATAACAATAGAATGCACTGCAAGACAGTAACCAGTGCTGGAAATGAAAATTGACGGGTGCAGTTTTAAGTTCCCGCGAAATCAGAGACGAGAGTAATTTGCACCCATAATATGTTAGTATATGAATTTTCGAGGGACTACTCCATGTGAATACAGTTAAACCATGCAAGTTTTTTTTTTTTTAAATTCCTGAAGTTTCTTGATCAAGTTTTTAATAGAGTGCATTTAATAAAGTGACTGATTATTAAAGAATATTTTTAATCGAGTGCACATCAAACACCCTAGAAGAATTTAAAAATCTTGAGTGCAGGGCTGCACAATATTCTGAACTGAAATTACTGAATACCGCCATTGGTATTCCTAAAAATACTGTGGTACACCGGTACGTCGAAGACTAAACATAAATATCACAATGGGGACTTGAGCCATCACAATCAGAACGTAATAGCATGCCTTGATGATGCAGTTTGAAAAACCTTTACCCAATGCAGTTGATATTTATTTATTAAGGTTTGACGACACTTTAACAGCCAAGGTCGTATTGTGTTGGTGACAGTTTTACGGGTGGAAGAAACCAGAGTTCCGGAGAGAACCACTGAATAATGACGACCAGCTGCCAGCTTGTCAACATAGTAACTCTGCACTGCAGCACAGGCAGGGTTAGATTGGTTTAAGATATGCTCAAAATTGACGTACAGTATGCCTTAGTTCACGGTGTCATCGTGCCCCATGTGGACAGTCAGGGTTAAGTGCCTTGACCAAGGACACAACACGGGAGTCTGAATCGATTGCTCAGATGGCCACCCATCCAAGGACTCCCCGGGCTCGAAGTTACTTAACTTAGGTGATCTGGCGAGAACCGGTTACCGCAACGCTACCTTGCCCCCAACGCAGATGATATCAAAATTTGCACGACATACATCTATGGCATTTGTCAAAGATAAATCTGGTTCGGTACTCCATTTGGTTTGGGTGTTTTCCGGCTGGTTGTTGGATGTTGAATATCAATCAGACCATTATTTCCGGATACGCCAGCTGTTCAATCATTCTGTTTTGTTGTCTGTATAATTCCAGGTGCCTTGTTAGCACTTCCTGGTAAATATTGGTCTTCTGTTGGTGGATTATTTCTGGAAACTTGAGCAGTTGGAGCACTGGTTGGCTGCTGTTCACGGCTGACATATCTGTCAATTTGTGTCCCGCAGTCCCTTGTGTGTTTAGTATCCCATATTGTAATACTGTGTTTCATTAAATTTTTATTCAAATATTCCTTTCTTTTGAATGCTGCTTGGCATATAGAGCATTCTTTCCGGCCCGTTTGGCAGTGAGTCACTCTATTGTGGCATTGTAGGCCCTGGTGTTGTTTATAACTGGCTTTGCAAATTTGGCACACAAACGCCATGCTGGACATGCAGACACTGGCTCACCCAACCCCACCATTGCGAGCCATAGTGAAAACACACCACCTGGACACCCTAACATTCAGAACCTGTACCAATCCGACAGTGTGCTACGCTTCACAGCTGCAAACTTCCACTCTTGGCAACAACACAACCATAATATGAACCAGTAAAGTATACAAAACAATTCAAATATTTACCTCAATCGCCATCACTTCTCTTCCACCTACTTGATGTCCACCAGCCAGATGATCAATTCCCCCCCCCTACAATAATTAAAGAGAACAAACCGACCAGTTTTATGTCAACCATCGAAAACCACTATAAATGATCAGGTGTTCTCTACAACCGCTAAACAACTGACAACTGCTAACAACTGCGCATTTCAACCATTTAGATGACAACCGTCAATAAACCAGCAAGTATTAATGTAAACACTTGGTAACCACTAAACAATTGACAACCGCTGGAAACCAGTTATCTAGACAACTGCCCAGCCAAACCATGAAACAATGGACAACCGTCGACAACTGGGCGACAATCACTTTACAACCGCTCACAAAGGCTAAACAATAGACAACCATTTACAAGCAGGGCGACAACCGTTTTACAACCACCTAAAAAGAGTATACATACAAGAGAAAAATCAGATTTCTCATAACATCTCTGATGAGTTCAAAGACTGAACGAAACCAGTCAGGTTAATAACAATAGAATGCACTGCAAGACAGTAACCAGTGCTGGAAATGAAAATTGACGGGTGCAGTTTTAAGTTCCCGCGAAATCAGAGACGAGAGTAATTTGCACCCATAATATGTTAGTATATGAATTTTCGAGGGACTACTGTCTCCAAACATCAGAAACCTCAACCCTTTGAACCCGAGCGGGTGCTTTTCCAGCCAGGAACATGATACGTTATAACGTCATTAAACAGGATGGCTGTTCTGTAATGTGTAGGGTAGACCAATCAGTATTTTCAACGAGAAGCCCTGAGGCTGCACGTTGAAAATACTGATTGGCCTACCCCAAATAATGAATATGGACTCTTCTAATAGCTGTCGTTGAACTGCATGGCAGATCCCACTAGTATTCACAGGGTTAAATGTATAAGGATTTGCTGAATTATGACAGTAACTTGCCAAAGGTCACAGTTTGCTGCTTTCTCAAAACAACACACATTTATATGCCCTCACAGTATATTAGTGCTCCACAATATTTTTCAGCGAGTGCATTTTTTAGCTCCCGTAAAATAGAAATCACGGGTGCTAACAGGAGCAATTACACTTGCACCCGTCTCATTTCCAGGACTGACAGTAACCTTACATTAACAGGCAGAAGCCTCTGAGTGCCATACATCCAAGGGTAATCTCTCAAATCGCTCATTTGATAATAGTTATATTGCATGTTTCACTTACCCTACTGATATATGGCGGCCAAACCTAAACAGCCGAAAGCTCTAGCAGCTCTATGAGCCTTGGCATCACTTCCGACAGTGACTCAAGAACCACTATCTTAGATACGTGGCCGTCTAATCGCCAACAGACCGAACCAAAATGAGTCTGTATTACCGAACAAAACATAGCTCTGTACCTGCCACAAGTGTCATAAACAATGTGTAGGCGAAACAAAAAGAAATTTTGGGATACGCTTACAAGAACATCAAGCCAGCATTAAACACTCACGACAAACACCTGTTGCATTTCACTGTAATGATGATGGGCATTCCCTCACCGATCTTAACTTTCGGATCATACAAGTTTCTCTGCTCAGACCCAGACAGTAAACTATCTGAAATGAGAAGATGCCAACATGAAGTCCAATGGATTTATAGGCTATGCATGCTAACACCATTCAGCCTGAACAGAAAGGATTTTTAATTTATATACAGTGGAGCCCACTTAATTGGATATCTCTTAATTGTATATCCCTGTTAATTGAATATAATTTCCCAACACAAAACTATTTACCATACCTGCAGCACAAATTTGGCCTGATAATTGAATATAGGTTATAGAGTAAACTCCTGTTAATTGAATAAAAAATCTTGTAACCCACTGAGATATTACCCTAACTCTCCCCAGTTTTCCTTTGATTATAGACCTATTTGGCCTCAGCACACCCAATACAGGCATTTAATCTATTATATCTTGTTTGACAGAGCTCATGGAGCTCTGTCAAACAAGATATAATAGAATAAATGCTAAGTTTATTTCTAGAATACAGGAAATTGACACTTCCCTGTTAATTGAATACTCCCGTTAACTGAATAGATTTCATTGGCAAAGCGGCTATTCAATTAACTGGGGCGCGATGGCATTGCGGTAACCGGTTCTCGCCAGATCACCGAAGTTAAGCAAAGTTGAGCCCGGTTAATCCTCCGATGGGTGACCATCTGAGCGATCGATTCAGACTCCCACGTTGTGTCCTTGGGCAAGGCACTTAACCCCGATTGTCCACATGGGGGCACGATGATGCCGTGTACTAAGGCATACTGCACGTCAATGGTGCATATGTCTTCAACCAATCTAACTCTGCCTGTGCTGCAGTGCGGAGTTACGATGTTAGGGAGCTGGCAGCTGCTCGTCGTTGCTCATGGTTCTCTCCGGGTACTCCGGCTTCCTCCACCCATAAAACTGCGACGGTCATGATTAGCCATTGTGCATAAGTATGTGACCTTAAACACCAATAAATAAATAAATAAGTCAATTAACGGGGTTCCACTGTATTGATGTAAAAACACTATGAAGATAAATGCATCCTACATGTAGAGTTCTCAAGGAAAAATACACTTGGAACAACTTTTTCATAGTAATATAAAAAGGGAGTTTGTGGTTGTATGGCGACTCCTGTGCCCCCACCTCCACTCCATTAGAACAAAAACCCAAACAAAACAAAAACTAGAGGCTCAAGTGAGCCTGAAACGCTCAACAGGCACAAGTTGTCAAAAGAGATGAGTGTGTCAGAAGGTGATGCAGAGCAAGAGCAAGTTTTTGATTTGCCATGACACAAAGGGGTTTTTGCCATTTGTTTCTGCTGGTCCAAGAAAAGCTTCTCAGGCAAAAACTTTGCACTGTTCTGTGAAGTCTTAAAAGTGTCAGTATGAAATATTTATTGTTATTAATATCTGTGGTACTCTCAAACCCACAAAAAAAAAATTCTGGCATAATTCAAGTACTTATGACCCAATCAAGTACTATGTGACAAATTTGGTTCAAATCAGCTCATCGTTTATGGAAATAGAAATGGGCATCTTTCCACAGGAGCTCAAATGTTGACCTAGTGAGTTCCTTTGAAAAAAACTTGAATCTCTGCATCACTAAATGAAGTTCCAAACCAGAAATCTAAGCATTACTGCCAGTGGTTTATGAGAAGATGATTTTTAAAGAATTTTAGGCTTGTGGGGTATTACCCCCATACCAAGGGTGCATCGTAATTTTTGGTGAAAAAAACTCAGAAGAGTATCCTCCACCAAGGTGCTTTGTACCAAATTAGTATAGATTTAACCCAGAGGTTTTCAGAAGAATACTTAGTTGATGGAGCACAAGAAAGACAATTATTTGGCATTTTCTCATCACCAATAGTGTTAAAATGGGCAACCCCATATGGTACCCCATGACAAAATCAACAGCAACATTTTGAGCATCTCAACGAACTGGTCCTAAGGAAGCTTCAAACCAAAAATCAATATTCTGAATCATGCAGTTTCTGGAACATGGGCGTTAGAATTTTTTTCTATTTGTGGCTCTTGGGGTTCCCATGGGGGCAGCAAAAAAAAGATTTTCGGGCATAAATCAAATACTTATGATCCAACTATACTACATGCCAAATCTGTTTCAAATCAGGCCATTGGTTCATGAAATAGAAATTTGGGTGGAGCCTAAAATAGGTATGCTACTACAGATAGCCCAAATATTGACCAACTTGCCTTCAACAAATTTTAATTTTATTGTTATTTATTTATTGGTGTTTAAGGTCATATATTTCTGCACAATGGCTAACCATGACCGTGACAGTTTTACGGGTGGAGGAAGCCAGAGTACCCGGAGAGAACCACCGAGCAACTGTCAGCTCCCCAACTCTCTAGGGCTTCATTTGAAGAAGATTTAAAGGGAGTTTTAGACTTTTGAGGCATTAACCCCAGCCCGATGATGACAAAAGCTTTATCTGAACAAAGTTGAAAGTAAATACTCCAAAAATGGTCTGTGCCATATATGTCTGAATTTGGCTCCGTTATTTTGAAGAAGAAGACAAGTTTCAAAAGTTAACAAGTTGCCAAGTGATGGCAATAGCTCCCACTGACTTTCAGTCAGGTAAGCTAACAAGATACCACTAACAGGAGGCACAAGCTATTCAGCCACATAACAACACAATCCCTGTGGCCCTTTGGCCTATAAAAACACTTTGCCACGCAACACTTCATACATTTTTAAAATATGTTTCTGAAAGGTAAATTATTTACATGTATAAAGAAAAGAGGCGAGGCAAGTATGCTTTCAACAACATCTTCAATTCTGCAATAAGTTAGATTTATAATACATGTACACAGTTTATTTGGAATAAAATCCTTCTAGCATTGTAGGATTTACATGGAATACTGTCAGTACAGCCCTAATCCGAGTAGATGGAGCTTTGATGGTCTATCACATTTTTTTTTTCAAACTTTTCAAAAATATTGCTTTCAAGTTTCAATAGTAATCAACACTGTAAAACGTCATGTCAGTGTCACTTCGGAATGTGATGTATAACCAACAAATGCCATATATTCACCCTGTTAGGTATTTTCTTCCATAGAACTGTGCTTTCCTATCAAATGCAGCTGACCGAATCTGTGTGTTTATTTCATAGAATGGATTCATGGCGTGCTGCAGAAGAAAAAATATATATTAAGTGTAGATAAATGTTTTAAAATTTTGCATTAACTGTTTTTATGTTGGCACGACACTGCTGAATATCAGAAATATTTTGTTCGGCTGTCAAGTCAAAAGATTTTTATTTGTATTGTAAGTATATATTAGGATAAATTAACTGAGAAATGCCAGATTGTCCAGCGGGTAAACTCTTCATTTAACTCCCCTGCCCCCACTACCATCGCCACACAAAAACAAAAACAAAAATACCACTAACAGTGTCAGTACAATGTGTACTGGTCAAAATCCATGCATGGACAGTGATGTCCCTGCATGCATTTACATTATTACAAGGTAATAATAAAAATCATCATTAGTAAAATTTTAATGAAGCACCGGGTTGTACACAGTGCTTCATTAACCCTTTACCCAAAACAGAATATCAAAATTCATTATTTTAATTACTATTTGTTTTAAATTTTTAAAAAGATTTCAACAAAACCATATCATGTGACCTCTATTTGCAATGAGCTCATCAAGCTCATTCCAATGAGGGGTCACATGATATGGTTTTGTTGAAATATTTTAAAAAATTAATTTTTTCAACTGCTCAATTTGCAAATTATGCGGGCAGATGCGGGTGATTCGTTAGGTAAAGGGTTAATTAAATTTTTGATGCTTATTTCTATAATTAGTGTTTGGAATCTAAAATTATTGCATCTGTGGAAATATTGTCCACCTGTAGAAAGTGGCCAGTCCACGGCATCTGTACTGTAAATGACAACATTCTGATTTGAAGTCTGATCACAAGATATAAAATGCTTACAATAAAAAAATATAATTACACTGCTTATCAATTTGTTTTAAAGGTGGTCGGGTCTTTGGTTCCAGTTTTTACAGAAAACTGACCAACCAAACCACAAGACTCAGAAAAAAATCGACCGAACGGTTCTTCTGTGTTTATGCCAAGACTAATATAATAAACTATCTTACTGTGAGGGAAGTTGATTAGTGGCCCCTATGTCCTCTCCTCAATTGGTCTAGTCTATCCAGAAAAAGAAGTGAATAAGTCTTGTCCCGATAAATTTGGTCTTTTGATTGGTCAGAATGCCTTGGACAAATAGCCATGGCAAAAGATGCACCACATCCAAGGTATATGAGAGCGTGCAACATCCAGGGTATAAGTGCACGCGAAACATTGGGGGTGTATGGTTTAAACGAAATATTTCTGTATTGCTCGCATCAAAATAAAAATCGAACCAAAAAACCCTAAAATAGTCACAAATATCATCAGATTTCCAACAATTCAATCATAAAAATAAAATTAGAGCAAATGATTTGTCCCCTGAGTACTAGGCACATAGATCACATTGGAACTCAGGGGACGATATGTCAACAAAATACTGTTTACTCATTTCCTTAATGACCCAAGGGATGTAACTCTATCTGTTGTCTTCTGCGATTATAAAAACAAAATAAATATCACAAATTTGGTCCAAATGATTGTGGAGCTGAGAAATGAGTCCACAAATTTATTTCCACTATGTTTGTATTTGTTTGTATTATGTTTCAAACGGGACAAAAACGTTATCTCCACCAACATGAATGGTATATGGAGGTTTAATACCTGGATGTCTCATTTAAACACCCCGCCTGCGGCTCAGTGTTTAAAAACGACATCCAGGTATTAAATCTCCATATACCATACATGTTGGCGGAGATAACATAATGTTTTCATTGACACATTTTTTCCACTATTGACTCATTCACCGGAACATTATTTGTTACCTTAATTTATGTTTTTTCTCTGCCTCAATGGGCACAGCAACTGATCCCCTAGAGCCCCTAAGAATGGTCAAAAGTAAGTTACAGTTAAAACCAGAAGTCCTGTCATGAACTGTGAGCTTATCTAGGCTTAATTGCATGTAGGACTTGCGCGCAATTGCCATATCGAATGGCATCCAAGTCACGGCAGGTTCTCCTGGTTACTCATAGCAAACACAGGCAATGTTTCTGCCAATGGACCTCCGGATTACCCGGAGGTCCATTGGCTGAAACATTGCTTGTGCACAGGCCATATGTACAGAAATTGATAGCCATACTATGGTCATAACGCATAGATTAACGTGCAGATCAACTTGAATTGCACTAGTGACCCGTATGTAGTCTCGTCACTTAGTCTATCAGACAAAGGAATGAATATGTAGTGTTCTCATTATCACATTTTCTCTCTTATTGACTCATCCCTGAATAATGAGAACAGAACAAAGATCAGATGAACTTTTTGTTCATTTGTTACCATAAATATTTTTTGTGACTCAATAACTTTATTATCCCCTAGAACATCTAAGAATGGTCAAAGGGAACTTAGACTGAACCCAATGGAGGTCCATACAGACATTATACTGGGTCATCCTACAAAGTTACAATGAAATCCCTTCATAAATATGACCTGTAGTCTGTGCTAAAGGTTTGGGGGTTTTGGGCTCGGCAGTAGTCACGGTTGAACGATCACGACCAAAAGGGTATGTTCTCATCTAGACATTATCTGGACTCATCCTAGCATGTTACAATGAAATCCCTCCATAAATATGATCTGTAGACTGTGCTAAAGGTTTTTGGGCTTCGGGCACCTGTAGCTGTCACAGTTGACCGATCATGACCAAAAGGGGACATTCTCATCTATACATTATATGGAGTCACCCTAATAAGTTACAATGAAATCTCTCCATAAATACAAATGTAGACTGCTAAAGATTTTTGGGTTTTGGGCTCAGACAGCCTTCACGGCTGACAGATTGCGACCAAATGGGGAAGTTCTCATCTGGACATCATCCAGAGTCATCCTACCAAGTAACAATGAAATCCCTCCATATTAAATACAACCTATAGACTGCGCTAAAAGTTTTGGGGTTTTGGGCTTTGGTAGCCATCGCGGTCGACAGATCATGACCAAAAGGGGACGTTCTCATATGGACATTATACAGAGTCATCCTACCAAGTTACAATGAAATTCCTTCATAAATACGACCTGTGAGTGTGCTAAAAGTTTTCGGATTGTGGGGTCGGGCAGCCATCACGGTTGACCGATCGTGACCAAAAGCGGACGTTCTTATCTAGACATAACCTCAAACCTGCATATGAAATTTTGTGACGATCGGACAAGAACTACAGGGTGTAGCCTGTGCTAAAGGAAAATGTGAACAGACTCACTAACACACTCGCAGATTAACTGACTTCCGCACGCATGATGGCAATAGCTTATCTTGACTTTGTCGACTTAAGCTAAAAATGCAGGAGGGCTAAAAATCACTTCCCTCGCATGACCTAGGGGAGCAATTAGCTCTCAAGCTTACAAAAGCTAAAAGTGGCAAATGAGGTTTTACTATTAATGAATTAGTGCCTAGTGGGCTTTGTACATTTTCTTTGGTGCTGCCAATAAGGTAGTCTCTGTAAGCTCGCTATACTGCTCGTCCCACACCTCCGGACCTTGGCAAGGCCCATTGCTGAGGCCCAGAGGGGCAGTGAGGCCGTCTTACAGAGAGAGACAATTAACACAGCAGAGATATGAAAAGATGTGGGTTTTAGGAATAGGCTGTTTTGGTAATCATTATTTTCTAAGGCCAGAAGGGGCTAGTTTTTGCCATCCTTAATATTATCAAGACAGGTGGTAGGCGAGTGAATAAATCACTCTCCTGAAAATGCCAGGACTGAACTCTGTCAGTGTGCAATGCACAGGGTTAGTCACTCTCTTAGTTCTGGTTATAAATAAGGTCATCTGTATTATGAGACTAACATTTGTCACGTCTTAATGAGTGTACATTTTTATGTTGTGTGTGATATGGCAGTCACCAATTAAGAATTGAATGCAATTTTTATAATTTTTATTGGAGTATGAACGTGTGGGAATGGGTACAAATTGTATGAATCACTTCCTTTATTGGAGTATGAACGTATGGGAATGGGTACAGCTTATGGATGAATCCTGAAGGGATTCATACAATTTGTACCCATTCCCACACGTTCATACTCCAATAAAGATTATAAAAATTGCATTCAATTCTTATAATTACATTCCTTAACTGTTTAAACTACTTTTTATCAAACAACAAAGCAGAAAGACGAAATAAAAAGTACGAACGAACGAGGCGAAAAACCACCCTCACACAAAAGACAAAGCGCATAACTCTGATTTTTAATTTTCATAACTTTAGAAATGGAAACGAGTATTTTAGTAACGGGCTTTATGCCACAGTTGGGAAATGTCACCCAAGAAACAGCAGCGGAGTTGATCACTACGAGAGGCGCTAAAAGTTAAAAACCCACCCAAACACTGCCCGAATTACATTCTGTCAATTGCGTTCTACCGTAAATGCGGGTCAAAGTTCGACCAAATGTATTCATTGGAAAATGAATTACATTTGGTCATGATGTTTTCACCCAGCTGACCAATGGGAATTGAGTATTTGGGCTCAAAACGTATAACTACATTAACAATGTAATTATTGCTTTATAAACAGAAAGTGTGCCCAGTGTATCGCACAGGTTAGTCACACCTTTTGGTAAAATTTTTTTTCAATATTAACCCTTTACCTAATGAATTGGCTGCATCCGTCCATGTAATTTACAAATTGAACAATTGGATAAAAAAAACTTCAAAACAACCAAATCATGTGACCCCCTCATTTGAACAAGCTTGACGAAGTCATTCCAATGAGGGATCACATGATAGGGTTTTGTTGAATTTTTTTTTTAAATCTGAAAAAATACTGTTTCAAATAATAAATTTTGATATCGTTTGTGTTATGGTAGGTAGGTAAAGGCTTAACTGAGTAACTGACCCTGATTGGTATCAGTATCTGTCGATTACTATATTATCTGTAAGGTATAGGTGCTGGGTTATCAAAAAACATTTTTATTGTTACTGCAAACTGTTTTTTTGCATCGACCATTCAAAACATTTTTGTATTTAAAAACAGTTAATCAATCCAGCATAACTTGTGTTATTTACTGTTTACTTATTGGTGTTTTAGGTAAAATATTTCTGTACATTGGCTAATCATGACCACAACATGGAGATGAAGTCAAGTACAGCAAATTGTTTATACCCAAGTTGCCCATTTTTGAGGGCTTCAACCCCAGGCATTGGTTACCGGGTCCTATTTTACTAGGAGCTTGTTTACAACAGTAAAGGTCGGCTTACAGAGACATTTACCACAGTAAACAAGCACTGCTTCACTTCTTGGGGTTCCCACAGGGACATAACATGTGTTTCAGTTTGTAAATGATATATCCATTCAATGATGTACGGGGGTTACTTATCATTATTTTGAAAATCAGTTCATATACGGTAAGAATGAAAAAATATTCATATCTCAGTATTTTATACACTTCACTTTGTAAAAAAAACATTGCCTGTGATTAATTCTTAACCTGCTGAATATATTTAAAAATATTTTTCATCAAATCTAGTCATGGCTGCTGTGAAGCAGCCATGACTATATTTAATGAAAAGTTCATAAAAGCAGAATTAAAAATATGACTGGTGGAAAAGTTGATTCAATTTTGTAGAGGAAAATTTGGTTAAAAGTGTCCAAATTATACTTATTCTGGAAGCAATAGATCTGGTGTCCCGGCAGAAATATTCACCAGCAGCAAGCAAGGAATTAACACAGAAATATTACTGACATCATGCAGTTCATTTATTTATTATTTATTTATTGGTGGTTACGGTCATATACTTATGCACAATGACTAATCATGACCGTGACAGTTTTAAGGGTGGAGGAAGACGGAGTACCCGGAGAGAACCACCGAGCAACAATGAGCAGCTGCCAGCTCCCCAACATCATAACTCCGCACTGCAGCACAGACAGGGTTAGATTGGTTGAAGACAGGCGTACCATCGATGTGCAGTACGCCTTAGTACACGGCATCATTGTTCCCCCATGTGGACAAACGGGGTTAAGTGCCTTGCCCAAGGACACAACACAGGAGTGCGAATTGATCACCCAGACAGTCACCCATCCAATGATTAACCGGGATCAATGTTGCTTAACTTCGTTCATCTGACGAGAACCAGCTACCGCAATGCCACAGCGCACTCATCATGCAGTTCATAAATAGAAGCAAGCAATAGCTTCATTCGATAAAAGTACAGAGAATTCCAGACTAAATTTATGTTACTGAGCAACACTGCATTTCTATTGGTTAAGAACCCAGACAGAACCTGCGCACATCATGCTCTCACCAAAGTTTTACATTCTCCACTTTGTCATGTGTGAATCAAATGAAAGTGTCAATGACACTGTAGCTCAACTTGTCAAGACAAAGACATGCATGTGTAGTATGTGACACAGCAATGACAAACATCTAGGTAATGACCTGATAACAAAGGTACATATAAAGTATTGTAACGGTCTGTACATAAATACTGACCTTTGCCTGTAACAAATGGAAAAGGTAAAGTATTGTAAAGGTGGGTAACAGTCAGATGCTAAACTAGAAAAGAAAACTTTGAGTCCCAGAGTGGGTCTGACTGAACCCCAAAATAGTTGTTCTCATAACACAGTGATAACAAAGGCATCCCAAAACACACTTGTTCCTGTCCCAAGGTGAAAACAAAGGTACCCAAGAAGTTTTGTGAAGATCAATTCATAAATACGAGCTGTATAGAACTTGTGACAAAAAACTGATTGGACCTAATTTTGGTACAAAATGGCCACTGGTAGCCATCTTAATTTTGGACAGTACCCAGAAACACTCATTCTCGTCCCAAGGTGATAACAAAGGTACCCAAGAAGTTTTGTGAAGATCGGTTCATAAATACAGCCTCTACCCTGAGCCGTATTGACATGTGTGCTCACATTGTGTAAGTAGCACTGAATAAATCAAAGTTCATCTAATTTGCATAATTTCTGCATGAAAAAAAAACCCCTTACAATATGTGATGTATTCCATTTTACTAAACATTCATACAAAAATTTATTCAAATCAGAACTTTCATACAGAAGTTCTGTACAAAAGACTGATTGCACTAATTTTGGTACAAAATGGCTGCTGGGGGCCATCTTGAATTTCGGACCACACCCAAAAACACTCGCTCTCATCCCACGGTGATAACAAAGGTACCCAAGAAGTTTCGTAAAGACTGGTTCATAAATATGGCCTCTAGTCTGAGCTGTATAGAAGTTGTGTACAAAAAACTGATTAGACCTAATTTCGGTACAAAATGGCCACTGGCAGCCATCTTGAATTTTAGACCATAACCAGAAACACTCGTTCTCGTCCCAAGGTGATAACAAAGGTACCCAAGACATTTCGTGAAGATGAGTTCATAAATACAGACTCTAGACTGAGCCATATTGACATGTGTACTTACTGTGTGTAAGTCGCACTGAAAAAATCAAAGTTCATCTAATTTGCATAATTTCTGCATGAGAAAAAACCCCGTATTATATGTGATGTATCCCATGGTACTAAACATTCACACAAAAAATTATTCAAATCAGCACTTTCATATGGAAGTTCTGCGCAAAAATCTGATTGCACCTAATTTTGTACAAAATGGCTGCCATCGGCCATCTTGAATTTCGGACCGGACCCAAAAACACTCGTTCTCGTCCCACGGAGATACCAAAGGTACCCAAGAAGTTTCGTAAAGATCGGTTCATAAATACGGCCTCTAACCCGAGCCGTATTGGCATTTGCACTTACAGTGCTGAAAGTAACACCAAAAACATCAAAATTAGTCTAATCTGCACAATTTACGCACGAGAAAAAAACCCGTATTATATGTGATGTATCCCATGGTACTAAACATTCATACAAAAAATTATTCAAATCAGAGCTTTCATATGGAAGTTCTGTACAAATAACAGATTTCTGCATCATCGGTACAAAATGGCGCCTGGCAGCCATCTTGAATTTCGGACCGCACCCAAAAACACTCGTTCTCGTCCCACGGTCATAACAAAGGTACCCAAGAAGTTTCGTAAAGATCGGTTCATAAATACGGCCTCTAGCCCGAGCCATAGCAGCTTGGCACTTCCAGCTCTGAAAGTAACACTAAATAAATCAAAGTCAGTCTAATTTGCATAATTTATGCACGAGAAAAAAACCCGTATTATATGTGATGTATCCCATGGTACTAAACATTTATACAAAACTTTATTCAAATCAGAACTTTCATACAGAAGTTCTGTACAAAAAACTGATTTTTGCATCATCGGTACAAAATGGCCACTGGCAGCCATCTTGAATTTCGGACCACACCTAAAAACACTCGTTCCCGTCCCAGGGTCATAACAAAGGTACACAAGAAGTTTCGTAAAGATCGGTTCATAAATACGACCTCTAGCCCGAGCCATAGCCAATTGTTGACGTACGGACAGACGGACAGATGGACAGATGGACGACGGGCCATGACAATAGCTCAAATTTGACTTCGTCAAAGTTGAGCTAAAAACTGAACAAAAAATTCATCAATTCTTTCAGTTCTTTAAATAAATATAAATGCATCAAACCTTCCACCCATAAAAATCAACCTGTTTGACACAGAGAACAATTTTAATGAAATTCAATTAATATGAATTTAACCCTTTACCCAACACACAGGATATCAAAATTTATTATTTTAACCCTTTACCCATCGCAGACGATATCAAAATTTATTATTTTAAATTTCATTTTTTCAAATTTTACAAAAAATTTCAACAAAACCTTATCATGTGGCCCCTCGTTGGAACGAGCTCATCGAGCTTGTTCCAACGAGGGGTCGCATGATATGGTTTTGTTGAAATTTTTTGAAAAATAATTTTTTTTTCAACTGCTGAATTTGTATATTACGCGGGCGGATGCGGGCGATTCGTTAGGTAAAGGGTTAATTATTGTTTTTCCAAAGCCAAAAAATTTCAGCAAAAACCACCTCATGTCATGTGAACCCTCATTGGAACAAGCTTGATCACATGATATGGTTTTATTGAAGTTTAATTTTTTTTTCAACTGCTTAATTTGCAAAATATGAAGTGGGGGGGGGGGAGGGGGGGTGTAGTGAGGACTGGGGGGAGGGGCACCCAATTTGTTAGTTAAAGGGTTAATGGTTATGATTCAACATGCCCCTGGTCAAGTTTTGTATTGAATAGTGTTTAAATTGTTCTGTCCATTGTTTTCACCATGTGTATCCCAGTATTAGGCCTTTAAACCCTTTACCTAATGAATCGGTTGTATACGCGCGCTTAATTTTCAAATTCAGCAGTCGAAAAAAAAAAAAAAATTTCAAAAAGGTTCAACAAAATCAAATCTTGTGACCCCTCATTGGAATGAGTTCATCAAGCTCATTCCAATGAGGGATCACATGATATGGTTTTGTTGAAACTTTTTGAAAAGTTTTGAAAAACAATAATTAAAAAAAATAAATTTTGATATCCTGTGCATTGGATAAAGGGTTAAAGACAGGATTTACTTTTATTAACCCTTAAGTCGTCATACAGACACAAACTAAGCATTTTTATACTGCTCTGAAAAAGTTTTTCCAAGTGTATTCTTGGAGGATGAGTTTTATCTTGACAGTATTTTTACATCATTGTTGGATTCCTGTTCAGGCACAGGCAGCCAACAATGATATAGACACACTGTTAAATTATCTGCCGCTGTGTACATGTACATGTATATATGGTAGTTATTAACGTAAAATTAATCTGAGGACTTAACCCTTTACCAAACGCAGATGATATCAAAATTTATTATTTTAAAAATCATTTTTAAAATTTAAAAAAAAAATGTCAACAAAACCATATCATGTGACCCCCTCATTGGAACGAGCTCGATGAGCTCGTTCCAAAGAGGGGTCACATGATATGGTTTTGTTGAAATGTTTCGAAAAATAATATTTTTTCAGCTGCTGAATTTGCATATTACGCAGGCGGATGCGGCCGATTCGTTGGGGAAAGGGTTAAGGGTTAAGGCCTGTATTTTACTTACCTGTAGCATATTATAATGCATTTCAATAAGTGGAGAATATATTTGTAGACTGGTGCAATCACTGTGGTATTTTCATAAATGAATCTTTGTTTTCCATACATATGTATTAGAACCATGAAAAAATACATAAGATTTATCCCTATAAACCGATCTCGACGCAAAATTTTAGGTTAGAAGCTAGTGCTGATAACATGGGTATCAAACCCAGCAGTAATACAGTGGAGCCCACTTAATTGGATATCTTTTAATTGTATATCCCTGTTAATTGAATATAATTTTCAAACACAAAACCATTTACCATACTTCAGTACAAATTTGATCTGTTAATTGCATGTGGGTTGTAGAGTAAACTCCTGTTAATTGTATATAAATTTTTGTAATATATCGAAAAAATTACTGTGACACGCACCAAATTCCCTTTATTTATCAACCTTTTTGGCCTCACTACATCCAATACAGGCATTTATTCTATTATATCTTGTTTGGCAGAGCTCTATGAGCTCTGCCAAACAAGATATGATAGAATAAATGCTCAGTTTACCTCCAGAACACAGGAAACTGACCAAATCCCCGTTAATTGTATACTCCTGTTAATTGAATAATTTTCACTGGCAAAATGGATATTCAATTAAGAGGATTCTACTGTATATGAAATGATTATTTTAACTCAAATTACCTTTATATATGTCTCATACATTTCTGTGAAAAAGTTCTTTATTCCATCCTCATTTTTAATATCATGCAATATAACGAATCTCATACGTAAAAAAACGTTAAGGTTAATAATACAATGTCACAAACTCTGCAAAATTGAACTAGAGATCTTACTGTCCCAAATGGGCCTGTCCATATCCCCCCCCCTGCCCCCGCTACCATGATTATTCTAAGACAAAAAGTCTTGCACAACTCTGGTAAAAAAAAGGCCACTCAAACTATAATCGCAGGTGCACAGGTTCCCATGGAAGTGAAATCCTTACCAAATTTCAAAGGAATCGACCCATAAACATCTCAGAAACTTTTCGGACAAAATTCAGGCATTCTAAGAAGAAAAGGGGCATAACACTGGCATGAAAAGTCTGATCAAAACTATAATTGCAGGTGCACATATTCCCATGGTAGTGAGCACCCATACGAAGTTTCAAAGAAATCGACTCATAATCATCTGAGAAAAGCTCTGGACAAAATTCTAGGCAATTCAGGCATTCGAAGAAGAAAAGCGGCATAACTCTGGCCAAAAAAGTCCGATCAAAACTATAATCGCAGGTGTACAGGTTCCCATGGTATTAAACATACATACCAAGTTTCAAAGAAATTGCTCCATAAACATCTGAGAAATTCTCTGGATAAAATTCTAGGCCTGCTTTTTCATGTCGAAAAGGGGCATAATTCTGACAAAAATAATCCGACCAGAACTATCATCGGCAGTGAACAGGTTCCCATGCTGGTGAACATTCATACCAAGTTTTGAGCAGATTGGTCCATAAATGTCGGAGAAAATCTTGTCTATGGATGGACAGTTGGACAGATGGATGAACGAGGTGATCCAGAATATACCCGCCCTCCTCCCCCCCCCCCCCCACAACTCACTGTGGCAGGTATGATAACCTAGTTAACTGAATTTCATTTATAAACACAAAATCATTTACAATACCTTCAGTACAAAATTGAACCTGTTCGTTGCATATACGTTATAATCATCTCCTGTTAATTGAACAAGAAGTCTTGTAATACATAGAGAAATCTCCCTTACAATCACCAAATTCTTCTTGTTTATAGACCTATTTGGCCTCCAATCTAGTGTGATTGAACAGGTATCTGATAATGACAGTTCGATTTGCTCATTAGCTCCTCCCATTTTCCTTTTCTTCCACACACAACAAAATAAGTAGTTACATGTCAGAGCTACCTTGTGTAAGTAGGTCCATATCAACCACGCCTCCAAAAAATGATCACTTTTTGTCATCGAGTGAATGAAATGAGGAGCTAAAACTTTTCATCACATTCATTCTGATGAACTGATTCAAGTTACAGAAAGGATGGCAATTATTTCTTAAAATGGACCCTTGTATATTGTATTTAACTTAAAAAAAGTATGGGGAGGTCCATTTTGTTGTATTTTCCTTGATTTTCTCAACTGTATACCAGTATACCACGATATTGTTTTTAATACTATCATTGGTACTAAAATCTGAATATCATGCAGCCGTAGTTAATTCTTTACCTAACATGAAAAGCAGACGAAACTTGAAAACAAAATTCTTGAATAACTAATTTTTTTCATTTTTTGAGCTTGTTCCAATGAGGGGTCATAACCTATGTTTTTGAGACAAAAAATGAAAATTAATTGCCGAATTTTGAGAATAACACTGGCCGGTTTTGGCCATTATGTTGGGTAAAGGGTTAACTGAAGAAAAAAAATCTGGTAATATGTCAAGAAATTACTCCTACAATGACCAATTTATTCTTGTTTGTAGACCTACATGTATTTGGCCTTGGTACATCCAATACAGGTAGTTAATCTATTATATCGTGTTCAACAGCTTCCTTTGACCTCTGTCAAAGATGATATACAGAGATTATTACTATTATGTGGATGTACAAAATATGTATCCGAGTCGAGCTCCGGGTTCTAACGGCAGATCACGATGAGTCGAAGACGAGTCGTGATCTACCCTTAGAACCCAGAGCGAGACTCGGATACATATTTTGAACATCCACATAATGGTAATAATCATTTTATCTTACAAAATATTGGGGATAAGTCAAGAATGTAGATAAATATATAATGAACTATTTATTCATACGGATGAACAAAAAGAAAGAAAATGGAACTCACACGAAAGGAGCGTGCTTGTATCCGCCCCCCTGATACAAAAATCAGTATCAAAGGGTCGGATACACGACAGTTGCGGAGTTAATACAGACAAAATACATGTTGATTGTAAGGTAAAATTGAATAAATGCTCAGGTTATCTCTAGAATACAGGACAGTGGCCAAATCCTTGTTAATTGAATACTCCTACTAACTGAATAATTTTCAATGACAATGTGGCTGATCAATTAACAACTGTACCGTGGATCCCACTTAATCAAATTTCACCTGTTAGTTGCATAAACTCCTGTAAACTCCTGTTAATTGAACAAAAACTCTTGTAATATGTCAAGATATTAGCCTGACAATCACCAAATTCACTTTGTTTATAGATCAATTTGGTCTCAGTACAGGCATTTATTCTATTATATCTTGTTTGACAGAGCTCACGGTGCTCTGTCAAACAAGATATAATAGAATAAATGCTCAGTTTATCTCTAGAATACAGAAAAGTGACAAATACTCTTGTTAACTGAATAATTTTCACTGGCAAAGTGGCAATTCAATTAACAGGGTTTTACCATAGAGCTGCCATGGGTGGGGAATATTTTCACGGATGCAATACGACTTATTATCAAAAATTCAATTAATAATAACCATGAGCTGCAATTGTGGCCATGTTTGCAACATTACATCAACATTACATGAGGATCATTGGTAGGTGTCCCAGTCCTCAATCATTTGAAGTTTCAAAACATTTGACTTTGTACTTTTAGAGGAGAAGAGTTTTCAAAATTGACCAATCAGAATCAAAGAATGCTTCTGGCAGCCACGTTTTTCATCCAACAGGAATAAACTGAGTAACAGTTGTAGAGAACCTCTCATAGACCATGCCTGCCAAGTCTGGTTCACATTGGCTCAGTACTTTCAGAGAAGATGATGAAAATGTGATTTCCCATAGGGTTTCTATAATAACTATAAGCCGCAATTGCATCCATATTTGCAACCCGATCAACATTAAATGTGGATCATTGGTAGAGGGTGTCCCAGTCATCAACCATGCAAAGTTTAAAAACATTTGGCCCTGTGGTTTCAGAGAAGATTTTTCAAAATCCACGAATTAGAATAAAAAATGTTTCTGGCAGCCATGTTTTTAGATGCACGGTAACAAAAATGAGGAGCATTTGTAGAAGACCTCCCATAGACTATCCCTGCCAGGTTTGGTTCACGTTGGATCAGTAGTTCCAGAGAAGAAGATGAAAATCTGATTTCCCATAGAGTTTCTATAGTAACTATAAGCTGCAATTATGGCCATGTTTACAACCCGATCAACATTAAATGAGGACCGTTGGTAGAGGAGGTCCCAGTCATCATTATGTGAAGTATCAAAAAATTTGGCCTGGCAGTTTCAGAGGAGAAGATTTTTGGAAATCCACCAACCAGAATCAAAGAATGCCTCTGATGGCCATGTTTTTCAACCCACCGGAACAAAATGAGGATCGTTTGTAGAGGACCTCCCATAAACCATTCCTGCCAAGTTTGGTTCTTGTCGGCTCAGTAGTTCCAGAGAAGAAGATGAAAATGTGATTTCCCATAGGGTTTCTATAGTAACTATAAGCTGCAATTGAAGCCATGTTTGCAACTCGATCAACATTAAATGAGGATCGTTGGTAGAGGGGGTCCCAGTCATCAACCATGCAAAGTTTCAAAACATTTGGCCCTGTGGTTTCAGAGAAGATTTTTCAAAATCCACCAATCAGAACCAAAGAATGCCTCTAGCGGCCATGATTTCAAACCCATGGGATCAAAATGAGGATCATTTGTAGAGGATCTCCCAGACTATCCCTGCCAGATTTGGTTCATGTCAGCTCAGTAGTTCCAGAGAAGATAATGAAAATGTGATTTCTCATAGGGTTTCTATAGTAACTATAAGCCACAATTGTGGGCATGTTTGTGACCCGATCAACATTAAATGAGGATCGTTGGTACAGGGGGTCCCAGTCATCATTTATGTGAAGTTTCAAAACATTTGGCCTGGCAGTTTCAGGGAAGATGTTTGAAAATCCACCAACCAGAATCAAAGAATGCCTCAGGAAGCCATGTTTTTCATCGGACAGGAACAAAATGAGAATCATTTGTAGAGGACCTCCCATAGACCATTCCTGCCATGTTTGGTTCACACCGGCTCAGCGGTTACAGAGAAGAAGATGAAAATGTGAAAAGTTTATGGACGATGACGGAATCCAAGTGATGAGAAAAGCTGACATGGCCTTTTAGGCCAGGTGAGCTTAAAATGCATGGGACAGGTATGCGAAAAGCATGTGGAGGCATTACAGTAATTTCAACTTCTGTCTTGTAAATACGTTCAGTATGGTAATCCTAATTTCAGTTTCGCCTCCACATGTACCACCTACGAACTTCAGTTATGCCTGAGGCATATATGGACAGGAGTCCCCAAAATATCCCTGGATATGGACCTGAAAGGCCACACCTCGACTCGTAACTGCAAGATTTTATTAATGTTGTCATGATGTTAATGATGGGATAAAAAGCACACTACATAAATTAGTTGAATATCCTCTTTTATCTCAAAAATCTCCATATAAACTTTAAATCAGAATAAGTCATGATTGGAGACAAATACCGAAACACATCGCATAGTACATACAAGACAATATTATCCTTAGGTACCAAACTGAAATTCCATATTCGTGGAAAATGGAAAACTGTATTGGCTTCAAAAAGAAAGCCACAGACAGAAACCGATCAACTTACACATTTTGACAACAATTTTAAACTTGGTCTACTTTTACTTACAATTTGTATGAGATTTTTTAGATACATGTATACCCTACTCGAGAATCTCTCGCATGTTCTTTTATTATCCCCGCATTTTCAACAAGAAAAAATGTTACTAAGGTTTAGTACTAAATTTTTTTCAATGTCTAAAACAGGGTAAAATTTACCGATTCTTTGACAACTAAAAATACTAATCGATTTTGGTGTGACCAACGACAAACGATTAATCGTGACAGCCCTATATATCATAGTGTGCTGTGCTCACAAATGACAACATTCTAGTTATGATTGTGTAGGAATCTGAATGTAGTTACCATCCACATAACATATGAGTACAGGTATTTGCAAACATTTTACTGTTTTTTGATAATATAAAGTAGTCTGTCAATGACCCAATGTTTTGAGAGCAGTATGCCCTAGTATACAGCATAACTGTGTTCATGCGTAGGCAATCACGATTAATTAAATCAGGGTTCTTACAGTCCAGGACCAAAAAAATTCAAGGACTTTTCAATGACTTTCAAGGACGAATCAGCATTTTCCAAGTATGTTTTTTTAAAATGTACATTTGGAATATAACCATTTTTAGAAGCCTTACCTACTTTAACCCTTTACCTTACATGAAAAGCAGACGACACTTGCAAAAAAAATTCTTGAATAACTAATTTTTTGTCTCAAAAACATAGGTTATGGCCCCTCGTTGGAACGAGCTCAATGAGCTCGTTCCAATGAGGGGTCATAACCTAAGTTTTTGAGACAAAAGTGAAAAAAATAATTGAAATTAATTAGCCATTTTTGAGAATAGCTATGGCCGGTTTTGGCCGTTACATTGGGTAAAGGGTTAAAAATGTCTTCTACCTTATCCTTCTAAATTCCAGAAAAACGGTGCTTCTAAAATGCTCTCTAACAAAATTATGGTGCTTACAGAATGACACCCAGTTAAATAATGCCTGAACTTTAATTCCTCATTTATCTATTATCCATTATTTATGTTCATTTTTTTTTGTTTTTCAACAAAAAAAAGTGCAAAAGAGATGTTTCAATTGCCCACTATTACACAGGTAAAAATGATATAGGGCAAAATTCAAGGACTTTCAAGGAGTCTGACGGATTTTCAAGTACCTTTCAAGTACATTTTCTGAATTTTCAAAATTCAAGGAGTAAGATTGACATTCACGGACTTTTCAAGGATGTGCACACCCTGTAAATGTCTTGCCCATTGTCACAAAGCAGTTACCACTGGTAAAGACTGAACTATTGACCTTTTGACTAAGTTCATTGCTCTAACCACTAAGCTAATGCACCCCTTGCCCTTATGCAGTAATTTACCACACATCAGCATGATAAAATTTGTATATAAAAAGGATATGTCCAGCTGTTACAAAAGCCGAGACAAACCATTCATTAAACTTGTCGACTGTCTTCAAATACATGGTGTCTGACTGCCACATCTGTTCATCAATCACATCTAAAGAAGCATGCGCAACAAACTGATTCAGGTGTCGATGATCATCCTGAAACAAAAACATAACAAATAAACTTCAAATCTGGCAATCAGAACAACATACAGTTAAACCTGTTTTGAGACACCACTGTCATGAGAGACCACCTGTCTTGAGAGACCACTGTGAACTTGTACCATTTGGTTGTTTTACTCTGTAATGGGCCTGTCATGACTGACCACCTGCTTTGAGAGACCATTGTTGCCTGTCAAAAAGGGTGGTCTTTCAAGACAGGTTCTACTGTATTCCATCTTTTCCCCTTAACTTCATTTACTTTTGATACTGGATGGATGGATGGATGGATGGATTGATGGACCACAGCTCTATCCCTCCCTCCATCCCTCCATCTACCCACCTCCCCCAATTGTTTTGAAGGGATCATATATGTTGAGACTTTTCAGGACTTGTGTTAGGGCTTTTGAAGCACTTTCCAGGTGAGCAGACCAGCCACAGTGGCAAATGACATAAAATTTACAAAAGAAGAAATTCTTACAAAAGGAATAATGGACAATGGAAATCTGTCAGTATTCATATCCATAGAATGACTCTCTATTGTATATTATCATGACAGCATCAAAATGTAGGAAAGCAATTAATTTTGAGTGTGTGTGTTTTTGTTTTTTTTTTAAGTTTAGTTAAAAAGAAGCAGAACAATATAAAAAATTGTTTCCTTTAAAAAAAATATTCACCCAATGGACCTACCTTCACCCATTGGGTTAATATGATCCCCCACACACCCCTATTTAACCTTTTACCCAATGCACAAAATATCATAATTTATTAATTATAATCCTTTTTTTCATAACATTTCAACAAAAACAAATCATGTGACTCCTCGGTGACCTCATTCCAATGGGGGGCACATGATACAGTTTTGCTGATATTTTTTGAAAAATAATACTCAATCATTCACCAGCGTAATTTGTAAATTACACAGTCTGATGTGGCCGATTTGTTGGGTAAAGGGTAAAAAAAAAAAAAAGAAGAAATTACCAAATGAAGCCACCCTGTGGGGTCAGCTGGGTATGGACTGCATAATTCAATATGTGTCTGAGAGAGAATGTCACGCTGAACATTTATCTGTAATTTCATTCATGGAGATCTAACTATAATTACTGGTGTAGTTACAAAGGGGAGTCTTAACGAATGAAGAAACTAACAGAAAAAGAAACAAACAGAAGAATGAATGAATGGACAGACAGATGTAATCTACAAGCATAAGAATTTTGACTATTAAAAACTAGAGGCTCAAGAGAGCATAAGAATGCTCACCTGGACCAAGTTGTCCTAAACTGTAAGGGTTATGGGTATGGAGAAAATGTAATCTGAATGAACCATATGACAGATTCACCAGCAATTTTTTTGTCCAATTGTTTCAACTGCTCAGAAGAAAGCTTCATACCAAATACATAATCTCCAGTCCATGCAGTTTGGGAAATATTGGACATTTCATTTTTTTTCTATTTGTGGCGCCAGATTTTCCTACGCGAAAAATTTTGGGGGCATGAATGAAGTACTTAGGGTCAACTAATGCCACATATAAAATTTGGTTCAAATCACTCCACTGGTTCTTAAAATAGAAATTTTCAGGGGAGCTCAAAAGTGAGTCCATCCCCTGGAGAGCCCAAATATGGACCTATCAATTTTCTTTGAACAACTTTTAATCTTGAACACCAGAGGAAGTTTCATACCAAATATCAAAGCATTCCCACTTGTGTGGTTCATGAGAAGAAGATTTTTAAAGAATTTCATCATATTTGGGCATAAGACCACGCCCAAAAAGGGCGGAGACCCCATTTGAACAAATCTAAAACAGAATACCCCCAAGATGATGTGGCCCATATATGTTTCAATTGGGCCATTGGTTTGTGAGGAGAAGATTGTTTTTCACAGTGGCCTCTCAATTCGGGAAATAAAAATTTTGTGTGGGACACAAAATTTGGATCTTCCCGTAGCGAGTTCAAATATTGACCTAGAAACTTTCGTTGGACAAATTGGAATTTGAGGTACCAAAAGAGGTTGCATATCAAATATCAAAGCACTCTGATCTATGGTTAAGGAAAACAAGTTGTACAAAAGGAATGCAGGTATTTAGGCATCAGGGATCAGAACCACAGAGACAAAAAAAATTTTAGTGTAATTACTTATTGGTGTTTAAGGTCACATATTTATGCACAATCGCTAATTGTGACCACAACATGGAGATAAAGTCAAGTTGTGTAAATCGTTTATACACATGTTGCCCATTTTAGAGGACTTCCACCCCAAGCATTGGTAACTGGGTCCGATTTTACCAGTGTAATGGAACTTGTTTACCACAGTAAACAAGCACTGCTGCACTTCCCAGAGTTCCCACGGGGGAGTAAAAGTGTATATTAACCCTTATAATTTTGGATACTAAATATAATTTTTTAATGTTCTGTGATTTGAGAATAAATGGGGAATGGGAAGGCTATGGGTATTGAATTTGTTTCTATTTTTTGCTCCTGGGGTTCCCACTGGGCCCAAAAAAATGCCCCTGAACAAACTTGAATCACACCTCCCTAAGAATGATATACACCAAATATCAAAAGATTCTGACTGCTGGATCTGAAGAAAGAGATTTTTAAAGAATATTCCTCATATTGAACAAAGTTACAATTTGGGCTCCCATTGGGAGCCCAAATATGAACCCAGGGACTTGGCTTGAACAAACGTCCCTTCCCTAAGGATGCTGTATACCAAATATCAAAAGATTCTGACTGATGGATCTGGAGAAGATTTTTAAAGAATATCCCTCATATTGCACTAATTTGAACATTTGGGCTCCTGTAGAGAGGCCAAATATAGACCCAGGAGTTAAATTTCAACAACCATGTGAATCAATCTTCCATAGATGTTATATATGAAATATGAAAGCTTTTGGAGAAGTGGTTGGGGAGAAAAAGATTATTTTATATTTTTCCCATTACCTTCAGCGTTGAAAAATGCTGACTCAGCAATTTTTCCAAGTCCCGAAACTGTACCTTAGGACAAAACCGATAGCGATTTTTTTTTTTTCACCATTCCTTTCTATTGGTCCTAAGGATGCTCCACACCAAATAAAAAGTTTCAGTGCCATGCAGTTTTGGATATGTGGGTGTTTGAATTTTTTTCTATTTTTTGCTCCTGAGCTTCCCACGGGGCAGCGGTTTTTTTTTGGCATGAATCAAGTACTTCGGACCCAATAATACCTTATAGCAAATTTGGTTCAAATCAGCCTCTCGATTCGGAAAATAGAAATTTTGGGCGGGGCACAAAATGGGGATCCTCCCATGGCGAGCCCAAATACTGACGGAGAAAATTTCTTTGAACAAACTTGAATCTTGAGTACCAAAGGAGCTTACATACCAAATATCTGACTGGTGGTTCATAAGAAGAAGATTTCAGGAGAAATTGATGCTTTTGGGGCATCACACCCACCCCATGGAGGGCACCGAGTTCATTTTAAAAAACTGGAAAGAGGTTACCCCCAAAATATTGTATGTCAAATTTGTTTGGGTTTGGGCTAGTGGTTTTGAAGGAGAAGACCGAGTCGCGAAAGTTAACAGACGACGGACAGCAAGTGATGGCAAAAAGCTCACGCTGACTTTCAGTCAGGTGAGCTAAAAACTGAAAATAAACTGAAACTGTGATTGCATGAAGGGAAATGCATCAAAATCATCTATTATGCCCCCAATTATATGATAACCAGTTTGAATAATGCTTTGATGGGACCTTTTATTTCTTTGAATTCACATGAAAATGGCCTGAAAGATGATTTTCATGTAAATTTAAAGAAGTAAAAGTTTTTTTAAAAATTCAAAAAAGACTAAAATCCAATAAAAAAACCACCCTGAAAAGTCTCCTCTCTGAATCCAGCACACCCCCACTATCCACCCCCCCCCCCCCCCTTCCCCAATAAAAATCTATAAAAATGAAAGCGTCAATGACACTGTAGCTCAACTTGTCAAGACAAAGACATGTACATGTATAGTATGTGACACAGCAATGACAAACTAGGTAATGACCTGATAACAAAGGTACATATAAAGTATTGTAACGGTCTGTACATAAATACTGACCGTTGCCTGTAACAAATGTATAGGTAAAGTATTGTAAAGGTGGGTGACAGTCAGATGCTAAACTAGAAAAAAATCTTTGAGTCCCAGAGTGGGTCTGACTGAACCCTAAAATATTTGTTCTCATAGCACAGTGATAACAAAGGCACCCCAAAACACACTCATTCCTGTCCCAAGGTGAAAACAAAGGTACCCAAGAAGTTTCGTGAAGATCAGTTCACAAATATGAGCTGTGTAGAAGTTGTGACAAAAAATGATTGGACCTAATTTCGGTACAAAATGGCCACTGGACTGCACCCAGAAACACTCGTTCTCGTCCCAAGGAGATAACAAAGGTACCCAAGAAGTTTTGTGAAGATCGGTTCATAAATACAGCCTCTAGCCCGAGCCGTATTGACATGTGCACTTACAGTGTAAAAGTAGCACTGAATAAATCAAAGTTCATCTAATTTGCATAATTTCTGCACGAGAAAAAAACCGTACTATATGTGATGTATTCCATGTTACTAAACATTCATACAAAAATATATTCAAATCAGAACTTTCATACAGAAGTTCTGCACAAAAGACTGATTGCACTAATTTTGGTACAAAATGGCTGCTGGTGGCCATCTTGAATTTTGGACCACACCCCAAAACACTCGTTCTCATCCCACGGTGATAACAAAGGTACCCAAGAAGTTTCGTAAAGATCGGTTCACAAATACGGCCTCTAGCCTGAGCCGTATATAGAAGTTGTGTACAAAAAACTGATTAGACCTAATTTCGGTACAAAATGGCCACTGGCAGCCATCTTGAATTTTGGACCGCACCCAGAAACACTCGTTTTCGTCCCAAGGTGATAACAAAGGTACCCAAGACGTTTCGTGAAGATCGGTTGATAAATACAGACTCTAGCCCGAGCCGTATTGACATGTGTACTTATGTGTGTAAGTTGCACTGAAAAAATCAAAGTTCATCTAATTTGCATAATTTCTGCACGAGAAAAAAACCCGTATTATATGTGATGCATCCCATGGTACTAAACATTCACAAAAAATTATTCAAATCAGCGCTTTCATATGGAAGTTCTGTGCAAAAATCTGATTGCACCAAATTTTGTACAAAATGGCTGCCATCGGCCATCTTGAATTTCGGACCGGACCCAAAAACACTCGTTCTCGTCCCACGGTGATAACAAAGGTACCCAAGGAATTTCGTAAAGATCGGTTCATAAATACGGCCTCTAGCCCGAGCCGTTATGGCATTTGCACTTACAGTGCTGAAAGTAACACCAAAAAACATCAAAGTTAGTCTAATTTGCATAATTTATGCACGAGAAAAAAACATGTATTATATGTGATGTATCCCATGGTACTAAACATTCATACAAAAAATTATTCAAATCATAGATTTCATTTGGAAGTTCTGTACAAAAAACAGATTTCTGCATCGTCGGTACAAAAATGGCGGCTGGCAGCCATCTTGAATTTCGGACCAAACCCCAAAACACTCGTTCTTGTCCCACGGTCATAACAAAGGTACCCAAGAAGTTTCGTAAAGATCGGTTCATAAATACGGCCTCTAGCCCAAGCCATAGCAGCTTGGCACTTACAGCTCTGAAAGTAACAATAAATAAATCAAAGTCAGTCTAATTTGCATAATTTACGCACGAGAAAAAAAACCGTATTATATGTGATGTATCCCATGGTACTAAACATTTATACAAAACTTTATTCAAATCAGAACTTTCATACAGAAGTTCTGTACAAAAAACTGATTTTTGCATCATCGGTACAAAATGGCCGCTGGCAGCCATCTTGAATTTCGGACCACACCTAAAAACACTCGTTCCCATCCCAGGGTCATAACAAAGGTACACAAGAAGTTTTGTAAAAATCTGTTCATAAATACGACCTCTAGCCCAAGCCATAGCCAATTGTTGACGTACGGACAGACGGACAGACGGACGACGGGCCATGACAATAGCTCAAATTTGACTTCGTCAAAGTTGAGCTAAAAATTCATATTTTTATGGAGTTCATACATGTACCTATTTTTATTGGGTGAATCAATTGTTTTCTAGGGCAAGTAAGATCTTAAGAGTTGCTCAGCCAGCAGGGGTAATAGAGTTGGAAAAATGTACAGCCTCCACAAATTAGATGAACATTCATTTCAGTCACCTTCTGTTTGCCTAAAAAGGAAATAGGGCAACCGATATTTTGTTCACCTATACTACAGAACCTTAATCCTTATGTCTTCCGATTATATAAAGGGGGCTACTTTGCACTGTCAAAAAGACACTTAATCAAATGAACATTTGGTTGAATGGACACTTGATCGAATGGCCACTTAGTCGAATGGAGATATGGATAGAATAGAAGTTTTCGAAAACCTTTGTCGACTATTCAAAGAAAAATGTTTGTTCGAATTGAATGATTATTTTCTTCTGTAAAACGTTTAGTAACTGGATCATATACAAAAACTAGATATCACGGAGATGGAATCCATCTCTGCGGGCCCCGCAGCAACTAACCGATGTTAGGTATAAACTGATGTGAACCGTAATACTAAAATATTTCAAGCAATAGGTAAAATCTGATTAAAATCCCTTCCCGGACACGAACTTGTCAGAAAAAACCCCAAATTCTGAATAATTTGACCTTGAGGTCAAACTTCAAGGTCAAAGCATGGCAACCTTGGTATGCGACTCGTCGCCTTGAGATAATCTACCCACATACCAAATATCAAAACCCTATCTATTAAGGGAAAAAAGTTACAGCACGGACACGAACTTCTCAGAAAAAAAAAAAAATCGGAATAATTTGACCTTGAGGTCAAACTTCAAGGTCAAAGCATGCAACCTTGGTACACGACACGTCGTCTTGAGATAATCTATCCACACACCAAATATAAAAACCCCGAATTCGGAATAATTTGACCTTGAGGTCAAAGTTCAAGGTCAAGGCATGGCAACCGTGGTACGCGACACATCGTCTTGCGATAATCTACTCACATACCAAATATCAAAACCCTATCTATTAAGGGAAAAAAGTTACAGCCCGGACACGAACTTGTCATGAAAAAAAAAAAAAATCTGAATAATTTGACCTTGAGGTCAAAGTTCAAGGTCAAAGCATGGCAACCTTGGAACGCGACATGTCGTCTTGAGATAATCTATCCACATACCAAATATCAAAACCCTATCTATTAAGGGAAAAAAGTTACAGCCCGGACACGAACGTGTCAGAAAAAAAAAAAATCTGAATAATTTGACCTTGAGGTCAAAGTTCAAGGTCAAAGCATGGCAACCTTGGAACGCGACACGTCGTCTTGAGATAATCTATCCACATACCAAATATCAAAACCCTATCTATTAAGAGAAAAAAGTTACAGCCTGGACGCGAACTTGTCAGAAAAGAACCCCGAATTCGGAATAATTTGACCTTGAGGTCAAAGTTCAAGGTCAAAGCATGGCAACCGTGGTACACGACACATCGTCTTGAGATAATCTACCCACCTACCAAATATCAAAACCCTATCTATTAAGAAAAAAAGTTACAGCCCGGACACGAACTTCTCAGAAAAGAACCCCGAATTCGGAATAATTTGACCTTGAGGTCAAACTTCAAGGTCAAAGCATGGCAACCTTGGTACGCGACACGTCGTCTTGAGATGATCTATCCACATACCAAATATCGAAACCCTATCTATTAAGGGAAAAAAGTTACAGCCCAGACACGAACTTGTCAGAAAAGAACCCCGAATTCGGAATAATTTGACCTTGAGGTCAAAGTTCAAGGTCAAAGCATGGCAGCCGTGATACACGACACATCGTCTTGAGATAATATACCCACATGTCAAATATCAAAACCTTATCTATTAAGAGAGAAAGATTACGGACGGATGGACGGATGGACACACGGACAGGGAGATCACTATAGGGCGTCCGCGTCTCGGCGGGGCCCTAAAAAATAGAAACTTAGCACACCTGTTACACTCTAAAATCAGTTTGGTTAAAGATCAACCTAAATCAACTGGGTTGAGTGAATATGAAGACAACTGGGTTCATATTCACTCAACCCAGTTGATTTAAGTTAATTTGTGGCTGTATGGGACTTAACCCTTTTACCCAACGCAGGCAATAACAAAAAGTATTATTTTAAATATGATGTTTCCAAATTTTTCAAAACATTTCAACCAAACCATATCATGTGACACCACATTCGAACAAGCTCGACAAGATCATTCAAATAAGGGGCCATGTGATATGGTTTAATTGGTTTGGTTGGAATTTTTTGAATAAATATTTTTCAACTGCTGAAATTGACTCTTATGCAGGCGGATGTGGCCGATTATACGTAGTTAGGAGCAGGCCTGAAAATAAGCAGTCTGACATTTGCAAAATGAGGTCCCCAGAGGGTGAATTTGATGATGCTATCCCATACAGTAGGCCAATTTATCCTCCGGGTAAATCTTTCTGTTTAGTTTTGAGTCCCTGATTCAGATTGGGGTTCACAGAGGGTAAATTTAGTGATGCTACCCTGCTATGCAGGGTAGCATCACTAAATTCACCCTCTGGGGACCTCATTTTGCAGATGACAGTCTGCTTATTTTCTGGCTTGGTTGGGAGAAGGGTTAAGGGTTAAAAAAATATATTTCAAAATTGAGCTGAAATCAATGTCTTGATCAATCAAAAAAGTAATTGATCGATTAACAATTACTTTTGAACTATTCATTATATGGGTTTATCGTTAACAAAGGAACAAACTTGCTCCAAAACAGGCAAACATTGTCACACTGACTCACATCAATTATTTGAGACAGAGTAAAGCATGCAAGTTACGTACTGACACACTTGTTTACTTGCATGATCATTATACTGTATCACTAGCTGGAAATGGTCAATCTTAACTCTTTAACTGATAGAGTACTAAATTTTTCTTGACCACAGATTTCATTTCATCATATATTGCATGGTTACATTTGATTGGATAGTGCCATTAGGCACTATCCAGTCAAATGTGACTGAGCAATGTGTCATTAACAATATCTGCTTCTTTCCAGGGTCAGTGTGAAACCTCATCTAACAGAGTGTAGGTATTATAGTCACAGCCTGTAGTATTTCCTAAAGCCCAAATATGGGCTTCCAGCACTCTACCAGTTAAGCAATGCGAGTAGCAGACGAAAATCATTCTTGAATTAGTAAGAATTTTCAACCACCTTCCATAAACATGTGTTCTAAAAACATCTAGTGAATCCTGATATCTTTATAAAAATGTGCATGCATCGGGACATGAAAATTGTCACATGATGCACTGTATCATGTGCAGAGCAAAGATGCCTGAATGCATGCTGTGAGATTTAGTTTAGTACAATTTTGATTGAGCGAATGAAACACGGCAACAGTATAAAAATAAGATGACATATAACCCCCCTGCTATGGGATACATATACGATAATACCATAGTGTGTTTTGATATGTTTGATATCTCAACGAGTTGAAAGTGAGTTTTTTTCGCGAGGCTTGCCGAGCGAAAAAAACTCACTTTCAACGAGTTGAGATATCAAACATATCAATACACACTATGGTATTGTATTTATCTTATACCAACCATTTTTGTTCTTTCCTGCATTTTTAAAAGGGTTTTGGGGATGATTTCATGTCAAAATGTCGACTCATCTGGAGTGGAGTCGACTGCTTTCTCTTGTTGGGCATGAATACATGTGATGTGCCCAGAAAAGCTGTTGGTGCGTAACAAGGCTACAAATTCAAGTGAATGATAGAGTATAGTTCCCCTTAGAAAGTGGCCCTGTAACTGAGAAAACAATTACAGAAAATATACTTACGCCTCAATTCTTATGATTTATGACAAAAATATGTTTGATAATCAATTTCACCAGATTTGACACGATTTATAAACAATTTTGCGAATGTCATCATTATATTATAATATAGAAAAAGACTATAGTCCGTTCTCCAATCTATATGACATAGGGGTATGTGTTATAGATAATCTATAACACAAGGGCTATATCTTCAACAGGTATAAAATAAAGACTTTATATTACTTTCCTTTTTATTACTTTATATTACTGATATTTCCGGGTCTGATTATAAACGATAACTTCACAAGTGAATTATGCAATCAACAATTGGGTCATGTATCCGTGTGTGCAAACGAAGACGCTTTGCCGTGGGTGTAATGGGGACTTCATTGTTTTTTGTTTTTTTTTACCCTTTACCTAACATGAAAGCAGATGACACTTGCAAAAAAGATTCTTGAATAACTATTATTTTCATTTTTTGCCTCAAAAACATAGGTTATGACCCCTCATTGGAACGAGTTGAACAAGCTAGTTCCAATGAGGGGTCATAACCTCTGTTTTAGAGACAAAAAATGAAAAAATAATGAAAACTACTTAGCAGGTTTTGAGAACAGTGCTGGCCATTTTTTGCCATTATGTTAGGTAAAGGGTTGAATAATATAATTATCGTCAATAATGAAAAGAAATAAACAGAGTAATCACTTGACTGGACTGGTTACGTGAAATAGTTTTCATTCGAGGCGAAGGACTATATTGTAAAACACTTGTGCGCATTCGCGCACTCGTGTCTGTACAATGTCCCTCACCTCGCATGAATTATTTCACGTAACCAGTCCAGTCAAGCGATTACTCTCTATGTATATCATTACTTCAAGCCAATGAGTAATATTAAGCTCGTTACTGCGGCTGTATCTCAAAACGTCGAAAAAATGAAAATCTGTACCGGTGTTTTCACACAAGAGAACGATAGGCTTAAGACTATAGTCTATATCTAATTAGGATTGGGTATTTAGAAGGGTCTATAACCGTGGGGAATAACCATGGGTGTCCGTTATGTAATTCTCACTGACATTTGAATGATTTGTAATGCTTGAGAAGCATATCTTTGTTTGCTCCCCAATTTTTACCTCTGATTATCTTCAGAAAATTGGTATGGATACCAATGACTTGAACATATATACAGTATGCGGAAAGCGTATTATCACTAAATCACCTGTACAGTAGGGATTCCACCCAAGCTATAACTGCAAATTTGTTGAAAAGCATAAGAAGCACAAGCAAAGTTCTAGCCAATGGACCCCCGGGTATAACCCGGAGGTCCATTGGCTGAAACATTGCTTGTATTTTTTGTCCACATGTACAGAATTTGAAAGTGATTTAGTTACAATCCACCCTCTATGTACTCAGTAAACTCTGTTCACCGAACACAGAAAACCCACCGATTGTATTTCTGATTGTTATCCAAACACAGAAACATCTCATGTGTGACCACTAATTAGATATAAACTATAATTATTATCAAAACAAACTTACCGAGGTGTGAATTTTAGTTTTTTGACGTTTTGAGAACACACTTTTACTGCTTGTATCAGATCGTGAATCAAATGTAAATATGAACCATTTGATCCCATGGAGTTCCAAGCAGGGATTCTTCTACTCTCTTTGGGAAAAGGTCCGGGGCCCATGGGGTTGGAAAAAGTTGCATCATGGAGGCACAAATTGGGAATTTGTTTTGGAGGTAAAGAAACATACAATTTACAAAGACTAAGAAATTTTACATTCAAATTGAATTCAATATTAAAGCCGTTACCTAACCAACTTCATGTATACTACAAGTAAATTTTATAACAAAGGCCACACATGGAATCTTGCTCACCTCTGTCTCCGTAGCCTTTATAAAACTGTACTTGTACTATTAAAGAAGAACTTGTAATTTGCTTTTGAATTCAGACACTTTCTAAGCTTTGTTAGGTAAGCAATTTAAATTTTAAGATACAATTGGTGTCCAGAACTGGGTGGTTGTAAGGCCTCAGAAAACCAATCTGAGGGCTTACAACCACCCAGTTCAGGACACTAATTGTGCATTATATTTTTCTCTGAGTGGGAGGTGAGATTGGAAAGTTTTGGATTGGGAATTGGGAAAAATCGTGCCCAAATGTCATTGGGAAAGGGGGCCCATATTCAGCCCCTGTAGACACCCAACAGAATCCCTGCCATGTAACCATCAGCACGAACCGATGTTCAAACACTTCTACCGATGGTCAACCGATGGCTTAAAATCGGCCGATGTCAGATGCGATTGCCGAACATTTACTCTAATCACTACTTAAGTGCAAGAAGGCTTTAAAATGCTAAAGCTTTGCAAAGCCTTGTTGCACTCAAGGGGCAAATTTATCAATTTTTTCAACTTGGGTAAAATATCGGACATAAACCTTAATTTTTATTTTTTCAAGTCTGCATTGGTTATTAAAAAGAGAGCATGTGGCAGCCCAAATGACCATGCGGGAGGGCCTGAGAAACAGATTTTTAACTTTTTTAGGCCAAAGAGACAAATGTTATTACATCACTCAATGTTAGCTGGATTTCACTGCATCTTTTAACATGACTGTGAAGTAATAAATCACTTAGTAATGTTTTATATTTATTCTGCAAGTTATTGCATAAATAATGAAATTTTAAATGAAATTCACCAAACAAAGGGCAATAACACTCTCAGTTTTTAGATACATCCATGATTTTCGAACTTTCCAAGACACTGTTAATTTAATATAAAACAAGTCTACAAAATGTTTATCGAAATCTGAGGTCTACTGTTAGCATTATTTTATAAACAAGAGGGCCCCCAAGTGATTTAAGGCCACATTCAGCATGCACCAAGTAAAAATTAAAGTTCCTACAGGGACTTTATTTGAACAAATCTGAATCTGCCCCTCCTCTAAAATAGGTGTGTCTCAATCATGAAAAGATCTGACTGTGATTCTGAAGAAGATTTTTAAAGAATTTCCCTCATATTGGATTAAGTTAAAAGTCACGTCCACATAAGGAGCCCAGGACTAGAAAATCAAGAAGTGCAAAACAATTTCCCTCCTTAGATTGCTTGAGAGTGCAATTGCACCTGGAATTTTCAATACATATACTTGTGTGGTATTTTTGGTTAAAGTATGTGGAGGGTGGACTGTCACCCAATCACCCATGGAGTGGAGGTATGATCCAAGGTACTACTCTCAAATTTCATACAGAAACACAAGAAGCACAAGCCAAATTTCAACCAATGGACCTCCGGGTTTAACCCGGAGGTCCATTGGCTGAAACTTTGCTTATGCTAATTACGCTTTGCATGAAAATAGCATTTATTGCTTGAGAGAAATCACTCAACCCGTGATTTATTGACAATACCCTCTCTATGTACTATATATTTACTTCAAGGTATTACTATTGTGACTGAAAAATTGTACTACATTCAGCTACATAGACGAAAAATTGGCACATACATCTCATTATTCAAAATGTTGCATTCAATTCTTATGTGACTGTCTTCTACACTCAAAATGTATTGAAATGTGACACAGAATGGGTCATGAATTATTGTGATTCAATGCAACATTGACAAACGATAAAAGATTTTAAAGACAGCCCCAAACAGGTCTGGCATTCCAGAAAATCAAGGGGTGCAAAAAATTGCCCTCCTCAATTTTTTCTAGGCATGCAGTTGGCATGCAGCACTCCTAAAGAATGCCAGGCCTGGGAGCCCAAATATGATTTGAACAAACTTAAATATGCCCCACAAACTTGAATATGTCCCACCTAAGGAAACTATTTACCAATCATCAAAAGATTGTGATTGGTGGAAATGAAGAAGATTTTTAGTTTTCTTCATACTGCGTGATCTTAAAGTTCAAGGTCCCATAGAGAGCCCAAATATGAATCTGGGGACTTTATTTGAACTAACCTGAATCTGAGCAATCTATGGGTGTTGTATACAAAGTATCAAAAGATTCTGATCGGTGGTTCTGGAGAAGATTTTTGTACTTTTAAAATATTTTTGTGGATGATTTATGCTCCATCATGGTCCTCCCCAATGGTGCGGCAACTTTATTTCAACAAACTTACAATGACCTATGATAAGGAATAAGCATATCAAATTTGGTTACATTCAGATCAGTGGTTTTGGAGAAATTGAAGATGTCAAGTTCTTGTTGGAACTTGGATGACAGACAGATGATAGACGGATGGACAGGTGGAAAGTAATCACTAAAGTTCCACTTATACTTCACTCAGGTGTGCTAACAAACAAACAATAAAATTTTGACAAAATTCCACAACAAGGGGCAATAACTTCCTTTTTAATCATAATTGTGACTGACGAATATTCCTACTACTTGATGATGTAGCTGGAATATTTTATCAGTCAGAAGGTGAGTCATCACAGTCTGGACAAATAAGGTTGGTACCCTCCAACACTCCCCACCTCCCCCACCCCCAATTGATCTTTGTGATGCCCCAGGTCAATTTAGGTAAAGAGTTGAAGATTGGGGGAGAAAGTAGTTTCAAGACTATCCAGTCCTGGAAATGAGACGGGTGTGAGTGCAATGCTCCCGTCAGCACCAGTGTTTTCTATTTTATGGGAGCTAAAAAATGCACACGTTGAAAAATATTGTGGAGCACTAATATACTGTGAGGGCATATAAATGTGTGTTGTTTTGAGAAAGTAGCACTCTGCAGCCAGTGGCAAGTTACTGTCATAATTTATCAATTCCTTATACATATAGCCCTTTGAACCCGATCGGCCGCTTTTCTGGCCAGGGACAAGATGCGTCATAACATCATTAAATAGAAAGGCTGTTCAGTAAATGTGTGGGGTAGATCAATCAATATTTTCAACGTGCAGCCCTGAGGCTGCACATTGAAAATATTGATTGGTCTACCCAAAATAATGAATATGGACTCTTCTAATTGTTGCCATTGAACTGGCATGGAAGATACTACTAGAGTTTAAAGGGTTAAGTTTTCTGGTGTTTGGTGACAGTATTACCTCGAAAATTCATATACTAACATTTTACGGGTGCAATTTACTCCCGTCTCTGAATCACGGGAGCTTAAAACTGCACCAGTCAATTTTGTTCATTTCCAGCACTGACTATCAGAAACAAATATCAAACAAACTACCTTCTGATCACTGCTTTTGTTGGATGGATAGAATTCCATTTCGAATACTGGGTTGTCATGGTGACCAACAATCACGAAGTAATAAGTTCCTGACATTACCAGCTTCCTGTAGTACTAAGCAAGTTATCTGTTGATACCTAAAAATAGATTTTGATACAGTGAGTTCCATGTTTATTTACTGAGGATTACATGTGAGGTCACTTTCTGCATTTTAGTCTCCACAGCGAAGCCTTCATATTTCTTAACCCTTTACCTAACACAAAAGTAAGACGACACTAAGAAACAAAATTCTTGAATAACTCAATTTTTGCATTTTTGCATCAAAAACAAAGCTATGCCCTCTCATTGGAAAAAGCTTTTCAAACCTGTCATGAGGGGGCATAAGATATGTTTTTGAGACAAAAAAATAAAAAAATCGCAACATCGACGCTGTAGCTGCGACGGGTGGTTAGTCACAAAATTCTAAGTTCATCAAGGGCCATAACTCCAAGAAAAATATTTGTAACAACACATGCATTGAACAGTGGCTAGACATCAATAAGATACACTTACATGCCAAATATAAAGTCATTCCATCAAGTATTTCAAAAGTTATTGAGTTTTGAAACTCGTTGGTCACAGACCAAACGACCGACCGACCGACCGACCGACCGACCGACAACAGACAGACAGACAGACAGACAGACAGACATTGCCACTTATAGAGCTGCTAGTCGCAGCTAAAAATAAAAATTGAATGGTTATTTTTGTGAATAGTGCTGGTCGGTTTTGACAGTTACATTGGGTAATGGATTAAATGAATAACTCTAGGCTTGTTGATTGCATATATAACTTTCGAACACCAAACCATATACCATACCTTTGTATGCCAGACAAGTGATAGCGTACATAAAATCTTGCCTAAATACCCATGAGTCTCCACAGAGCCACAAAATGCCACATTTATACTGATTTGAAAAAGTTCCCCCAAGTGAATTACTCCTGGAGAACTCGACCAGTAGAAAGTATTTACGTTTGCAATGTTTTTACATCATATTTACATTGGCAATGTTTTTACATCATTGCTGGCTGCCTTGTGTAGAAACACTGTCACTTCATATACAACCGTGTACATGCATATTTATTTATTTTTTTTTTTATGTTTAAGGTTTATTTATTTATTTATTTATTTATTTAACACAGACGTTATCAAAATTTATTATTTTAAATATATTTTTTGAAATTTTTCAAAAATTTTCAACAAAACCATATCATGTGACCCCTCATTGGAACAAGCTCGACGAGGGGTCACAAGATATGGTTTTGTTGAAATTCTTTGAAAAATAATATTTTTTCAACTGCTGAATATGCATATTACATGGGTGTATGCGGCCGATTCATTGGATAAAGGGTTAAGGTTCAGTACAGCTGCCATGGACTGGTCACTTTCCACAATATTTCCCTGTAGGCAGTAATATTAGATTTCCAAACACTAATTATAGGAATAATAATCAAAAATTTTAGAAATGAAGCACTGGGTACAATCCGGTTGTTCATTTATTAAAATTTTGCTGATGATGATTTTTATTACCGGTAAATGCATGAGTGTACATCCACTACCCATGGGTGGATTACAACCAGTCCACGGTGTCTGCACAATGGCTAATTGTGACTCATGGAGATAAAGTCAAGTTTAGTCAATTGTTTATACCCATGTTGCCCATTTTAAAGGACTTCCATCCCAAGCTTTAGTGATTTGGTTATATTTTTCCAGTGAAACTGAGTGTTTACAACAGTATAACAAACATTTAAATCGAACTAACATTTACCACAATCAGCTCTGTCATTTAAACAAATAGTAAATTTTCCAAATGAGTTCTGTGTTAAATTCAAACCTCTCTGTGCCCATCAAAATCAGTCAAACATAACAACAATGTGAACAAACTTTAATCTAGGAGGGGTAGTGATGCTACAGGGATTATTTTGGGTGTCTACAGGGGCTGAATATGGGCCTCTTTCCCAATGGGCATGATTTTTCCCAATTCCCAACCAAATATTTCTCAATCACAGTCCCCATTCTGAGAAAAAGTTAATGCTCAATTGGTGTCTTGAACTGGGTGCTTGTAAGGCCTCAGAAAACCATTTGGTTTTCTGAGGCCTTATAACCACCCAGTCAGGCCTATCATGTTTAGGAGAGCGATTTATTTGCTCGCCTACTGCTCGCCTTAAAAAAATTGAGGAGGGCGAAAACTAGCTCTCCTGGCTTTAGAAAATAATGATTACCCTAACCGATCTGAGTTGGAATCTTCTCCCTATGCATTACAGTACAGTAGACATGGACTGGTCGCAATCCATTCGTGGACCAGGATGTCCATTCATGCATTTACCAGGTAATAAAAATCATCATCAGTAAAATTTTAATTGATGAAGCACCGGGTTGTACCAATCCACTGCAGCCAGGCCTGGCATTTTCAAGAGAGCGATTTATTCGCTCGCCTATTGCCCACCGTAAAAAAAAATTAAGGTGTGGGGGGGAGGGGGAAAGGTTTTCACTGAAAACTAGCCCTCCTGACCGTAGAAATAATAACCATAACAGCATATTCCTTAAATCCACATCTTTGCAGATGTTTGCTATGTTGATGGTCTCAGTTAGATGGCCACACTACACTGCCCACACCTCCGGGTCTTGCCGAGGCCTGGAGGTGTGGGAGGGGCAGTGTAGCCATCTCACAGAGACTAGCTTGTTAGTAGCACAAAATAAAATGTACAAAGCTCACAAGACAGAATTCATCAACAGTAAAATTTCATTTTGCCACGTTTAACTTTTGTAAGTTTCAGGGGAGCCAATCACTCGCCTAGGCTATACGAGGGGAACGATTTTTCGTCCTCCTGCTTTTTTAAGAATGCCAGGCCTGTCCAGTTTGGGTGCACCAACTGTCCATTAAAGTTTAAATTACTTACCTAGCACTTAGAAAGTGTCTGAATTCAAAGGCAAATGACAAGTTCTTGTTTAATTAACCTCCTGCACTCTGGTGTCAAAACACAAAAATTTCAAGTCGCCATTTTTCCCATAATACAACTAGGAATTTAATCAATTCAGTCTTGTTTGACAGAGCTCAATGAGCTCTGTGAAACAAGGCTGAATTGATTAAATTTCTAGTTTCATGATGGGAAACATTTGCAGCCTGAAATTTAGATAGTTTGACATCAGTGTGCAGGGGGTTAATAGTTTAAGTATAGTTTAACATAGACTACAGAGAGACTGAGGAGGATTCCATGGGTGACTTTTTGTTGTAAAACTTACTTGTAATATACATGGCATTTGTTAGGTATCGGTCTTAATATTCTCTGTTCAATTTGAATTTAAAAATTTCTTAGTTTTTGTATGTTTCTTCCTCTCCAAAATAAATTCCCAAATGATGCCCCCATGGCGGAAATTTTCCCAATATCATGGGCCCCGGACCCCTTCCCAAAGGCAGAAGAATCCCTGTGCTATATACCAAATATAAAAAAGATTCTGCCAGGTGGGTAAGAAGATATTTCAAGAATATTCCTCATGCTGCACGAAGTTAAAATTCAGGCTCCCACAGGGAGCCCAAATATAAATCAAGGGAATTGAACTGAACAAACTTGAAACCCCTCAGAACAAGGATGTCAATACTATTCAACAAGATAACCAGAATCATGGGTATGAACAAGCCTGAAAATGAGCAATCTGTCATTTGCAAAATGAGGTCCCAGGAGGGTGAATTTGCTTATGCTATCTCAAACAGTGGGCCAATGTATCCTCTGGGTACCTCTTTCTGTTTAGGTTTAAGACCTTGATTCAGATTAAGGTTTACATACGGTAAATTTAGTGATGCTACCTCCTGCTATGCAGGGTAGCATCACCAAATTCACCCTCTTGGGACCTCATTTTGCAGATGACAGTCTGCTTATTTTCTGGCTTAGGTATGAAGAAGAAAGAAAAGTCTGCACTTAGCCCAAATATGACTCAAGAGACTTCATTTGAACAAACTGGAATCTGAACCCCCAAGGTTGCTGCATATCAAATATCAAAAGATTCTGACTGGTGGATGTGAAGAAAAAGATTTTTAAAGGAATTTCCCCATATTATACCAAGTTAAAATTTAGGCTACCATAGAGAATCCAAATATGATCCCAGGGACTTGATTTGAACAAACTGGAATCTGACCCCACTAAGGATACATATACTTCAAACCAAATATCAAAAGATTCTGACTGATTGGTCTGAAGAAGAGGATTTTTAAAGAATATTCCTCATATACAGTTAAAACTAGAAGTCCAGTCACGAACTGTGCACTTTTCTAGGCTTAATTGCGTGTAGGAATGGCGCGCAATTGCCATATCGAATGGCATCCAAAGCACCGCAGGTTCTCCTGGTTACTCATAGCAAACACAGGCTATGTTTCTGAAATGGACCTCCGGGTTACCCGGAGGTCCATTGGCTGAAACATTACCTGTGCACAGGCTATATGTACATAATTTGATAGCCTTACTATGGTCATAACGCGTAGATTAACGTGCAGATCGACGTGCTATTTGTGAGCATTTCATGACAGGACTTCTAGTTTTAACTGTAGCACTAAGTTACTATTCAGGCTCCCATACATGTTGGGACCCCACATATGATCCTTGAGACTTGAATTGAACAAACTTGAACGGGCCTTTATATTCACCTAATTTGGGCACATCAGCTTCAAGTGAAAAATGTCCACAATATATGAGAAACTATATTATTAGTTAATATACGTACAAATAGAATATAATGCATGGCTTTTTAAGACTTATTTTGCAACATGAAAAAGGTTTTTTTTTAAATATCTTTATTTTAGAATGTTACAACAAGCTGTTCGTACCCACCTCCTAATTTGGGCACAGCCCTTACCGCCTTGAATTTGGAATAATATGAAGGCCTGAACTTGAATCGGAACCTCCTAACGATGTTGCATATCAAATATCAAAACATTGTGACTGGTAGAATCTGAAGAAGAAGATTTTAAAGAATATTCCTTATATTCCACTAAATTAAAGTTCGAGTTACCATAGGGACGGTTGAAATTTGGGTTCCCACAGGGAGCCCAAATATGAACCCGGGGACTTGGCTTGAAAAAACTTGAATCTCAACCCCTAAGGATGCTGCATGCCAAATATCAAAACATGCCAAATATCAAAACATTCCGACTGCTGAATCTGAAGAAGATTTTTAAAGAAAAATTCCTCATATTGAACTTAGTTATAATTCGAGCTCCCACAGGAAGCCCAAATATGAACCCAGGGACTTGGCTTCAACAAACTTGAATCTCATCCCAATAAGGATGCCACATACCAAATATTTAAAGGTCCTGACTTATAGATTTGAAAAAAAATATTTTTAAAAAATATTTCTCATATTATACCAAGTTAAAATTTGGGCACCCACTCTGAGCCCAAGTATGAATTCAGAGACTTGATTTCAACAAACTTCAAGTCACCCCTCTAAAGATACAGCATATCAATATCAAGAGATTTTGACTGATAGGGAGCTCAAGCCTCAAATATTAATTGAGGGACTTGATTTGAGCAAACTTTAATCTGAAACCCCACCCCCATTCCAAGCATGCTGTATACCAAAGCCCCAAATATTCTGACTGGTGGTTCTGAAGAAGATTTTTAGCTTAACTTGACAAAGTCAAGATAAGCTAATGCCACCACACATGTGGATGTCTGTTAGTCTGTGAGTCTATTCACATTTAAGGGATTCCATTGTAACTTGGTAGGATGCCTCTGTATAATATCTAGATGAGAACTTCCCCATTTGGTCGCGATCTGTCAACCGTGACGACTGCCCGATCCCAAAACCACAAAACCTTTAGCACAGTCTACAGGTCACATTTATAAACGGCTTTCATTGTAACTTGGTAAGTTGACTCCATATAATGTCTAGATGAGAACATCCCCTTCTGGTTGCGATTGGTCAACTGTGATAGGTACAGGGGCCCGAAGCCTGAAAACTTTTAGCACAGTCTATAGGTCATATTTATGAAAGGATTTCATTGTAACTTGGTAGGATGACTCCAGATAATGTCTAGATGAGAAGGTCCCCTTATGATTATGATTGGTCAACTGTGATGGCTGCAGGGACCCGAAACCCAAAAACCTTTAGCACAGTCTATAGGTCATATTTATGAAAGGATTTCATTGTAACTTGGTAGGATGACTCCAGATAATGTCTAGATGAGAACGTTCTCTTATGGTCACGATCATTCAGCTGTGGCAGCTGCCCAAGCTCAAAACCCGAAAACTCTTAGCACATTCTACAGATCATATTTTTGGAGGGATTTCATTGTAACTTGGTAGGTTGATTCCACATAATGTCTAGATGATAATGTCCCCTTTTGGTCACGATTGATCAAATGTGATGGCTACAGGGGCCCGAAGCCCAAAAACCTTTAGAACAGTCTACAGGTCATATTTATGAAGGGATTTCATTGTAAATTGGTAATATGACTCCAGATAATGCCTAGATGAGATGGTCCCCTTTTGGTCACGATCATTCAACCATGATGGCTGCCCGAAACCAAAACCTGAAAAGCTTTAGTACAGAATACAGATCATATTTATGAAGGGATTTCATAGTAACTTGGTAGGATGACTCAGTATAATGTCTAGATGAGGACATCACCTTTTGGTTACGATCGGTCAGCTGTGATGGCTACACAGGCCCGAAGCCCCAAAAGCTTTAGCAAAGTCTGCAGGCCATATTTACGAAGGGATTTCATTGTAACTTGATAGGATGACTCGTTCTGGAATAATTTCTCTCTAAATTGGTAACTCTTGTTGATATACATTAACTGTGAGGGCCACATACATTAACTGTTAGGGCCACATTAACCCACCCCTCAATTCTTTAGAGCAGTCTACACCTCATATTATTTTTATTGAAAACATAGCATACAGGGAAGAGAAATTAACATATTCCCAATTATCACCATTCTTGTCTTATTTCATAATACTTTCATAACATTGAACATTATCCTTTTCATCAAACATAACACACAGACAAGTTAAGTTACAGTGTCATTGACACTTTCATTTAAGAATATTCCTCATACTGCACTAAGTTAAAATCCCACAGGGAGCCCAAATATAAGCCAAGGGATTTGATTTGAACAAATCTGAATCTCCACAGACCAAGGATGTCCATACTATCTACATTATACTACACTCTTTATTATATTGCACCAAGTTAAAATTCGGGTTCCCATAGGGAGCCCAAATATGAAACCAGGGCTTGTTTCGAACAAACCTGAATTAGAACACTCTAAGGATGTTCTATACCGGGTATCAAAAGATTCTGATTGGTAGTCAGGCCTGGCAATCTAGAAAATCAAGGAGTGCAAACCAATTGCCCTCCTCAGATTGATTGCTTGGGAGTGCAACTGAACCTGGAATTTTCAATGCGTATACTTGTATGGTATTTTGGTTATACTCACTTCAAGGTATTAATATTGTGACTGAAAATAGTACTACATTCAGCTACATAGTGGAAAAATTGGCACACACATCTTCTCATTATTCAAAATGTTGCATTCAATTCTTATGTGACTGTCTTCTATACTCAAAATGTATCGAAATGTGACACAGTACGAGTCATGAATTATTGTAAATCAATGCGAAATTGACAAATCGTCCCCTGAGTTCCAATGTGTTCTATGCGCCATTGGAACTCAGGGGAGGAAATGATAATAGATTCTAAAGGCAGTCCCAAAAAGGTCTGGCATTCCAGAAAATCAAGGGGTGCAAAAAATTGCCCTCCTCAATTTTTTCTAGGCGTGCAGTAGGTGTGCAGCACTCCTGCACTCCTAAAGAATGTCAGGCCTGGGTAGCTCTGGAGAAGAAGATTATTTTTTGTTTAGATGAACCATATTCATTTGTTACCCTGAGTTATGGTTTTCCTTACCGAATAGGCTTAGCAACTGATCCCCCTAGTATCCAAAGGGAAGTTAGACTGAACCCAATACAGAGATTCTGCGGTGAGTGTTGTTGAGTCGTATAAACTATTGAAGATGTTTCCAAGTTACTCCTGAGTGCCTAATAATCATACATGTATGATTTTCATTTTTCAAACAAAATTCCCACCTGTATAATCCTTATTTGACCCTGTATGATTATTAATTTTCAGCAACTGAATGTGCAGAGCAGCCGCTTATCTCAAGAAGTTTGCCAAAACATACTAGTAAAGTACAAGCAAACACATGATGCAACAGAAATGTTAACTGGTAGAGAGCTGAAAGTGCATATTTGGGCTTTATTCTGAAGTACTGTTACCGAAACCTAACGACCTAATACCCAGTGGATGTGCTTCATTCGATCACAGAAATGGAATTAATTAGTCTATAAGATTTTGCCTTGGAACAATTTATGGGAGAGTGCCTATAGGCACTCTCCCATAAATTGCAACAAGTCAAAGACATGTGAAAATTATGATGATTGAAAGTGATCTAACACTTTACCACTTAAAAAGCACCAGACTTCTGCGTGATAAAAATGGCTCTCAGCATAGCAGCTGGCTCATATCTTGGAATTTTCCACCCTGTACTATTATTCAACCCTATACTATTATTAATTTTCAGCAATTTTCAACCCTGTACTATGATTAAGGACCCTGAAGTGTTATTTACTATCTTTTCATAACAAACAGAAAAACCAAACCGAAACCGTTTTTTTCCTGAAACCAAATCGAAACCGAATCTGAAAAATCAAAACCTCCCAACTCAACTGCGAAGTCCTTTCAATTTGCATGGTTTAGTCTTTTTCTGTTCATTTTATGTGATATAATACAAGCATGCTGATTTTGCAAACAGGCCCAAATAAATTAACAATTTGGATAACCTGAAAATGCTAGCATATAAAAATGAATTTTGACTCTTATTTAAACTGTTTTTGCATTCATTTCGATAATTTTCATAATCAAAGTCAGTTACTGTATATAAAGTACATGAACTTCATAGGGTGTAATCATTTTGCAGATAGTCCATGTTTGCGCTCTTTCTACATTTGTAAATTCTAGAATGCTGCGTTTGTGCTTAGAAGACCTTTGCAGTAGTGATGTGGACCGGACCGGACAGGACCACACAAGATGGTCTGGCCCACTGTCAAGGCGGCCCAGTCTGGTATGGTTCTGGTCATTCCAGTCTGGTACCCATGCCTGGACCGGTCCAAAGTGGTTTTGTCCACTCATATGTTAATGAATTGCCGTTTTCTCAAAAGTTGTTAACCTACATATTAAAAGATAAAATTGACTGCTTGCAAAGAGTGCATATATAATGTTTGATGAATTAAATATACAACTGTTCTCTGGAACCGTGTACTAATCAGGTGCTTATGATTTGATCGACAGATACAAAAAATCTTTCAATCATCATTTCTACTCTTTGATCTTTGAAAAGGCTTGTGTGACACATGCAGTCACCCCAATATCTGTTTTGGCCAACTTCTGGCATTGCAACAATGTTGCGAGTGATGAGAAGTCAGAAGTGGGCAAAATCAAAGCACGCAGCCATAAGTCGGCGGCATCAATATCAAGTGGCCGCCCACAAAGCTGCATTCAACTGAACTGCTAATACGTACAACATGGGGAATGTGATATCTATATATGCGACTGCTATGTTTTAATGGCATCAAATATTCAACTGGAAAATACCGGACCAGGAGTGTAAAGTAAACTGGTCCAAACTACATGTAGTCCAGTGGCACCCAGTCCAGACTGCGGTCCAGGGGTGGACTGCGGACCAGACCGGTCCAGGGCAGTCCAGTCCACTTCACTGCTTTGCAGTGACATTTCCATGTAAAAGCTGCAAGAACATAAACATAAAGTAAAAAACACTTCAGACTCCTTTAGTTGGAAAAAAACGCAATAGTTTGTACAACATCATTTAACAGAAAAAAGCCCCATCTCTAAATATCTTCATTGGGTTCAGCCTAACTTTCCTTTGATCATTCTTAGGGGTTCTAGGGGGATTTGTTACTTAGCCTATTGAGACAGAAAAAAACACATACATTAGAGGAACAAATTAATAAAGTTTCTTAAATCGATGCAGTGTTCTCACTATCATATTTTCTCCTTTATTGGAAAAAATGTGACAATGAAAATGCGACCTATTCACCCCCTTTCCGGATAGATTGTGTGACAAGAGTCCATTGTGGCCACTACTCCAATTCTTTCCCAGTAAGGTAGGTTGCTCAGTTTATGCACAAATGCGGTAAAACCATTTTGACGGTTTTTGACGGTTTTTGCTGGGTTCTGCGGTTCGATTTTCCAGTTTGCCACAAAAAATGGAACTGAACGAGAAAACTGAAAAAACACTTGGCTCTATACCATGCTCATATCCATATTTCTACACAAGCCAGAAAATAAGCAGACTGTCATCTGCAAAATGGGGTCCCCAGAGGGTGAATTTAGTGATGCTACCCTGCAGAGCAGGGTAACATCACTAAATTTACCCTCTGTGAACCTCAATCTGATTCAGGGTCTCAAAACTAAACAGAAAGAGGTACCCAGAGGATAAATTGGCCCACTGTATGGGATAGCATCATCAAATTCACCCTCTGGGGACCTCATTCTGCAAATGTCAGACTGCTTATTTTCAGGCCTGTTTCTACAATTGATTTACAGTTCATTGCAGAATGCAGAAATTCAACTGTTTTACATTTATTTTTGAATACCAAACAGCAATCTGAAAAAACTCAAAATACCAAACAGCACTCTAAAAAAAACAAAAAAATGGTTAGTTAAAAACAAAAAAAAAGGAGAGCTCGACAATTCAGAATTTTGATGGACCTATTGGAAGGTTGCCCCATCACATGTTCATTAACCTTTTGATCTTTTGCCCCAATTTTGGGGGGTTAACCCTCTACCTCACATAGCTTTCCCCAAAATATCCTGAACTTCATGATTAAAACTTTTCTCTCAAATTTTCAATAGAAGCATACAAATATGGATATCATTGGAACCAGCTGATTCAGCTGGTTCCAATGATATCCATATTGGTATGGATTTATTGAGAAATTGCCATGATGTCTGAGGTTGTGTAAGCCACATTTAGGCTAATTTTTTCTGGGCATTTTTTCCATTTTCTTAGGTAAAGGCTTAACCTCTTGGTTAACCATTACAATTGGCAGATTTGGGGACGTGAATTTTGTTGAGAAATAAAAGTCATTATGATTTATAATAATTTATCTTTTATCATTGTTACATGTCTTCTTATGTCATTACCTTTCAATCAAATCTCCAATTATGAAACTATTTTTTGGTTAACCTATAAACAGGTCTCCCAAAAATCTTTTTGCATAACCTATAGGCAACCCGTCCTATATGTTGCCTCAATTGTCAAGCCCTGAAAAGGTGAGTTAAATGCCAAGATTGTTTAACCCTTTACCCAACGTAACGGCCAAAACCGGCCAGCGCTATTCTCAAAAATCGCCAATTAATTTTCAAAATATTTTCATTTTTTGTCTCAAAAACATAGGTTATGACCCCTCGTTGGAACGAGCTCGTTCCAACGAGGGGTCATAACCTATGTTTTTGAGACAAAAAATGAAAAAATTTAGTTATTCAAGAATTTTTTTTGCAAGTGTTGTCTGCTTTTCACGTTAGGTAAAGGGTTAAAACATTTTCTGTTGTGTTGAAAAAATCCACCATTCAAGTCTTTTAATACATAAACAGAGAATAAAATCTTGAATTTTGAAAAAACCTATTTACCGTTCATCTTGATATAATAAAGAGGATCGATTACAGCACAGCCATCATGGACGGGTCAAAATCTATGGTATGGGTGAGCATTTTTCCACGCATATAATTCACAAATGATCCGCTCGAACACCTAGCGAAATTTCCACCAATGAAGCACCAGGGTACCGTAACTCCGGTGCTTCATTGGTAGAAATTTTGCAAGGTGTCAGAATGGATCATCTGTGAATTATATGGGTGGAAAAAATGACAACCCGTGGATTCTGATTTCACATCTGCAGTAACCACTGGGGGCATCAGCTGTCTTAGGGAGTTTGAGCATTGAAGAGAGGGGTCTTCCCAAAGGAACATTTTAAAAACAGTGCTATTAAATAAGGTGATAAGGCACAACTTCTTGTTGAACTGTTTGTAGTTCCAGACGAACAACTTTTTGGTTATCTTTTTTTCATTTAGATAAACACAAGAGGAATGATAAAATCATTCCTCTCAAATTTTATGGCCGGCATAAAGTCTTAAAGACCTCCATCTGAAGAAACAACCACTCTTTCATCAAACATATTGTTTGTTAAAAAACTTTTTTGTGTGTTTTTGCCTTTCTTCTCTTGTTTTTTTTACTTTCTCTTTTCTGACCATTCACTCATAATTAACTCATTGTGTATCATTCACAAATGATGGGATTAGCAATCAGCCACATCAATAGACAATACAATTATGGCCAATCAAGTTCTGGCTGCTTCATTCAAACACACTTTGATATTGTCACTACATATCTATAATTATTTATTTATTGGTGTTTAAGATCAGATATTTCTGGACAATGGCTAATCATGACAGCGACAGTTTTACGGGTGGAGGAAGCAGGAGTACCCAGAGAGAACCACTGAGCAACGGCGAGCAAAGTTCTGTCAGCTCCCCAACATACGAACTCCACACAAGCAGGGTTAGCATTGTTTGAAGACAGGTGCACCATCGACATGCAGTACGCCTTAGTACACAACGTAACCGTGCCCCCACATAGGCAATGTGGTGAAGTGTCTTGCCCAAGGACACAACGCGGTTGCCGCAGGTGGGATTCGAACCGAGGACCTCTCAACTTTTTATTGGTGTTTAAGGTCAGATATTTCTGCACAATGGCTAATCATGACTGCGACAGTTTTAGGGTGGAGAAAGCAGGAGTACCCGGAGAGAACCACTGAGCAATGGCGAGCAACTGTCAGCTCCCCAACATACGAACTTCACACAAGAAGGGTTAGCATTGTTTGAAGAAAGGTGCACCATCGACGTGCAGTACGCCTTTGTACACAACGTCCCCGTGCCCCCATGTAGGCAATGGGGGTGAAATGTCTTGCCCAAGGACACAACGCGGTTGCCGCAGGGGGGATTCGAACCGAGGACCTCTCGGCTTGCAGCCTGCACCTCTAGACTCTACCTACTGAGCCACAGCGCCCTCCACCACTAAATATCTATACGCACACACTTTTTCAGTTTTGTGGTACGAGCCGGGTACGAACCGGGTTAAGATATTATCAAGATTGATGAACTGTGTTCACTACACGAAAAACAGGAGTTCGAGTCACGTGACATCCAGATTCTAAAAGCGAGAGACTGGGCTTTTCGCCATGATAATTCGAGCTGTCAAGATGTATTGATTTATTACTCCTCGATATATTACTTGATTCCTGCTGTTGATATGTTTATATAATTAATTCTTCAAGATGTATAATTGATGCTGCTTATATTGATATTTTTACCACCGTTTCTACGGACTCTTGTTGACATGTTATGGCATCCTTAAAGTTGGACTTGTGCGTTGCCTAGAGGACTCTCAACGGCATTGTGACGCTGTGAGTGTGAACAGATTTATGGACTCAACTTTACACAGTATTGGTGTGAGGCATCGCCAAGGACATTAGGTATATTTAACCTCTGTATAATAACAACAAGCCCATTGTCATTCGTCCAATAGCCTGTTTCCCACGATCATTTCCTTCCATAGTGTGACCCCCAATATAGCGGTTACATTATTATGGCGCTGCGAGCATTCGGCCCTGCGTTGGACAACAATAAAATAATTAATTAAATTTGATCAAAAGAAACGGCAAAAATAACATCAGCTTCAAAAACAAAAAAAAAAAAAAGGATATCAGCAATTTCGCACCCCAGTAAAGTTGAGCCAATAAATTAGGACCAAATTTTTTTGACTTTTCAAATTCAATTTTTTCAACATTTCAACTTTAGATTTTTTGCATGTCATGATTTATTTATACCAATATTTTTGGCAACTTTTCATATCAAATTAAATTATTAAAATTTGATGTGATTTTCTAAATAAATTGTTCATCTTATTTTTTTATGTCAATTGCCTCATTGACTTTTGCATTTAAAGTCAAAGTATTAGTTGTTTATTTAAATTCAAATATATTTTGTATAGACTTGAAGATATTGTAGAACCAAATACTGTTTCAATTCCAAAAATTTTGAATTGAATTTTCGGCTGAAATTAATAATTGTACATATTAAATAATAATTTATTTTTTTTGGCCGAGTTACAAATTGCTGATTTTAATAAAAAATGTTAACTTTACATGTAGCATCAATTACTGAGAAACAAAAGTTGAGCGGCAGTTCGGCATCGTTTTTCAGTAAATGAAAATATTTTTTTGAATTTGAATTTACTACTGGAAGGCAAAAAGTTGAGCAATAGTTCGGCATTGTTTTTCCAGTAAATAAGGTCTGAAAAACACAAGTTGAGCGGCAGTTCGGCATCGTTTTTCAGTAAATGAAAATATTTTTTGAATTTGAATTTACTACTGGAAGGCAAAATGTTGAGCAATAGTTCGGCATTGTTTTTCCAGTAAATAAGGTCTGAAAAACACAAGTTGAGCGGCAGTTCGGCATCGTTTTTCAGTAAATGAAAATATTTTTTGAATTTGAATTTACTACTGGAAGGCAAAATGTTGAGCAATAGTTCGGCATTGTTTTTCCAGTAAATAAGGTCTGAAAAACACAAGTTCAGCGGCAGTTCGGCATCGTTTTTCAGTAAATGAAAATATTTTTTGAATTTGAATTTACTACTGGAAGGCAAAATGTTGAGCAATAGTTCGGCATTGTTTTTCCAGTAAATAAGGTCTGAAAAACACAAGTTGAGCGGCAGTTCGGCATCGTTTTTCAATGTTTATAAAAATTGTTTTGTTTTTTTTTGAAAACTAAACTTTCAATACAAATTTACTTGTGAAAAACAAGTCGAGCGAAAGTTCGGTAAAGTTTTTTGCATTGAGTACAATTTGTGTATACTGATATATTTTTGAAAAACCAAGGTTGAGCGGAAGTTCGGACATAGTTTTTCAATATATCAGATTTGAACAGACATAAATCAAGTGATAATAAAGTATTGTCAAATATACTGTATCACTAAATAATTACAAACAAAAATGTCCAGTACTGAACAACCAAAAATCCAAATAAATAAATGCTCATTTGTTCAGTTGCTCGAGTTACCTGGTGTAGGCCACAACATTGCACCTGTTTTACTCAAAACTCGAGCAAGATATATAAACTTGGATGAAGATCTAGTAAGATCCATACCGAGATTGAGATGGACACCAGAATTAGAAAATATGATCGACTACACACCTCATAATGAGGGGGATGATGATCAAAGATCAAAAGATATGTGTAGCATTCAGGCTAAACAAGAAGCCGAGGAGGATTTGTTAGCTAGCCCTCTTAGCTCGCCTGTTAAAAAAATTGACACCGACACGGCATTATCATCGCCAACAACATATATTAAAAAAGTTTCAACAGTAATTGATAATGCAAATAAACACCCCCCTCAAAATCCTGGAAATATTAGAAATATTCAAAATATGGGAGGAAATAATAGCACTGGTATGCAAAATATAGGAGGAAATTCATCAATAGATGGGAACCAACAAATATTTCAAAATCCATATGTGGCACAATCTCAACAAAATTTCGTAAATAGGCCACAACAACCCATCCAAGGCCAATCAGCACCCACTTATATGCCACCCATGTATCCTCCTATGGGGTATCCCTATCCATACCCTCCTCCACCACCTTTCAACTGGCCATCTCAACCAAATCCATATACGCCAATTCCTCCGCCGCCAATACCAAATTATCAACAACAGACACCTGTGCAAAATCAGTCTGTTAATAATTATAGAGTACAAACACCTCAACAAAATCAGCAGCAGTACTCGAATGTTACTTCAGAACATAAAACTCCACAATATCAAAATGTGTATGAGGATAGAAGGAATAAGAAGAATATTCAATATCCCAAATCATTAATGTATGACGGCACCACAAATTGGCGAGCATACAGGACAAAATTTTTAAAATATGCCGATTTACAAGATTGGTCTACGCAAGACTGTACAGATAATTTATGCTGGTGTTTAATAGGCAAGGCCAGCGAGTACTATGCGCTACTGTTAAAGCGCAACCCAACGATTAGATTCGGGGAATTGTTAGAAAAACTGGAAAAAAGATTTGGGTATCAGGACTTACCAGAAACTGCCCAGGTAGAATTTCAGAGCATTTCACAAAAAGAAAGCGAACCTTTACAAGAATGGGCAGACCGAATTTTATCCTTGGGAACTCGTGCTTTTCAAGATCTACCTGATGAGCACATGTATAAACAGGTCATTTTTCGATTCTGTCATGGGGTTATCGACAAAAAAGCGGGTCAGCATGCAGCTAATACCAGACCCACAACAATTGAGCAAGCCATCGACTCAATTAGGTGGTACCAACACACAAATAAAGCTATCCATGGCTCATATGATGAATCTAAAATTGAAAATTTTAATAAATCTGACTCGGATACAAAACTAAGAAGCCCCAGTAAACCGATTGTAGTCGAGGCAGCTTCTCTTTTTGAGAAATCAAAGAATACAACAATCGAAAAAAGACTGTCTCGACTAGAATCTCAGATGTCATCAACTATTTCCACCGTCGATGATTTAAAATCAGGCATGTCCGATATTTTATCAAAATTAAATGAGATCGGCAGGGCAATAAATAGAAAATCAAGAACGCCGAGCCCATCACCCTCGCCCACACGTAACGAAAACAGTAAATGTTTTAAATGCGGGGGCACCGGACATTTTCAAAACGTATGTCCATCTAAGAGCCCTATCAATCAATCATCCAGGGTGAGGTTTGAAAAAACAGAGCAAAAAAACTTGAACGGGTCAAAGAAAAAAGAGGTCCAACCTTGACCCAAGGTGTTCAGGACCTCCAAATAGTCAACAACACTTCAGTACCTCTGGATGATCAACAAAACATTACCGAAATAACAATTTGTCAATTGAACTGTTGTTCCATGTATACAGTTCTATTAGAAATCGAAGAAATTCCAATCACAGCAATTATCGACACTGCGGCCGAAGTTACTATCATAAGTGACAAATTATTGGAGAGATTTGCTAGAAAACCACAAATCATTCAAAAAGTTAAAATGAGAACCGCAGGTCGGGAACTTACAATGTTTGGTCATCTATTAGATTCGGTCTCCATCAAATTGGGATCACAAAAATTTATAGAAAATATTTATGTTGCTCCTATCGAAGATGACATGCTATTGGGGTTGGATTTTCTTAGAAAATATGAGGCAAAAACTGATTTTAAGAATAATATACTAAAATTGGGTAATGATAAGATCACATTACATTTTGAACCACGTAATGAATCACCCAGAGTTGCAGAAGTCAGAGTGAGTAACCAAATGAAAATTCCACCAAACACATTGTGTATGTTACCTTGCTCTATTAATGTAAACTTAACAAAATATATGATAGAACCAGTAAATGGACTTGAGCTTTGGGTACTACCATCTTTGTATCAGGATAATGAAAACCCCAAAGTTTGTCTAATAAATTTTAATGACAATAATGTTACAGTTAAACAAAATCAATTGGTTGCTCATGCTGAAGAAGTAGATATGTGTCAAATTATAGACCTCTTGACAGAATCACAAAACGGGGAAAGCAGTGGCCCTGAAACTAAACTTGATTTTAGTAATGAATTTCAAACGAATTTGAATTCAAGGGAGCAGAACTCACAGCCAAGTTTTGTTCAACCCAGTTCAGTAAACACAGGGGAGCAAAATTTACAACCAAATTTTGTTCATTCCAGTTTACATGCAACAAATAAACAGATTGATAAAACCTCAGTGGAGCAGAATTTGAAAAATAATTCTGTTCATGCACGGGTAGACAGTCTAAATAAAATTCAAGCTGTTGAAACTTCAAGGGAGCAGGATTCGGAATATCATTCTGTTCATTTAGGGTTAAACGGCTTGAATGATTCTCGGACTGATAAAACCTCAGTGGAGCAGAATTTGAAAAATAATTCTGTTCATGCATGGTCAAACAATCTAAGTAGTCAAACTGTTAAAACCTCATGGGAGCAGGATTTTGAAAAGAATTCTGTTCATACCAGGTTAAACAGTTCACATAACTCTTGTAATGACCCAAACTTGAAAATATCATCAATCTCAGAATTACCCTTATCAAAAATTGAGATGATTAAAAAGGAAATTCCAGATTTTTTAGTGGATTTAACAGTAAGATCGTCCAAAGAGTTAAATGTTCATCAGCTAAAACAATTGATTGAACTCCTACTTGAATATCAGGACGTTTTTGCAAAAAATGAATTTGATTTGGGTAATTTTACGGAAATAGAACACAAAATTGATACAAAAGATGCTAAACCCATTAAACATCGCATTCGTCGCACTCCTGTAGGATTTGAAAAGGAAGAGGAAGAACATTTAAATAAAATGTTAAGTGCAGGGGTCATTCAGCCTTCATGTTCAGAATGGGCTGCCGCACCTGTTTTAGTAAGAAAACGGGACGGGGGAGTACGATGGTGTGTTGATTATAGAGCCTTAAATGCAGTTACAGTTAAGGATATGTATCCTCTGCCACTAGTGGAGGAATGCTTGGACACTTTGGCAAACAATGAATGGTTTTCAAAGTTAGATGCAAATTCAGCATATTGGCAGGTTTCAATAAATGAAAAAGATAGACAAAAAACTGCTTTCATTACTAAACATGGCCTATTTGAATTTGTGAGAATGGGTTTTGGATTATGTAACGCCCCAGCTTGCTATTCTCGTATTATGAATTTTGTACTACAAGGATTAAATTGGAAAATTGCATTGGCATTCCTCGACGATATTGTCACATTGGGAAAAAATTTTACTGATCATTTGAATAATCTTGAGGAAGTTTTAGACCGTTTCAGAAAATATCAATTAAAATTAAAACCTAAGAAGTGTGAATTTTTTAAAAAACAAATTGAATTTTTGGGACGAATTGTAAGCAAAAATGGTATGGAAATTGGAGATGAGGCTATTGCGACAGTTAAAAATTGGCCCAAACCTACTAATTCCAAGGAGGTAGAGAGATTTTTGGGCTTATCAAATTATCATAGAGCTTTTATAAAAGATTATTCCAAAATATCATAACCATTATACAATCTAACAGGTAAAAATGCCTTTATATGGGGTGAGGAACAGGAAAAAGCTTTTATACAAATTATAAATCTGCTTACTACTGCCCCAATTTTGGCTCTTCCAAATAATGAAGACCCGTTTATTTTAGACACTGACTCCTCTGATAATGCCATTGGGGGTGAATTAATACAAATTCAAAATGGGATTGAACGAGTTATTGCATATGGCAGTTTCGTTTTAAGTCCCGAGCAAAGGCGATACTGTACTACCCGAAAAGAATTATTGGCTGTCATTAGATTCACAAGGCAGTTCAGGCATTATCTTTTGGGAAGACAATTTGTTGTAAGAACTGACCACAACAGCTTGACTTGGTTATTAAACTTCAAGCAACCCCAAGGTCAAATAGCTCGTTGGATGGAAGAATTGAGCCAGTATAATATGGTTCTCCAGCACAGACCTGGGAATAAACATGGCAATGCGGATTCACTATCTCGTATACCAGAAACTGAGTACTGCCCAAACTACCAATTTGGCGTTAGAATAGAGGACTTGCCATGTCAAGGGTGCCCCTATTGTAGGCGAGCACATCAAAAATGGAATTCCTTTGCCACAGAGGTAGATTATGTAGTGCCTTTATCTTCTCGAGATAGGGAGTCAAGTGATCATGTATCAATTTCCCAGGTCAAACAAAATGAAAAGGCCCCAGTTGATAGACAGCCAGTATTTGAAACAACCAATGTAGGAACTGAGGGTTTTAATGAAAATTACTGCCCCGAAATGGTTTCAGTTCCATGGGATCCTGGGGGTTTAGGAGAATGTGAAAAATCACCCTTGATGAGTACATTAGAATCATTTAAAGAGCTCACATCAAGTAATGACCCTTGGGAAAGTAGTGGTTGTTGGAAAATCTATCCAAGTGTAAATAATGTTGAAAATCCTTTGCCATTTACTCATGTGGATTTAGCATTTGAATCAGAAAATTTTGAAGTCAAACAGTGTAAAAATGTAAATGTCGAAACCGATGGGTATTCTGGATTTTCTTTATCAGATTTTAGTTGTGAAGATTGGGTGGATTCTCAAAAGAAAGACCCAGATATATTAATTTTGAGGAGATGGTTGAAACACTCTGAAGAACCATCCGAAGGTGAAATCTTTTTAGCAAGTTCTGCCTCAAAATATTATTGGATCAACAAATCATTGTTTTTTTTAGAAAATGAAATAATTAAAAAAGGAAGCGATTCAGCGTCTTCATGTATTTTGGTACCAAATTCTCTCACCAAAGATTTAATTATGTTGAATCATGATATCCCCTCGGCTGGTCACCAGGGCATTGATCGAACCACAGCAAAAATAAAGCAATTATATTATTGGTATGGAATGACACGAGATATTGAAAATTTTGTACTTACTTGTGTCAAATGTAACAAAAATAAAAAGATTTCTAGAAAGGGCAAATACAATTTGACAAAGTTTCACGCAGGTGCCCCAATGGAACGTGTCCATTTAGATTTTCTCGGACCGTTGCCTAAAAGTAAGAAAGGAAACGAATATATACTGATGATGGTAGATCAATTCACCAAATGGGTGGAATGTATACCGCTACCATCGCAAACAGCAGAAGTAACTGCTCAAGCAGCAGTGAATGAGTTTTTTTCTAGATTCGGCTATCCTTTCCAAATATTTACAGACCAAGGTAGAAATTTTGAGAGTAATCTCTTTTCACAAATATGCGAGCTATTAAGAATTCATAAGACACGAACTACGCCGTACAGACCTTCAGCTAATGGTCAGGTTGAGAGATACAACCGTACCTTATTGGACGCTATTCGTTGTTTTATTGATAAATCACAACATTTATGGGATGAAAATTTAGCCCAGATTGCTGGAGCCTTGCGGTGTTCAGTCAATCGAAATACAGGATATACCCCAAACAAACTAATGTTGGGTCGGGAAATTAACCAGCCTGCTGACCTTATGTATAGAGTGCCACGTGAATCAGAACCCAAAAATGAAGATTTAAATGAATATGTAGCTCATTTGGGGGAAACCATCAAACTTGCCCATGAATCGGCTCGTTCTACTTTAAAGACCTCGCAAGAAAGAATGAAAAGAGATTACGATTTGAAAGTTCTTGTTAAAAATTATAATTGTAATGACCTTGTCTACATTTTTGACTCCTCGACAAAAAAAGGGAAATGCAAAAAAATATCCCCTGTATGGAAAGGACCAGGGGTCGTAACATCAAAATTAACACCCTATCTTTATGAAGTGAAACTAAACAATTTGACCTTCATTATCAACCATGATCGAATGAAACTCTGCAAAGATAGAGTTGTTCCTAAATGGATAACAAATTATTTCAACAGAAGCTCAAGGGAGCGACCTGAGGAGAATAATGATTCAACTCAGGAAGTTCATTATTGCATCTGTCGGAAACCAGATAATGGAACATTTATGATTCAGTGTGACTTCTGTCACGAATGGTTTCATGGATCATGCGTTGATATAGAAGCTGATGAAGCTAAAAATTTAGACACATATCAGTGTCAAGCATGTACATAAATATTTTCAGCAGAATAATTGTTTTTATGTGTTATATAAAAGCTGATGAAGCTAAAAATCTTGAGACAATGTATTGTTGATCTTGTACAAAGGTGTTTTGGTAAAACAATGGTTTTTATCTTTTAATTCAGGAAAAATGAATAAGCAATGTTTTGTTGATGAGGTGAAAAGGATGACTGCTGCAGGAAAATTATATAGGCCAGTCAATAAATTGGTATTGGAGCTTGGTTTGGTTTCAAGAAATATATTAAATCAGGAAGAGATGAATGAATTAGTCAAACAACAATATAATATTGCCAAACGCAATAAAGACGCAAATTACATCAGTTTATTACGAAGAGATGGTCAAGTAATATACTCCAATTCCTGGCTAGATGAACATCTACCACCTCTGGACGGAAAGAAATTTACTGTTAAGACAGCTAAACCAACTTCACATTCATGGTCACCATGCAAAGATGTACGTTTGAAAACTCAGCCCGGTCTTCAAACTGTTAGAACGACTGTATCAGCCTCCTCTTCCTCGACAAATGAAAATTCAGCAGCATCCAAGGAAAAAGTAACCTCAGATAATACATCCAGTGGGTTCGACGGTTGCTTGGGAGATGTCCCTACGGGTGCTACTGCTACTGTGGATCAAGTCCCTCTGCCTAAGGTGAGCGACTTGGTTAAAAAGACAGAAGGTGTGGCATCTGGGGGGAAGTCTGCTCGGGTATCAAGGGAGCCTAAGTCTTATCCTGGTTCATCTGTTAGTGATGGCGGTCCGATGGGCGGAGTGATGTCTGATTTTGAGATCATTTTATCTTCAGAAGGTAAACGTAAAGTTATGGAAACTGATATCACTGTGCCTAGCGGTCAGTCAGCATTTGTAAGGGAGCCAAGGACCTTGGAAATTAAAAAGAGAACTCTAGAAGAATCTCCTCATTCACGACAATCGAGAGAATTTACTACAAAGAAATTATGCAGCAACCCTACTGTAGCTACAACAGCATCATTGGACCTCAGACAAATTACCACTAGCTCATCAATGCCTGAAGATTTGCATATTGAAAAAGTTACTGGGAAGAAAAGCGGCTCCAAATGCCCTATTTCTACTTGTGGAGTGGTCACGAAGAAAATGAAGAAACATTGTTACTTTTATCATCTACCAGTAGCATTGTGGGATGGAGATTTGGGATGTGATGATAACAGTCCTGCTAACCAAATGATTGTATTGCAGAAGCTTTGTTCTCTCCTCATCGGATCGACTGGTACTCTACAGGAGTTAACCCATTTTATATCATCTTTAGAACGTCTTCCTAGAGATGTGGCTGTATCTCCTTTAGATGAAATGGCAATGGTAAAATTATGTAAACATCAAAATTGGCAGATTCCACAGTCATTTACACTTCAGCCATGTAATTCACCTGCTGTAGTATTACATTGGAGAGTGGCTATGATGTTGATCAACAAATTATCACCGGCTGATAGAAAATCTCTTCAGTTATGGGATGGTCATAGTAGAAATGTCAACAAACTTTTTACGAAGAGAAAACCAATCATCTCTGGCAATCCAACTGAATCTTCTTCCCACACTATTACTACAACTTCAGCCAGTATTGCAACTTCAGCCAGTATTGCAACTTCAGATAGTATTGTATCTGCACCCAGCATTGTAACTTCAACCAGCAAAGAAAAACAGGGAAAATGTACACAACAACGGGCGGCTCTTGATCAAAAATATGACCTCAAAATCACTGTCAGGAATTCATCGTCCAGTAAGGTACCACTTTATTCCGAAGATGCCAATGAATCTGCATTAATTGCTATAGACAGCCATTTTCACTTCGATAGAACCTGTAGAGAATTGAAAATTACATCAACATCAATAGAAGATATGTTGCACTACATGCCAAGAGAACCTTTAGTCAAGGTCAAACTCATCGGTGGGGTGGACATACATTGTGACCCAGAAAACTATAATTTTACACTTCCTAGTAGAGCATCATCTTGGAAGGTAGCCATTGGAGTTCATCCAAAGAAAGTAGACAAATTGAGTATATCCAGATTTGATCACCTAAAAGAATTAATTGACTCACCCAGCGTCAGTGCTGTAGGAGAGATTGGTTTGGATCATACTGTTAATCCCATGTACTGGAAGAAACAGGAAGAAGTTTTGGAAGAAATACTGGATATCTGCACCAAAAGAAAGCCTATTATTATCCATGTTCGTGGCACAAATGCTACAGATACTGCTGCAAATTTCTCGAAATGTCTAGAGGCTGTCAAGCGGAATTGTGCACCTACACAACGAATTCATCTGCATTGCTTCACTGGTGGCAGAGGCCAGTTATATGCCTGGAAGGATTATTTTAAGAACTGCTATTTTGGTTTTACTGGTCTTGTCAAAAGCTTTAACAAGGAACAGATTTTGGCTTTGAGAGAAGTACCAACAAATCGTCTTCTGTTGGAAACGGATTCACCGTATTTTGGCTGGGCATGTGGGACAGATATAAACACTCCGTCTTTTATAGGTATGGTAGCACAAATGGTCTCTCGGGAACGAGAAGAAACACTTCTAGAGATCCTTAATATCACTACTGCAAACGCACAACAGCTTTACAGTATTTAGAAGAAAAATATTTGATATTTTTAATTCAGCAGCACAACAAAATTATCTTGAAATATATAACTTCAGAAATGGTATGGAGCTTTATAGAACTGGGAGGAGTGTGGTACGAGCCGGGTACGAACCGGGTTAAGATATTATCAAGATTGATGAACTGTGTTCACTACACGAAAAACAGGAGTTCGAGTCACGTGACATCCAGATTCTAAAAGCGAGAGACTGGGCTTTTCGCCATGATAATTCGAGCTGTCAAGATGTATTGATTTATTACTCCTCGATATATTACTTGATTCCTGCTGTTGATATGTTTATATAATTAATTCTTCAAGATGTATAATTGATGCTGCTTATATTGATATTTTTACCACCGTTTCTACGGACTCTTGTTGACATGTTATGGCATCCTTAAAGTTGGACTTGTGCGTTGCCTAGAGGACTCTCAACGGCATTGTGACGCTGTGAGTGTGAACAGATTTATGGACTCAACTTTACACAGTATTGGTGTGAGGCATCGCCAAGGACATTAGGTATATTTAACCTCTGTATAATAACAACAAGCCCATTGTCATTCGTCCAATAGCCTGTTTCCCACGATCATTTCCTTCCATAGTGTGACCCCCAATATAGCGGTTACATTAGTTTGTTTGGAGCAAAAAAATATATAAAATGTTAAGATCTCGGTCCTGATATGTATTAAATCACATTTTTTAAACTAAAATGTTATTTTTTTATGTCAATCCGTGTCATTTAGTGCCATTCTGATGTTTAGAAGGACCATCTTTTTCAATATTTGATGTTCCGGGCTGTTCCGGGGAACTCTTTTCCGTCGAAATGTTCTTTCAGAGAAAAGTCCAGGATTCAGGCTGTGAAAAACCGCAGTTAATGGCCGATCAAAGAGGACCCATATTAGAGAGCAGGCTTTTGGCAAATTATTACCATGGATAATTTCCGCTGAAAACTGAACACAGAAAAAATTACATCGAACTTGCGAAACATGAATGACAATGCACGTAATTCGAATGGACGACTCCAGCACAGATTAATAGAACGGAAACCACAAGAAGGAATGTTGGTCAAAACTTGTTGCAGCGACAACTCGGTAAGCGACAGTGTGAATTGTTAATCACATTGCGACTTGGTAATCAGTTCTCTTTGTGGCTGTCTGCAATTCCAATCAAAGCCTGTTTCTCAAACTCAACATACATATTGTGCGCTGTGCATTTGAAGGAGAATGAGCTCCACGATCTTCAAAAGATACAAAACAAAGAAACCGCAAATAACATGATCAGCATTATCTTCAATTCAGTACATGGCCTCTCACGACTGAGTACCCTGTTGCATACGAAGAAATTTCTACTGACCTATCAACGCTTTACAGAGATAGCAAATATTTGGCATTATCTTGTAATGTGGACTTATTATCTGAAGTTCACCTACATGCCAACTAACTCTAATACGGTGAGACTACTTACCGAGAACAAATTAAAATAATAAATAAAGGCAAAAATAAATATTAATTGTTAGCATATAGGTGCCCTATGTTGTATATAAAATAAGAAAAAGCAAATTTAAAGCTTTTAGACCGACTCAGTCTGTGGTGATGCGGATTATTTATCAATTTCGGATTCGCCGCCAAGCCGAGAAGAGACTACTTCGTTTCAGTCAACGACCAACACAAAGACAAACTCGGTCTATATATCTTGCATTTACACGAATAAATCGATGGTTATATCACATATATTGCTCCAACGGACTAAATTATATGCCTGCACATATATTTAAACCTTTTAAACAACTCTTTCTTACTTATTTTCTTTCACCTCGGTATCCCTCTGTACTTAGTAGGACCCGTTATTTATGAACAGTTTCTTGCTAAACTCGGGCTACCTTTGTCGGTAAATAGATATTTATAGGCAATGAAATGATGAAAGTGAAGAGACAAAGAATTTTAAATTTCAAAACTACTTCCCAAAGGAAGTGGTTTTGAAATTTAAAATTGCTCACCTCTTTATTTCACCAGTTGATTGCCAATAAGTTCTTTATATAAATGCTTTGATTGTGATTAGAGAGTTTGATTAACGTCTGATTAATTAAGTTGGTTTATTATGAAAGACAATAATTATGTAAATCGATAATTTAATATTGATACATATAGAATTGACAGATTGACTACCGTAAATCCTTTTCAAAACCTTTTTCATCTCCGGTAATTGTTTTCTCAACGATTTCCTTAAGTCACCATATAATTATAAATATGATTAGACAATCATGTTATAAAATCAGTTACAGGAGTACGTAGACATAAATCTTCTAGAAAAGAGATCGTTTTAATGGAATTGTTTTCTTGTAATTGATTGGAAGATACGAGCACTACAGTCCAATAAACTGTAAGAAAACAATTATTTATAAACTAAATAAAACTGTTTTATTGCAATTTGGTGTGCCAAATGGAGAAAAAAACTGAACGCCAATAAAACCCAACGAATCACCTCTACCCGCAAAACAAAGAACCGTGACTTTGACCTCAAGCTAATGGATAAAGTCCTCCTAGAATGCAAAGAGGCGAAATTCCTTGGCATCACCATCGATCAAAACCTATCTTTTAATAAACACACCAACGACAATGCCAGTAAAGCAACCAAACGTATTAATTTACTAAAAATGTTAAAGGGAACTTCCTGGCGAGCCAATCAATCTACCCTACTCAAACTATACAAAGCCTTCGTGCGCAAAGTACTCGAATATGGGGCCATCATCCTAACTGAGCTCAATCAAACAAATATGGGGAAAATACAGAAGGTCCAAAATCACGCGCTTAGGGTCGTCCTGAGTGCCCCATGGGATGCACCTATCAAAACACTCCATGATAGAGCCGAAATACCCACTATCAAAGACCGCCTTGCCTCCCTAGCCGCGAAAAATCACGACCGGTTAGTTCACAGCCAACTAATATCCGAACTACAGGCAATCTGTAAAAGCAGACAAAAATCCCAGAACTCCGCTACTTAAGGGAAATACTAACTAGGACTTATAACTGAGGGCAAGACAGGAAAAAAACACCTCTGGGTGTGGCTCTGTGTGTAAGCCTGTTCTTCGCTACCTCAATTATCTAAAATAGGCCGATCATAAAACTAGGACAAGACAGGAAAGTAACACCCCCGGGTGTGGCTCTGTGTGTAAGCCTGTTCTTCGACTCAAAACAAAATTGGGAACGAGAAGGTGAACTAACAGGCAGATTAACAGCTCAGCTGTGGCCTTCTACTAGAAAGGGCTGCCTTCAACAACTCAACTAAAATCGCCAAAAATCGGAAGCCTCGAGAAAAAATAGGAAACGAGAAGGTGAGCTAAAAGGCAGATTAACAGCTTAGCAGTGGTCTTCTACCAGAAAGGGCTGCCTTCACCGACTCAACTAAAATTACAACACGTTTAAAGACTGTATAAAACTAAACATGCTCAAGAAAAAATAGTGAACGAGACGGTGAGCTAACAGGCAGATTAACAGCTTAGCTGTGGCCTTCTACCAGAAACGGCTGCCTTCACCGACTCAGCTAAAATTACCTCATATTTAAAGACTGCATTAAACTAAATATGCTATCTCTATTTTTATACTTTACATATTCTAACGATAACTAATTCTGCCTTCTTCTTTTAGAAGATGCTTTCTGACCAGCACCCCTATAACCGCCATGGAAACTATAACCGTTATGGAGACTGTAACCCCCATGGTTCCTGAACATCCTTCACTCCATCCCTAGAAGTGGTCGACCACTTCAAGGGAGGCGAGCGTTGGTCCTGCGTCCCGCCTCTGCCCCTTTTTGTAGGCGTCTATTTTGCGCATCCTTTGACCCAGCCAAATAGGATCATAATGCAGGTCTGCCCCGAACCAGGGAAGTTCGGGTCTTCTTTCTGGTGGTCCCCGAAAGGGGTCGTTGTTGTTATCTTTCCAAAGATGTCCTACCACGAACATAAACACCGACTAAGACAGCCTGTGGCAGACTATACTTGCCAATGATGGCCCACCATCGAAATCATCTCCGAAGTGGCAGACTATACTTGCCCGAAAATAAAACACCACAGCACCCTCGGGGAGAGGTAGCACCTTTGTGAGAGGACCCAACCTCCCACACTGGTCCTCACCCGAGGGTTCAATCAACATCAATCAACGCAGCCAACCTCCCACCCGTGTCACCTTAGCCAGAAAATTTTGCCGAGTACCTGAAGCTTTTACTCTTTCAGCACGCCTCGACATAAATCCAAAAGATCTCAAACAGCCAACGAGGATCGAAAGGGGCTTGCTCTAAACCGTCACTGCGCGCCTTCGGCGCGCGAAACCATTCCGTCCCTTATTGGAATTGATTAGCAGATATAAGCCAGTAGAGTTCCGGTAAATTGTTAAAAAACAATTATTTATAAACTATATAAAATTGTTTTCTTCCAGCCAGTCCCCTCCACTGAGTTGTAAGAAAACAATTACTTCTGAACACAATCTTGCTAAACTAAGGTAAAAACATGATAAGAAAATTAACAGAGTGAAGGGTGTAAAAATGTTAAGTAATGTTATTTTAAATGTTGAAAAAGTTGGTGAAATGTTTTGTTAAAATAAGTGCTGTTACTAGGGCTGAAACGGTTGGCTCATTTTCGTAACCGACTAGCCGAGAGCTATAACCGGATAATATCCGGTTTTCCGTGGCCATTATTTCACCGAGTATGGGATCAAAACTATAGGTGTCGTAAAGCGTATATTGTGGGGAGAATTATCTCAATCAAAGCGCTTGGCGACTTTGAACATTTATTTACATTTAGCGGCGGAATAACCAACCGTTCTTCTTTCTCAGCCGGTATAGCCAGACTACTGGTAACAAGAAATTAACAACATTATATACAAAACAATTACCCATAACAACGGTGGATAAACGTAATTCCAAAACAGCAATTAAACCTTTTATAAATACAAGCTTTGAAAAGCATCGTGTAGCAGTTATCTAAAGAACCAGTCAGCGATTATCAGCTTATGGAACACTGTAATAACTGCATGGGTTCCGGACATATTCCCCTATGACATTTTCCCCTAAAAAACGTGTCACCTAGGGCATTTTCCCCTAATTTCAAATGAGAGGGTGGACATTTTCCCCTAGTTAGGAAAAAAAGAGTGGACATTTTCCCCAAACAAAAAAAAATTGAATTTCAAGATTTTATTACAAGAAAAAGAAAGAATTGGTTCCATTTAATGTCACACTATTTTCAAAGTACTAAATAAAAATGAAAGAATGAAAGGTTTTAGCGCCGAAGGCGCGCAGGGACGATGTGGGATTTACAAATCCCTTGCGACCCGGTTAACCTTATTTTATTTCACTTGGATCACACAGGCCTAGCTTTCCTGTTGCCCAAAATGGAGTCTGAGGGGGTTATGCACGCGGTTAGAATACCCGGCAGTTTACGTTGGAGTGTTAGATGGTCAATACTCAATCCCTCAACGCCTTTAAAACTATTAGAGAGCGAGCTCTATTCGGTTCCAGTTCGGCGATGGTAGAGGTTTGAGTCCCACCATGGTGGCGAGCCAGAATGTAATGTTGTGCGATGGCAAGTTTAATGGAAGAAGAGAAAAGAAAACCAAACAGCAACGCCGGTTTGGTAGCGGCCCCGGTATATGACCATAACGGTTACAAAAAAGAAGTGGAGAAAGCTCCAACAGTTTAGTTTTGAAAAACCGGGAGTCATCCATCAAGCCTTATGGGAGATAGGATGCCGTATGTGATTTTGAGGTATCTGGTTATCCTTCGGGGATTCCAAATGACCTCCTCCACCCCCCCCCCCAAAAAAAACCCTCTCACTGACACACACCTCAAGCCCTTAAAAGGGCTGTTAAATCTTTATTCAAATATTTATTTATATCAAATGTACACTCGTCCCAAGCCAGACAAGCTTGTTTGAATCCTTGCCTAGCGTTTGGTGGTTTCTTGTATATGTTGCAGAAAGGTAGGTTGCACCAATTCCTCCTACGCTTTGTCTACCATTTCCATGCGTCTTCTTGATAAGGGTGTTGCAAGAAAATTTGAGAATGTTCAGTTAGAAAAGTTATAGGTAGAGAGAAAGATAGGTATTCGCTATTGCATATTGTGCCTGTTGTGTGATTGTTGCTATGGATGGGGTAAGGGGTGTGTTTCTTCGGAGCCCACTCCCCACACGCAGAGTTGCGAGGCAATCCTCACAGACTCAATCCTAAAGATCTCAATGAGTAGCGAGGCAATCCTCACTGACTCCACGCAGTTTAATTCTATTGAGTAATTTTAATTTACTGTGGATTATTTTGTTTTTCTGTTTAGGGTTCGGTGTTCGTTCAGCTTCACCATTGATTCACTATCCTGGAGTATGTGGAGGGTTTTGTTATATAGATCTTATTAAACGCGTTTCAATCGCGCTTCAGCAGAGTTGCGAGGCAGTCCTCACAGACTCTATCCTAAAGTTCCCAATGAGTAGCGAGGCAATCCTCACTGACTCCACGCGATTTAGTTATATTGTATAATTTTTATTTTATTTTATTATTATTATTATTTTTTTTCTGGAGACTTATTTTGTTTTTCTGTTAAGGGATCAGTGTTTGTTCAGCTCAACCATTAATTCACTATCTTGGAGTCTGTTGAGGGTTTTGTTTTGTAGGTCTTTTAATCGCATATCAATAGTTTCTATTTTTGCTAGCTCGTGAAGTTCCTTTATCGGTGTCCATTTCGGTTTGCATAGTGCCACTCGCAGGGCATAATTTTGAACCCTCTGTAGCTTCTGAATGTTGGTTTTGCTTAGGTAGCTTGTTATTATGGCACCGTATTCTAGTACCGGACGTATAAATGTTTTGTAGAGCTTGAGAAGCACATCTTTGTTTGCTCCCCAATTTCTACCTCTGATCATCTTCAGAAAATTGATACGTTTAGTAGCTCTAAACGTAATGGAGTTTACGTGACTGTTTAGACTGAGATTGCTATCTAGGATAAATCCCCCAAAAATGGCCTCTTTGTTTGCTTCTAGTTTGTGATCGTATAACTGGAGATCGATACTCGGGACTGTTTTTTCCTTTGCTTCTTGAAGAACGTAACTTTTTGAGTTTTGGCGGCATTGAGTTTGATGCGCCACAGGGCACACCAGCTCTCAAGATCGCGAATGGTATCCTGTAGACGATTTTTAATTATGTTTCTGGACTTGCTGGCTGTCCAAATGCCTTTGTCATCTGAGAACTGCGATAGTTCAACAAAGTTTTTCCCTACTTTTTCTATATCATTCACATATATTATGAAAAGAAGCGGACTTAGAACCGACCCTTGTGGTGTCCCCGCTTCGAGTATTACTTCCTCTGACACCTCGCGATTAACCCACACCTTGATTTTTCGGTCAGTTAGAAATGATGATATGATCCTTAGAATTTTAGTGGGTAATCCCATTTTCGCTAGTTTATATCTCACGCCATTGTGCCATACCGAGTCGAACGCTTTTTCTACATCCAAGAAAAGCACGGTTCCGATTTCGTTTTGACTAAATGCTGTTTTCATATAATCGACCAGTCTATATACGTGTTCGATTCCCTCTTTCTGACTCCTATATGCTCTTTGCCATTTGTTGAAAAAGTTGATTGATTCGAGATAGCTGCGAAGTCTCGTAGTGAGAATCCGCTCAAATATTTTCCCAACACAGCTAAGCAAGCTGATTGGGCGGTAGTTAGAACGGTTGGTAAGGTCTTTGTCGGGTTTAGGTATCATGACTCCTGTGGCCACTTTCCAGCATTTTGGGAAGTACCCACAGGAGAGACAGCAGTTTAAGAGTTTTGTAAGTCTGCAGTAGAAGATGTTGGGGCACTGTTTCATTATTTTGTAAGAGACTTCGTCTTCTCCTGGGGACGAAGATGACCTGCATTTTCTGATTATACCCATGACCTCTTCTACGCTTATTGGCTCGGTTAATTCATGGTCGTCCCCGTCTTCATGCCTTTGGTCGAAGTTCGGTTCATTGAAGGTTGAGTTGTTATCTTGGACAAATTTATTTACTCGTACATTAAAATCGTTGTCATATCTGTTCCCTTCTTGTGGACGATGCGCCTTCTTCAGAAGTTGGGCAAAAGCACTGGCCTTTGCCTTGTCGTCTATGGCCATAGATCCGTCGCTAGTCTTCAGCGCATTATTATTGGCAATTTTGCTCTTTTGGCCAGTAAGAGTTTTAAATGTATCCCAGAACCTCTTAGGTTCTCTCAGCCCATTTAGGTTTTCGGTTGGTTTTTCCCATCTCACGCGACTGTCGTTAGCTATGGCCTTTTTTACTTCCCCATGTAGGCGATTATACGCGGTTTAAGTTCTGCTCTTTTCATTTGATCATTCTCTGATTGGTAAGCCCGGAAGGCTTTTCTTTTTTGTTTGATTATTTGAAGAGTTGTTTGGGTTATTCTGTTTATCCGCGTCTTTACTGTTTGCTTGGGATAGATTTCATCTAGTGTACTGTTGATAACCTCGTTAAGGTGGGTGCAGGCTTTTTCTAGTTCATGAGCATTTGAGGGGTCATTTGCCTTTATTTTTACTTCGATAATGTTTCTGAAGAGGTTCCAGTCAATTTTTGATAGGTTCCTCCTATTCACGGGAGGACACCTTGCGGGACCAGTATTACATTTCAGATTGGCGTGAACCGGCAGGTGATCACTGCCTAGATCATCATCTCCTACAAATATGTCTTGTATTTGGCTGGTTAGTGATTTGCTGGTGATAATCAAGTCTAAATAAAAATAAAATAGGCATAGATATTTTATACAATATCAAAGTTGAATTACTGTATTAACAGTAAGTTAGTCGATCTGTCACACACGGTGTGCTGTATAGCATAACAATATCAAGTTGTATTGCTGTATAAACAGTAAGCTGGATGATATGTGCTTTGATATATTGTGAGATGAAGACTTTAATGGTACTATAAGCACTAAGAGGTGATAATTTAAAGCCATGGGCTTTACTCTAAAACAAACCTCAGCACTATTTTGAAACCATGGGCTTATGTAAAAACAACCTTTTGGGTATATAAATTGGGCCAACTAATACTTTTTCACACCGGAAAAAGTGAATGCGACAGCGACAGTTAGCCCAACCGATAGTGCGACATACGCCGATAAAGTAAAAGCCAAAACGCCCCCTAAAGTGACCATTAAAACCAACAAGGTACAGAGCCATCCGCAACAAACCCCTGTGTCGTAATCACACGCGTCCACCCCAAAACGGAAAAAACTCGATTGACAAAGCCCTTCCAGGTTGCTCGTGGGAGAGATTAATCTCCAAAGCCACGGGCAACCATACTTGGAAAATAAAAGTAAAATGCCCAAATAGAGCAACGAAATTAAATCTGATAAGCAAAGGGGTAATTATCGTCGGCAAAAAATACGAAACCGAGGAATATCGTGTTCTTCCGCAACCCGTTCAGTGTCACAAGTGTCAAAAATTTGGGCACTTGTCACACAAATGCAACGGGGAGCAACGATGTATGAAAGGCGGTCACAAACACATCGCGAAGGCATGTAGTGCTACAACTCTGAAATGCCCCAACTGCGGTGGTCAACACCCCAGCAACTACCGGGGGTGTAGCCACTTCAAAAAAGTTAAAACACACATCCAGCTTAAAGCTCTAAATGTAAGTAATGTCGAGAACTCATCTTCCCCCTATTCCACGTGTACTCTAATGGCTGGCTCTATTTTCGGCATAATGAAGAAACATATGGACACCAGTCTTTCGGACGTTTGCAAAGAGATTAGTAAAACAGCCTCTACGTTATATAATACTTAAATATCTCACACGCTATTAGAAGCGGCCGCCAACAAAGTATAATTATGTAACAATATTACAAATAGCTATTAAGCTTAAATAAACTTAGTACAGTTACTCCTACACCATTCATGGATACACTAAAAAGAGTCCAGTGGAACACTCGAAGCGGCAATCAGAAATACTTGCAAATGTCACATTATTTCAAAAATAAGGACGTAATTGGAATTAGCGAAACATGGCTTAAACCAAACAAACAATTCTCGTTATGTGGTTTTGATATTATTAGAAGAGATCACCCCGTCGAAAAAGGTGGCGGTGTCGCTCTGCTAATAAGGCAGGAGATTATATACAAAACAATACCATGCGACCACCTCAATGCTGAAGTGATTGCAGCTGAAATTGAACTTGACCACAAACACGTGGCCATCATATCATATTATAACAAGCCGCAAGCAACAGTAGACAGTAAAGTATTTGAAATCTTTACCAAAAAGTACAAGCACTGCATATTCTTGGGTGATTTCAATTCCAAACACCAGGTATTCGGTTGTCATAAGACTGAGCCTAATGGTGACGCCCTATTCAACACAATTGAAGCACTCGATCTATTCGTGGTAAATAACGATCAAGACGTAACATACATAAGCAACAACCTACTCCATCAATCAGATATCCTAGACTTGATTATCACCAGCAAATCACTAACCAGCCAAATGCAAGACATATTTGTATGGGATGATGAGCTAGGCAGTGATCACCAGCCAGTTCACGCCACTTTGAAATGTAATACTGGTCCCGCAAGGTATCCTCCCGCGAATAGGGGGAAGCTATCAAAAATTGACTGCAACCTTTTCAGAAACATTATCGAAGTAAAAATAAAGGCAAATGACCCCTTAAAGGCTCATGAACTAGAAAAAAGCCTGCACCCATCTTAATGAGGCTATCAACAGTACACTAGATAAAATTTGTCCCAAGCAAACACTAAAGACGCGGATAAACAGAATAACCCAAACATCTCTTCAAATAATCAAACAAAAAAGAAAAGCCTTCCGAGTTTACCAATCAGAGAATGATCAAATGAAAAGAGCAGAACTTAAAACCGCGTATAATCGCCTACATGGAGAAGTAAAAAATGGCCATAGCTAACGACAATCGCGTGAGATGGGGAAAAGCAACAGAAAACCTAAATGGGCTGAGAGAACCTAAGAGGTTCTGGGATACATTTAAAACTCTTACTCGCCAAAAGAGCAAAAGTGTCAGTAATAATGCGCTGAAGACTAACGACGGAACTATGGTCATGGACGACAAGGCAAATTCCAGCGCTTTTGCCGAACTTCTAAAGAAAGCGCGTCGTCCACAAGAAGGGAACAGATATGACAACGATTTTAAGGTAAAAGTAAATAAATTTGTCCAAGATAACAACTCAATTTTCAATGAACCGAACTTCGACCAAAGGTATGAAGACGGGGACGACCATGAATTAACCGAACCAATAAGCGTAGAAGAGGTCATGGGTATAATCAGAAAATGCAAGTCATCTTCGTCGACAGGAGAAGACGAAGTCTCTTACAAAATAATGAAACAGTGCCCCAAAATCTTCTACTGCAGACTTACCAAACTCCTAAACTGCTGTCTCTCCTGTGGGTACTTCCCAAAATGCTGGAAAGTGGCCAAAGGGGTCATGATACCTAAACCCGACAAAGACCTTACCAACCCTTCTAACTACCGTCCAATCAGCTTGCTTAGCTGTGTTGGGAAAATATTTGAGCGGATTCTCACTACGAGACTTCGCAGCTATCTCGAATCAATCAGCTTTTTCAACAAGTGGCAAAGAGCGAACAGGAGTCAGAAAGAGGGAATCGAACACGTATATAGACTGGTCGATTATATGAAAACAGCATTTAGTCAAAACGAAATCGGAACAGCGCTTTTCTTGGATGTAGAAAAAGCGTTTGACTCGGTATGGCACAATGGCGTGAGATATAAACTATCGAAAATGGGATTACCCACTAACATTCTGAGGATCATATCATCATTTCTAACTGACCGAAAAATCAAGGTGAGGGTTAATCGCGAGGTGTCAGGGGAAGTAATACTCGAAGCGGGAACACCACAAGGGTCGGTTCTAAGTCCACTTCTTTTCATAATATATGTGAATGATATAGAAAAAGTAGAGAAAAACTGCGTTGCACTATCGCAGTTCTCAGACGACAAAGGCATTTGGACGGCCAGCAAGTCCCGAAACATAATTAAAAATCGTCTACAGGATACCGTTCGCGATCTTGAGAGCTGGTGCGCCCTGTGGTGCATCAAAGTCAATGCCGCCAAAACTCAAAAAGTTACGTTCTTCAAGAAGCAAAGGAAAAAACCAGTCCCCAGTATCGATCTCCAGTTATACGATCACAAATTAGAAGCCAACAAAGAGGCCAAATTTTTTAGATTTATCCTAGATAGCAATCTCAGTCTAAACAGTTACGTAAACTCCATTACGGTTAGAGCTACTAAACATATCAATTTTCTGAAGATGATCAGAGGTAGAAATTGTGGAGCAAACAGAGATGTGCTTCTCAAGCTCCACAAAGCATTTATACGTCCGGTACTAGAATATGGTGCCATAATAACAAATGACCTGAGCAAAACCAACATTCAGAAACTTCAGAGGGTTCAAAATATGCCCTGCGTGTGGCACTATACAAACCCAAATGGACACCAATAAAGGAACTTCACGAGCTAGCAAAAAATAGAAACTATCGATACGAGATTAAAAGACCTACAAAACAAAACCCTCAACAGACTCCAAGATAATGAATTAATGGTTGAGCTGAACGAACACCGATCCCTTAACAGAAAAACAAAATAAGTTTCCACAAAAAAAAAAAATAAATAAATAAATAAATTATACAATATAACTAAACTGCGTGGAGTCAGTGAGGATTGCCTCGCTACTCATTGATAACTTTAGGATAGAGTCTGTGAGGACTGCCTCGCAACTCTGCTGAAGCGCGATTGAAATGCTTTTAATAAGATCTATATAACAAAACCCTCCACATACTCCAGGATAGTGAATCAATGGTGAAGCTGAACGAACACCGAACCCTTAACAGAAAAACAGAATAAGCCACAGTAAATTAAAATTACTCAATAGAATTAAACGGCGTGGAGTCAGTGAGGATTGCCTCGCTCCTTACCCCATCCAAAGCAACAGTCACACAACAGTCACAATATACAATAGCGGATACCTATCTTTCTCTCTACCTATAACTTTTCTAATTGAACATTCTCAAATTTTCTTGCAACACTCTTATCAAGAAGACGCATGGAAATGGTAGTCAAAGCGTGGGAGGAATTTTTGCAACCTACCTTTCTGCAACATACACAAGAAACCACCAAACACCAGGTAAGGATTGAAACAAGCTTGTCTGGCTGAGGACGAGTGTACATTTTATATAAATAAACATTTGAATAAAGATTTAACAGCCCTTTTAAGGGCTTGAGGGTGTGTGTCTGTGAGAGGGTGTGGGTTTTTTTTGGGGGGGTGGGTGGGTGGTGGAGGTCATTTGGAATTCCCGAAGGATAACCAGATACCTCATAATCACATACGGCATCCTATCTCCCAGAAGGCTTGATGGATGACTCCCGGTTTTTCAAAACTAAACTGTTGGAGCTTTCTCCACTTCTTTTTTGTAACCGCTATGGTCATATACCGGGGCCGCTACCAAACCGGCGTTGCTGTTTGGTTTTCTTTTCTCTTCTTCCCTTAAATTTGCCATCGCACAACATTATATTCTGGATCGCCATCATGGTGGGACTCAAACCTCCACCATCGCCGAGCTGGAACCGAATAGAGCCCACTCTCTAGTAGTCTTAATGGCGTTGAGGGATTGAGTATTGACAATCTATCACTCCAACGTAAACTGCCGGGAATTCTAACCACGTGCATACCCCCTCAGGCCCCATTTGAGTCAATAGGAAAGCTAGGCCTCTGTGATCCAAGTGAAATAAAATAAGGTTAACCGGGTCGCAAGGATTTGTAAATCCCACATGCCACATCGTCCCTGCGCGCCTTCGGCGCGCTAAAACCTTTCATTCTTCATTCTTCTCTATTTAAAAGTAGAACATATCAGTTGGTCTAAGGGGAATTGGTCTTATGGGAATTGGCCTAGTGGGAGTTGGTCTAAAGGGAATTGGTCTAGTGGGAATGGACCGTTATGACACTGCATGCATTCGAAACACCATTTAAGTCGATAGGAACTCCATTCGAAATAATGAATGTTCTCATATAATATTACCATTGCCTTAAACAAATTGTAACCTTGGCTAAATGTTTTTGAATTCGCACCAATAAACGTAATGGGATCCGAAGCATTTCATCCGCTCTCTTCTCCCATTGTTTACAGCGTGTTTCCTTGAAATGTTTACACCTTAAAAGCCAAGATGTCAGTTTCGAAAAAAGTTTATTGGAAAGGCCCTTAAGTTTTGTTTACGAAACAAGTAAATTCCAAATTTCAACCGACGGGCGCCTGTCTATCCCGAAAACAGCAGCTATAGCAAAGAAACCTGATCGTAAAGGGGGTACCAGAGACCCAGTCTGAAGACAACTTTCCCCAAGTAATCCGCCCAAGACAACAACTCGCCCAGCCGATATTTTGGGACGGATGGTCTCTGGAATTGATTAACAGAGAATGAATGGTTCCGCGCGACGAAGGGACGGTTTAGGGGCAAGCCCCTTTCAACCCTTCTTTGACGTTTTGGATTGAACTGATTCACAGCCTTGCTATTGGTGGAGGTCATTGGTGTTGATTAAGCCGGAGGTGTAAAGGGAATAGTAATGAAAAGATTTCAATCCTTTGATTCTTTATTGATCGTAAAAATATACATACATATGGAAATACGGTGACGTCTCACTCAGCCAACCTTTTTAAAAAACGAGTCACGTCCAGCCAACTTCTAACAGTTAATTAGTAGCATCCAGCCAACCATTTTTCCTTCACACCTTCATAATTAACGCTATAGTTTGTTCTCACATTTGTTAAGTTTGGTGAACTTCAATCAAATTAAGTGTTTGCTTATTTTTTTAACATATCACAGCAGTCTGTATTGGGTGAGCTATTCTCAAATGAATTTCACTTGTTGGTTTTGCTGAAGTTATCCAGTATATCTGGAGCCCAACATTACCCAAATGAGTCAGTAATCATGACTGCTGCGCAAATAAATGTTGAGTTTTTAGATAACGGTAGGGTGGATATTATTTAATTCATGGAGGTTGCGGCTGTGTTACCTTTAGTGCCACTCGAGAAGGTGGGAGATGTTTGGCTAAATGCACTTGAAGATGCAGATGAACTTGTGACTGATGTTGGTCGTTTCAGCGACTATGTTACGGAATACTCTCTCAAGATGGAACCATTGTGAGAACGAGGGCCCGCGCACTACAAATAATGCAGAAGGATGGCACAGTAAAGTGAAAAAATTATGCACAGCAGCACATCCAAACATTTATTCATTTGTCAAGATGTTGAAGGGTATACAATCAACAAATGAATCCAAGATCATGCAAGGGGAAAACAAACACAAAAACGAAGAAAGTACAGGACCATAGACAACCGCCTAACAGTTCTCAAATCTAGGTTAGAGAGAGGGGAATTGAATGTTATAGACTATGCCGATCAAGCGTCGCAATTGTTAAAATTAGATTAATTTTTGTTACAGATGTGTTTTCTATATTATTAATGGTATTTTTTTTATCATATCCTCTCGATTTTACTGAATATCGGCAATCATATCATTCATATGGACTTCTATGTATCCTGTATATTCTGTGTCGGTATAACAAGTTGAATTTCATATCGAGCAAGAGAAATATCCACATCCTGTGAATTTTTCTTTCGTTTGTACATAAGCAAATTCAACAAAATCTTTGATACAGACTTTTCCTTCTTCACTTAATTAATAGTAGCGTTCAGCCAACCTAACACCTATCCGACTCTAGTTAGGAAAAATTAAAAGGTTGGCTGAGTGAGACTAAACCGGAAATACATATAAAAAAGAATACACCCAGTTCTCAGTTATCTTACACTTTTATGTTCGATGTTTATTGTACAGACATCAGATAACAAATATACATACATATACAAACAAATCGTCCCCTGAGTTCCAATGTGTTCTATGTGCCTACTGGCACATAGAACACATTGGAACTCAGGGGACGAAATGTCTAAAAGAATACATACAGCGCCACATTGTATTTGGCTCCAAAGTGTGAAGACTGATTGATTACATGTACCTGCTGGTGATGGATTTCTTCACACCACAGACTAAGGAGACTCTGAAGGTGATGAATGCTGCTTCACTTGTTAGCTGGGCGTCCATGTTGATGGTGAGAGTGTTCAGCTCGCAGAAACCCACCTCAGAGAGTGATACTTACCTATCAGCTTTCGCGGGCTCACCCGCCGCACTGGTCCACAAATATGCAAATATATTTTTTTTAAATCCTGACAAACTCTCTCATCACTTATGTGCCAATTCGTCCCAACGAATGGCGAGTCGGCCAATGAGAATCTCCGAGGTCGAGTTGATTCTACTCATGAGAAACTGTCCCGTAGCTCGTACATGTACCTTATACGTTATGATACTTTATGCTGTTAGTGGGCGCTGGCAATCTTCTTTGTCCACCTCCGTATTTACTTCACCGAATTGATTGTCAGCTACAGAGACATTTAGGCTATATCCTTTCTCATTCGAGGACCTGTCAGACTCAGTTTTGCCTTGTAATTGTATTTTACTTCTTGATGGTGTCAGTATTTGTCGAGTTTGTCCGTAAATTTATACTGTGTGTCAGCATGTACAGTATTTTCAGGTAGATGGTTCCATGGATCCACTATTCTCTGACTGGATGAGTATTTCCTAGTGTCTTTACTGCATGCATGTTTTATTTGAGGTTATGTCCTTTTGTTCTTGTTTCGGTGCTTTCTGTTAATATGTGTGCTACTGGGGATGAGATAACTCACCGCTGAGACGCTGAGACAAGTCGCCCCAAGAGTGACAACTCGGACCAACTTTTGAGACAACTCGCCCCCCACCTTTTGAGACAACTCGCTCCACCTTTTGGGGCAACTCGCCACCACCTTTTCCAATGGAAATGGGTATATAAAAAAAATTGGAGACTAGTTATCTAAATACGTTTTTATTCATCGAAAATCGATATTAAATGATATGGTATAGATATATATATAAATTCGGTTTTACAACAAGAATATACATATTTACAGTAACAGTAGCATTTGTTTATGTTTGAAAAACAACCCGATCGTAATCCAACTCTATATATACAAACGTAACATAACAAACAAAATATAATACAAAAATACATAAATATAATACCGGTACAAATTATTTCCCCCAACATTAGCTGCAAGCATACACACCGCCACACTTCTTCAACAACGTATTTACACTCATCCTGTTTTCGCAATAGTCTTTCCAATAACCAAACATTTGACCCTGAATTTTCTTCTCTTTTTACGTCAGGTGCTGTTTTAATTTTCCACCAGACACAAGCCACAGCTGTGCCGGTAAAACTTTGGTTTCTCTGTGGAGCAATAGCACCAAAACGTACGTGGCTGAGTTGTTCTTCTTAGCTTTTCTGTTGAGCCGATAGTGTCATCCCTCAACGTCATTGTTGGTTCTGAGATCTACTAATCGTTTTTTATTAACATTTAATAACAAAACGTCTGTCAAAACAAAGGTTGATACACTGGTGGAACTCATTCGATCAGTTGTGAAAGACATTGTGAAGTCTGAAAAATGTAAGTGACAATACTATTTAATTAAAAATATTTGGAGCTACTTGTCTCAGTGAAAAACCGGTCCTAAAGGTTTGGGGCGAGTTGTCTCATTCAAAATTGGTCCGACTTGTCTCGGGGCGAGTTGTCTATGGATCGTTCTACTTCTTGGTCAATGTTGTTGAAGATCTTAAAACATTCTATCATATCCCCCAATTGTCTTCTGTATTCGAGTATTGGTATGTCTAGTTTCTTCATAAGTTAAATCTTTTAGTCCGGGCACTAGCTTTGTTGCTCTTCTCTGATCACTTTCCAACTCATGTGCCGGATCGTCTAGATGTCGATTTGTCTATAGGAGATAGCCCAACATTCGAATTTTCGGGTACGTGAAGATTCGGCCCTGGGAATATTCGGCCGGGAAGATTCGGCCCCGAAATGGGCCGAATCTTCCTGGTTTGGGGGCCGAATCTTCCCAATTTTTTTTTACCTTTTCATGTCTAAATATATAAAAAAAAATTCAAGATTCGGATTTTTCGGACATAAAAAGGTGATTGTAACTGAGGGTAACGGTAGTGGCGGAGGAGAGGGGCGGTCGTTAGAAAAAAATTTTTTTTTCTACTCACGTTTCGTTCGGTTAGAATTAATCACAAGTAATCATTAGAATCCTTTTTTGAAAATTCACAAACTTATTAATTAACAGTTCTGTTCCACTGAAAATAAATATATTTTCCATATTTCTAACTGAAACCAAGAATTAATCACAAGTAATAATTAGAATCCTTTTCTGAATAGTCACAAACTTATTAACTAACAGTTCTGTTCCACTGAAAATAAATATATTTTCCATAATTCTAACTGAAACCAAGAGACGTGTGCACAGTTCAATAAATTATCTACAAATGATACTAAAAAATTCCCAAATGTTCTCACTTGTTTGGGTAGCAATGCACATACCTGTGAACGAAGTCATTGCTATTGTTTTGATAGCAATGCAAGCATTGGCAAACACTTCAGTTCAAATGAGTTACTGATTACATCTACTCAGTTATGTTTTGATTACACTTCTTTGCTAATATCTGTTGTTGAGTAATAAGTTGACACGAGGTGTACACATGATGTTTTGATGTTGCTACCTCAAAATAATTACCGCATTCACACATCATTGATCACATAGTGATCAGACAAATGCCGCCCATAGCCACAAGTCTCAACAAAATGTATATAAGGATTCTACTTTTCTGCAACATCACAATCCACACCATGTCTTCTACTCCAGAATATCCTTGTATTGCTTGTGGATTAGAAGTTCGGCCCAGACAACATGCTGTCTCTTGTGACACGTGTTCTAGGTGGCAGCATAGAAAATGTCAGACTGGCATTACTTATCATGAGTACATGGAGACCCTTCGTGGGCGACAAACTCTAATTTTCAACTGTGACCCCACCCCCACCCCCACCCATCATTCTCTCTTCCCCGCATTCAGATAGAAACTCATTTACCTATTTCCGATCTCTTTTTGCATGTTGATAACACGACACTGTTCTTTTTTTCAGCATCAGAGTAATGATAGAATTCGTTGGAGGTGTAGCGTAAGATCAAGGATTGACCCATGTCAGGCTGCGGTGGCACAAAGTGGAAACAACTTCATCCCTAATGACAGAGAGCATAATCACCCACCCGATCCAAGTCTACAAATTAAAAAAACTGTATATGTGAAAGTAAGTACTTTTACTCTTTAGCTGGAAGTCTGCACTGGGGCATTATTATAAAAAATAAAATGTTAATAATAACTCTAATTAATAATTTTGAACTCTTAAAACTTTTAACTTATAACTCTGATAAGAATTCGTTGATCATGAAATTGTTCAAGCAATTAATAATGCCTGTCTCAACAACTTTCAGGTAAAAGAAGCAGCACAGCGCGATGTATTCCGACCCGCTAGCGACATTGTGGAAGAAGTTATAAGCCAGACTGTCACCGAGGACACCATGTCTTTAAAACCGAAAACGAATACAACAAAACGTGTAACAAATATGCATCGTGCGAAGAGCCGACCACAGGAGCCAAAAGAAATTAATTTTGAAATAAACAGAGATTTTCTACACATAGACGACTTTTTGATAGCAGACATCAACATGGACGCCTACCGTCACATAATATTCTCAACACCCTTTCAACTTGGAATATTAAGACAATCACGAAGGTGGTTTATCGATGGAACATTCAAGGTAAAATTTTAGTAATTGAATTAACCACCCCTCCCGGTATTTCTGCATCCTGTTTCATCCCTGGTACCAACAGTGAGCATAAGTGTATTCTACCCCCCCTATAATATAATATAATATAATATAATATAATATAATATAATATAATATAATATAATATAATATAATATAATATAATATAATATAATATAATATTATTCATTTCTTAATTATTTCAGATTGTCGGTAAGCCATTTGGACCGAGTGCACAACTGATGTCGATCAATTGTTTTGTGAAGGAAGGTGACAAAAAGAAGCAATTCCCTATGGTGTTTGTCCTTATGTCGCGGCGCCGTACATCTGACTACATTGAAGTGTTTGAAAAAATTATTGAGCGATTGGAGAATCCATTGGTTGAGACCTTTGTTATGGATTTTGAATCAGGTAGAATTTTTATATAATAAATCGTTGATATTTTAAACGTTTATCATCTATCATTGTTTGCATGCTTTTGTCGGATTACTGCATCATTACTTCCATGTTACAGATTTTTTTTTCTTTTCCCAGCTGTATGGCAAGCTGTAAGACAACTGTTCCCCGGCAAAGAAATAAAGGGTTGCGTTTTTCATTGGTGCCAGGCGGTGTTCAGAAAAGTGGTCGATGTTGGACTCAAAACAGCATTTAACCAGAATAAAGCTACTCAGCAGTATATACGCCAATTTCTAGCATTACCTTTCCTACCAGCAAACCACATCAGAGAGACATTTGACAGCCTTGCCCCCCTTGCCAACACAGAAAATCTGAAAGATTTTGTAACGTACATCCAAACCCAGTGGATGGAAAACAGCATATTTGACATTCCGTCTTGGTGCATCTTTGACCACACGGTTAGGACCAACAACCACATTGAAGGTGAGCATAATATTACATAACTAAATTATTGATCCTTAACATTTTGTAATATATATAATTAAAGCATTCATAAGAGCACAAAATCGATATCAATAATAGGTTTAATTTCCGAAAAAGAAAAAAACCGAAAACAAAAATAATAAAAAATAAAGCAAAATGCTAAAAAGCCGGAATCTCTAATTTTAATTCTGCCCTAATTTTTCAAATATTTTAGTTAAATCTTTCTTCTTGTAATTTCAGCATGGCATCGTCGTATCAATGCTAAAGCAGGGATGAAACTCTCTTTTTACAAGCTTGTTCCAGTCCTCCAGAAAGAAGCAGAATACTCTAGAATCGAAATCAGTGCACGAGACCTTGAGACTGACATTAGATCCAAATATACTGAAATAGACAAAAAGTTAGATGAGCTATGGAAGAAATACAGAGAGCATGCTATCAGAACCACAGATTTTCTCAACCAATGTTCATTAGCATATAAGCTTGGTAAAAGCAAAAAGTAATTGTATTAATAAATATTTCTATTGTTAGTTCAAATGAGAAAGTTTTTGTTATTTGTACATTTTATGCTATATCTAAGTTTATTTCTCGCCATTTTTATTGTTTTGTAACAAATAAATATAAATTTTCACCGTTGTTCTTTTTTTCTGTTCCCAAGTCGATCACTTGCAAGGGGTGGGTTATCTTGCAAAATTCGCGTCACCTTCCTGATCACCATTGCAATTCACGCCCGAACTTCCCGGTAATTGCATTATCTTTCATGGGGAATGTTTTAAAAATAATGTAAGTGAGAAACTGGACAGACATTCTGTCCAATTTCCCACTTCCATTGTTTTTTTTCCATTCTTCAAGTCTGTTCAACATCGGGGCCGAATCTTCCCTGACCGAATCAGTCACCATAGCCATTCTCTTATCCCTAAATCCATTCAGTATTGGAGGCCGAAACTTCCATTCTCCAAGTCTGTTCAAATTCGGTGCCGATTCTTTCCTGACCGAATCAGTCACAATTGCCATTCTCTTATCCCTAAATCCATTCAATATTGGAGGCCGAAACTTCACGTCCGAACTTCCCGGTAATCGCATTAGGTTTCATGGGGATTATTTTAAAAACAATGTAAGTGAGAAATTTGACAGATATTCAATTTCCCACTTCCATTGTTTTTTTCCATCCTTCATTGCCATTCTCTTCTCCCTAAATCCATTCAATATTGGAGGCCGAAACTTCCCGGCCGAATATTCCCGGGCCGAATCTTCCCGAGGCCGAAAAATACTGGGCCGAATCTTCCCGGGGCCGAATCTTCCAGTTCCCGAATTTTCAGCGAGGCATTTCGCAAACAAAGTAGTTCCTAAAACATATTTTGTTATAAGACTCAACTTTCATTGTGATGAATAATTTACAATGCGAAAATTATAAACATCCCACTGTAAATTGAAACATGACCACTTTCAACACCTTTTTTTTAATTTTCTATAATGAACTATTTACAAAATGTTGATATATTCTTACACTGTCAACATGGACGCTTACTTGTAAATTCTTGTTTTCTGAAGAACGCATCTTTGACAAGATTCCATATCACCGAGTAATCTTTTGTATGTTCTGTCATTCATAATTACTGTCAAAACTAAGTTACATGATTGCAAAGAAAAGAGAAAACAACACTCGCGAATTATTGTTTATTCAAATCCAGCAATGAAATTGAAAATTTGAAAAACGCCAAGTTTTATCCAATTCAATTTCCAAACTTGTCACTTGGAATTCCCAAGGCAATGTCTGAACACATTAGCAAGACACAATCAGTCAGAAGTGCAGGCTGCCCGTAGGCTTTAAGCTGGAGTACATCATCAACAGTATCCTACTTCGCTTCCCATCTATAGTTTTATTTGTTTAGAGAGACTTTCTGTGATCGTGATAATAAACTCCCAATGCCATGGCAATGATTCATGCCATGTGAAAATTGAATGCCTACAATTTACAAAATTGGTCCATAGACCATACTGATTACCATGACACTGACAGTACTGCCCTAGTTCAGCGATTTGAACGTAGCAGCTACCCCACTATATTCAGATTCTGCCCATTAAAATTATCGGCAATTTTCCCATTGTGAATTGACAGGAATTTTGACCATCAAAATAAGTATTTATTCATTATTGATCACATGCCTCCCTCACTTACTCAAGTTACTGTCATCAAAACAAAAGAACAATTACTTGTTCACATTATAACAAAGTCTTTTTAGACTGAATCAGATTTTGTTGATTGTGTATCGTGAGGTGAACAGACAGAACAGTATGTCTTGTTTTTTGTGTTAAAAATTCGACATTAGTCATTACTGTTTACAACTGGAATTTGTGATGACAAAATGCCGGAAATTTGCATAGACAAATAATACCTGTGCCATTTATCTCTGCAAGAGTGCAGCTGAAAGGCATCTCTGAAATTGATCTGCATGGTCTGGCACTTTAAAAAACATCTTTGAAAACAAACAAATGTGTCGTCTTTGCAAAGTGCAGCAAAGTTACTCTGTGTCAAACTCGGGATATGCCATAAGCTGATAGAGATTCAGGCTAACCTAAGCTTCTCACATGTAAATAAATATATCTACTTTAGATGGCAGCTGGTAATATGGTTTTACAACAAGAATATACATATTTTCAATAAAATATGTATATTCTTGTTGTAAAACCCTATTGACATTAATTCCAATTTGTGTAACCAAACGTCCTAGTCGTTAATCTATCAGCTGATAATTTGAATGGACAGAATCTGAATGTAGTGGGATAGCAGGCCCGTCGGAACGAAATTTATATTGGGGGGGCTGATATTGCTAATTTGGGTGAACTGGCTGATACTAAATGGGTATGGGGTATCCAGATGCCGAAGGCATCTGGCGCGAGTGCTGAAGGCACGAGCTTTTTTAGGAGGGGGAGAGGAGGGGGGGGGGGGTGACTCCCCCAGAAAGTTTTTTGAAAAGGGCAATCAAAGGAAGCATTCTGGTAGCTTTTGAAGCAAAAACCTCTTGATTTTTTTAAACGGCAAAAGTTGTTTTTTCAACAAAATGTTTCAAAAATCACAATGGAACCCCATAACATTTGGGGACGGTTCTCACACCGGGCTCACCTGCAGGGCATGTCCGTATTCCGTTATGCTAAAAAACAGTCAGGCCTTATGATGGATGCATTAGTTTTATCATTACGCCAACGGTTGTCGTGGTCTTCTGAGCTGCCAAAGGAATTGCTCAAAACGTTTGCACATCAGCATATGCAGGTGCGTGTTATACATTCAGTGATACGTTCATAATTCTAATCCAGGGGCGTAGTAAGCTAATTTTATTGGGGGGGGAGGGGTAAGACCTATAGTCCCATGACGCGACGCGTCATCCGAGCGGCGAGTGGGGGTGAACACGAGAGGAGATATCCTCCGTCTCGTTGGTGGAGGGTCCGGGGGCCTCCCCCGGGAAACTTTTCGAATTTAAGATGTAAAAACATGCATTCTGGTTGATTCTGAGCAAATAAATCGTATATTCCTATGACGCGAAGCGTCATCCGAACCGCGAAAAGGCGAGTGGGGGTGAGCACGAGAGGGGGTACCTCCCCGCCTCATTGGTGGGTGTCCGGGTGCTTCCCCCGGGAAATTTTTTTAATTTAAGATGTACAAATATGTATTCTGAGTGATTCTGAGCAAATACATCGTCAATATAAGGAAATACGTCAGCTCTCTGATCAATTCAGCGTGATTTCCGAGCAGAATGACAGGAACAGTGAACATGCAATGAATTACCCTGTGGTTGGTTGGGGTTTAACATCGCTTTCCACAATTAGGCGAAAACACGACTGTCAGTTTTATTGGTGGAAGAAAGCCCACATGGAACCCACTCAATCCAGTAATCATTAACACTAATGTCGGAATATGGTAACCAGTGGGCATCCTGTGTGGAGAAACCACCAACCCAGCCCAGTAAAGCCTACTTTTGACAAATTTGTGGGGGTGGGGGAAATATCTCCCTTACCCCTCCCCCCCCCCCCCCAACCGGTTCCTACGCCACTGTTCTAATCTGAGTTCAATAATGTAATGTCCAGTTTTATTCAGATTACATCGGTTGCTCCCATCATGGATAAACTAACGACGAAATATGAGCAAATTATTGGGGGGGGGCTGCAGCCCCCCCAGTTCCGAAGGGCCTGGATAGCTGCTACTTTCTGATCACTGTAGTCTGGCTCTAAAGCATTCTGAAAATTGACACCACACGAAACCTGTTTTATCAAATCGACCTCGTGACTTGTGCATCTAACACTAGTGATTAACCGATAAGGATTTACAACTGTTATATGCTTGGTGATTAGTTGAGTGCACAATCAGTCTATTGTGAGTGCCGATGTCAGAAGTCACAACCAAAAGGAGTAGTAGGTGCAAGAACACATAGAATAGGGTTAATTTTACAGTACAATCAGGTTGATATGTCCATTGATCTCAAGAGCTTGTCACTGTGTGTATCAAATTAAGAGTATGGTGTCAACGGAAACATGTTAACTGCGCAGAGTCTTTGATCAATGCAAAAATATCTGACTTATGTTCATACTATTTTAAATTCCACATCCATTTAAATTTAGTTTCATGGGGGTGCGGTCACTGCAGTGGTTCAGTGAGTAGGTAGTGGTGCAAGCTGAGAGGTCTTCGGTTTGAATCCCACCTGCGGCAACTGCGTTGTGTCCTTGGGCAAGACACTTCACACCCATTGCCCATGCGGTGAACTGTGGCATTGTGTACTAAGGCGTACTGCACGTTGATGGTGCACTTGTCTTCAACCAATGTTAACCCTGCTTGTGTGGAGTTAGTATGTTGGGGAGCTGACAGTTGCTTGCTGTTACTTGGTGGGTCTTTCTGGGTACTCCGGCTTCCTCCACCCATAAAACTGTTGTGGTCATGATCAACCATTATGCAGAAATATGTGACCTTAAACACCAATAAATATATAAACAAATAAATAAATTTAGTTTCAAGACGAAATTGAATAAAATATATCAAAGGGCAATTAAATAACATAGATTTATTTACTTGATTTAATTACTGATTTATGTTCTAATTCGAATTTTAGATTCAAAATTCATGTGGATATACAAAAAGTAGGTCCCGTTTTGTACACAGTAATTCAGATTGCTTTCGTTGTGGGGTGGAAATCAACGACTGAAAATACATTCACAACGGCTGTGTTTTCATATAGCTTCCAACACTGCAATTCACTCCATTTCGTAGATTCGTATTCACGCGTCTAGTGCCGGAAAATCCCGAATGGAAAACTATAATTAATGTTTCACAAATGATAACCAATCCCAGAGGTCCATGCACAAAATGCCCATACACTATTTTTAGATTGTTTAGATAAACAAGTACAATGTAACATGCACAACAGATTGAAGTTATATTCTGACTGTAAAAACAATCGCCTGATGAGTAGGGCTGGGCGTTTTTTTCGGTTTGGTTATTTTTATGCCCCCCGACTTGAGTCGGGTGGCATATAGTGATTGAAGTGTGCGTTTGTTCGTCCGTGTGTGTGTCCGAGTCAATAACTCAAAAGCTGTTAGGGCCACAGTCATCAAACTTGACACAATTATAAATGACCATGGGAGGATGTGTCACACACCTTAGCCGGGTTCGTACCTTCAAGGTCAAGGTCACACTAAAAATCGGTCAATATTTGTGTCTCCGCGGGGGGTGGGGGGGGGGGGGCATGTCTTACCTTAGTAACATTCTTCTTGTTTTTTTCGAAACCAAACTGTCGTCTTAAAAAAAAAAACGAGACTTCCGGTTTCAACAAATTTCCCAGAATTGGTAAGTTTATGACCTCTCAATCACATACGTTCTGCACGCCAAAGGCTAAAATGTCAGGCAAAGGTAAACGCTGTGCCATTTATGCTTACTTAAAGAGGATCGACAACAAACTCCACCCCAAATAGTTGTAGCACATTTCTTATATCTTAAACGATCTACAGAATCACCACCAGAAGGACTATGAAAAATTAAAAAGTCTTGCGTAAGAATCCACACATGCAATTCAAGAATCGTTAATTAAATTTAATGATCTGGGCACAGCCTCAGACTCACTCATATTCGACCAAATAGGTATTGAAAGTTACCTGACCATATATGGTGTAAAAGTAATATAAATTATCTTTGACCCAAAATCATCTGCGTACAGTGCATTGTAAATTAGATTGGAAGTAAACATAAAATTTATTGAGTTTTGAAACCTCAGAGTTCACGTGGGAAAAATGCAGGCCTTAAAATTTGCCTCGATTCACGAGAATCAGTTTCGATTCTCGCAAGCTCCTGTTGCGAGAATCAATTTTCATTTCTTAAATATTTTGAATTTGAGAGTACTGTTATGTGAGTGCAACATTTACATATGCCATAGTAAAAGGCAAACATCATAGTTTTTTTCAGAGAGTTTTCCCTTTATGGGCCCAGTTTCCATTTTGTCGAGTTTCTCACACACGTACACGTAGAACACATGTTCCAACATACAGGCTTTTGGTGGTCTGGCTGATGGAAATTACAGTATCGTGGCAGTGGTGTCTAGTGAATTCTTGGCTGCCTATATAGGCAGCCAAGACTTCATTATACACCACTGCTAAGTGTAGGTTTTTTACCTTATTATGAGGTGGCAAAGACAGAGCATTCTTTTGGCTTGTTAAAGCCACCTTTAGAATCTACGACAAGAATCAAATAAACATTTTGTGCGAATCTAAGTTGATTCTCATTGTTTCCCTTGCGAGAATCATTTGCGCGAATCGATTTAGATTCGCGCATGAATTTTAATCCCTGAAAATGACGGGGAAATTATGTTAATTAGCCAACTTATGGCATGTTCTCTGAAACTTTAACATGCTCAGAGATAACGCTATGCATTGTCCGCTATTGGCAATTCCGTTTCTTTTCAACCTACTCACAATTGTTTACAATTGGCTGTAACATAAGTGCAAGCCCTACTTCGGAACTAACTCAAGCTTTTAGAATCTTTTCCAAACGAGTTGGAAAAGTACTAGAGTGCAAAAGCACGAAAAAGATCGAAAAAAGGGTCGAGCGAGACCAGCGCTCGAAATTACAGGTACTCTCTCTGCACACCTCTTGCGTTTACCGAGCGCATGCGCAACAACCGTGACGTCAATTCCTTTATTTTCCGCCATTGTTCATGGTCGGAAATTTTTGTGACTGTGCTGTTTATGATATTAATTCTTCGTGAACAACTTATTAATCGTCTTTAGTGTGCTATTGGATTGTATCCTTTTTCAAGCTACCAAATTATTACTCTCATTTAATGTTAATTTGTATTATTATTGCTGTGCTTTTCACACTTTATCTTGCCTTTCCCCCACGTGTGAACACGACCTTCGTTCTGTTTTCCGTCGGCGGGAAGCTTGATTGTTGTATTTATATCATGCCTAAGACTATTCCTTGTACCTCTTGTTTGCAGGTGAAACATGTGGACGATTCCCATACCACATGTGTCACTTGCAACAATTGCACTCAGGCCCAATCATGTGGTATCTGTGGGGTTTGGTCCTCTAAATTTTGGGCTTCTGTTAACAAGGTGGTTCTTTCCAGAGCTAGAACCCCTCGTTCTCGGGGTAAGGGTAGCCGTGCCGTTGCAGACTTTTCTGCTGGTGCACGTGGTGACTCTGTCACACAGGATTCGGATCTGACTTCTGTGGCGAGCTCCTCTGCAACTGTTGGCGGTGTTTGTTCTGTGATACCTGATGAGGAGACCGCGGTCTCTTTGTCTTCGGATGTCACTATTGAGGCGTCTGTTTTCGTTGAGAGCTTTTCCGAGGTCAACTCGGTAACCCTCTCCGATCTGCCTCCAACACCGTCGACCGTTGTTGAGGGGGTTGCTACTCCAGATCCTATTCTGTCTGATGGTGGCTCTTCCATCTCTTCTGGGGATGGTCTACAGTCTCGGGGGACCGAGGCTGTATCTGCTGGTGTGTCTGTGTGTTCTCAGCCTCCCCCAGCCTCGCGGCGAGGCTGTGCGGGTTTGCTGTCTGCTCCGTCTCATCTGGCTAGGTTTGCTCCTAGTCGGTTGAGCCGGCCGGTCGCTTCGGCAGCGATTCCTCGTCCCTCGAGTGAATCGTTTATTGTTCCACCTTCGCCTGCTAGTGTGCCGACTAGCGGGATGGTGTTGGGACGTTGGCATCCAGGGCCTGCTGTTCGGCAGCGGTCAGTGACAGCCCCGGTTAGCTGTCACTCTCGGAACCTTCCTCCGGTGATTCCTCACTGTGTTCCGAGTCTGGGTGTCGATCGATGCTTGCCGTCGGTCTCAGAGGATAGGCAGTTGGGGCCGTCTGCTGCGCAGAGGTCAATGACAGGTTCCTGTCATTCTTGGGACAATCCTCCGGTGTCTTCTCACCGTGTCCTAGGTCTAGCTACCGATCGACGTGCGCCGTCGGTCCCTTTCGAGGATTTGCAGGCAGGGCCTTCTGTTTCGCAGAGGCCAGTGATGGCTCCTGGGCGTCACAATCGGGACTATCCTCCGGTGTCTTCTCACCGTGCTCCTATTCTGTCTGCCGATCGACGTTCGCCGTCGGTCTCTTCTGAGGATTTGGGTTCTTCTACCAGAAGGGTCCATTGGGAGGACACTCCGTCGGGCGATTCTGCTGCGACGGATTCTCAGGGTGACCTGCGCCAGGCCGTTTTGGCGCTCACCCGGTTGCTTTCTGGCAACCCTCAAGTTGGCCTCCCTGTGCCTCCTGAGGCACAACCTCCTTTGGTCGGTCGCCGAGATGTCTCGCCTGGCCCCTTGGATACTGCACAGTATTCACAGGAGGTTTCTGCTGGTCAGCCCGAGTTGGGCTACGTCTCCTCTGCTACGGAGGATGACGAGTATCTTGAAGGTGATGGTCCCCCCTCGTCAGTCTTGGGGCAGGCTTTGGATTTCGTCTTTGGCTTATTGCCGGACGTTCTACCTTCCGACCAGCCTTCTGTGACCGTCCGGCCGCGGTCCACTGTGGAGCGCCGTAACCCTGTTGAGCCTTCTAGCTCCGGGGCTTTGCGTCCTCTGCAATCGGCTCAGGTGGTTGAGTCCTTCCAGGGCTTAGACTCCAAAATGCGTTCTAAGGCCCTCAAGGGTTCCTTCTTTTCTAGAGCTGATGCCTTCCTGCCTCCATCGCGGTTTCGTGTTTACGATTCCGTCTCTCCACCAGTCTTCCAAGGGATGACTACTGTGGATGAGGATTCTTCTTCCCTCGGGTTGACTAAGCCTAAGTCGGCAGTTCTCCCAATGTCGGTAGTTGAGTCTATGGTGGGCCTGTCCCGAGAGATGCTGGGTATGTTATCTCTCGCGGACCATGTCGTCGCTGCTCTGGCTGAATATTTTCCACCAGGGGAGTTTGATGACGCTCAGGCGCCTTTTCGCGTTTTGTCACAGGCTCTTATGAACTTGACTCACGCTCACGCTTGTAACACGGCCAATTTGGAGCTGGCACGCCGGGATGCGGTTTTGGATTCTTTACCATCCCTTCCTTCTGAGCAACGTGCTGTTCTGAGGTCTGCCTCTTTGGTAGGACCTCAGTTGTTCCATGGTTCCGTGGAAGCTGTTCGTGGCGAAGTTCTTTGTCATTCGAAGGACCAGCTTTTGCTGAGACAGCTTGACCCACCTGCTGCTGCGGGTGGGGGTCGTTCCAGGCCCGCCAAGCGTGCTGCTGCGTCTGCCTCGTCGGCGACGTCGGCTACGCCTTCGGCTCCGTCTGCTCCTTCTGCTCATAAGAAGCGCCGACGTGGCCAGGCCCGCTGGCAGCCTCAGGCTGGAAAGTCTCAGGACTCTGTCACTTCCCGAGGTGGTTTCTCCTCTCGGGGGCCTCGTCGAGGCCGCAAGTGAAGGTTCTCACCTCGATTCGCCTCCAGTCGGAGGAAGGCTGTCGCTGTTTTACGACCGTTGGACAGAGATAACGTCGGACTCTTGGGTCCTCGACGTCATTCATTCCGGTCTGCGACTGTCCTTCCATCGGCACCCCAGTTTATCTCGGGTGCCCCTTCCGACTCAGGTCCCTTCAGATTCTCTGCGTCGGGACCTTCTGGTGCAGGAGATCGACAATCTCCTCACCAAAGGGGCGATCGAGGTGGTCAGGAACACCCTTTCACCGGGGTTTTACTCGAGACTTTTCTTGGTGCCGAAGAAAAACGGCCAATTTCGTCCTGTCATCGATCTGAGTACCCTGAACGAGTACATAATTGCTCCTCGTTTCAGTATGGAGACTTTCCGGTCGGTTCGACGTTCAGTTCATCAGGGCGATTTTGCGGCCAGTATCGACCTGAAGGATGCCTACTTCCATGTACCCATTCATCTGGCGTCACGGAAATACCTTCGGTTCTCGTTTCGGGATCGAGTTTTTCAATTCAGAGCTCTCCCGTTCGGTTTGAACCTGGCTCCTTGGGCCTTCACCCGACTGATGTCACATGTGCTTGCTTTCCATCGCACTCAGTCGGCGGTGACTTCGTCCGCCTACCTAGACGACATCCTCCAACGGCACCACGATGCTGCTGTTCTGGAGTTCGATGTCCGGCAGTTTCTTTGCCTGCTAGCGTCGCTGGGTTTCAGAGTCAATCGCGAGAAGTCGGATCTTCTTCCTTCTCAGCGATTCCGTCATTTGGGGATGGTTTTCGACACTCTTCACAATGTAGTGTCGGTTCCCCAGGCTCGGGCGACGATTCTTTCCGCCTTGACTCGGGACCTGCTTCAATCTTCCTCGGTCTCGGCCAGGACTTTCCTTCGGATGCTGGGCCTTTGCGGTTTGGTGACCGATCTCATTCCGCTCGGTCGCTTGTTTGTCCGACCTCTCCAACACTTCCTGTTGGATCATTGGCGTCCGAATGTAGATCCGCTGGACCTGGAACTCACTATTCCTCGGTCTCTGCTTTGTCACCTCCGCCCTTGGGCAAATATTCCCTGGCTGACACAGGGTGTTCCGTTGGATCTTCCTTTGGCCGATCGCATCCTTACTGCGGATGCCAGCGATCGGGGCTGGGGTGCGACGTTGGACCCTCTCGGTCTGTCTACTCACGGAGAGTGGGACAGCGAGCAGGTGGGCCTTCATATCAACCAGAAGGAGCTCCTTGCTCTTCTGTTGAGTTTTCGGCTTTGGATCCCTCATCTGTCGGACCATGTTGTCCTACTTCTTTCGGACAATTCGACAGTAGTGGCCTACATACGGAATCAGGGAGGCACTCATTCGATTCCTATGTATCGGCTGTCTCGGGATCTTCTTCTGTTGGCACGGGATGTGAACGCTCGGGTGTCCATTCGACACATTCCCGGGCGTCTCAACGTCCTAGCAGACTCCCTGTCCCGACGCGACAGTGTCCTTCCAACCGAATGGATGCTACATCGGTCGGTGTTTCAGGCGATTTGCGAGCAGTGGGGTCATCCTCAGGTCGACCTTTTCGCTACTCGCTGGAATCATCAGGTAGAGACTTTTGTCTCCCCTTGTCCAGATCCTCTGGCTTTTGCAGTAGACGCTCTGTCTCTGGACTGGACAGGCTGGGTCGGCTATGCCTTTCCTCCTGCACCGATTCTTCCTCAAGTTTTAGCGAAGATTCGTGCTTGCAGTTGCAGGATCATTCTGATCACACCCCTGTCTCCACAGAGGGTGTGGATCAATCTGCTGCGGCCTCTATTGGCCGATCGACCGATTCGTCTACCTCTACGTCGCGATCTTCTTTCACAGGGTCGTCCCAGGAAGTATCACAACAACCTGGCGAGCCTGTCCCTTCACGCCTGTCTTTTATCAGGTCCAGTCTCCGACGTAGAGGTTTTTCGAGACGATCAGTGGAGTGCATTTCTGCATCGCGGCGACCTTCCACTGGAATGACTTATGCCGCCAAGTGGAAGGTTTTCTGCCGCTGGTGTTCAGATCACAATGTGAATTACCGTGATCCGTCTATCGCTCAAATTGCGGATTTTCTGGTTTTTCTTTTTGACTCCAAGGGCCTCCAGCCTATTACGATTAAGGGCTATCGGTCTATGCTGTCTGATACTTTCTCTTATGTGGGAAAGCGGTGTATCGGTCGTAATCTTTTCCTCTCCAAACTTATTCGGCACTTTTCTTTGAAGAGGCCTCGAGTTTTGCGTCTTACACCCAAGTGGAACTTGGCATGGGTGTTGCACTGTTTGGAGGGGGCGCCTTTCGAGCCTTTATCTGAGACCGACATGCGTTTTCTCACCTATAAGACGGCTTTTCTTCTAGCGTTTGCTTCTGCTCGTCGAGTCAGTGAGCTTCATGCGCTATCTGTTGATTCTGCCTTCTTCCGAAATGAGGCTAACAGTGTCACATTCACTACTGATTGCTCTTTTCTGGCTAAGAATCAACTCCCCGATTCGGTACCTCCTCCCATCTGCATTCGGGCTCTCCCTGCTGTAGATGGACGGAGGCCTCTTCTTTGTCCTGTTCGTGCGGTCAAGACTTACATTACTCGCACTCAGTTCATTAGGAGGGATCGGAAGAGATTTTTTCTGTCTCTCATTCCTAAGCGGCAGTCTATCTCTTCCCATTCTATTTCCAGGTGGATCTGTCTTGCAATCAAGCTGGCTTATTCTCGCTTGTCTGCATCGGATCTTGTTTCGAACCGGCTTAATGCTCACGAGGTTCGTGCCATTTCTACATCCTGGGCGTTCTCCAATTCTGTTTCGCTCCGTGATGTTATGAATGCGGCTTACTGGAGGAATGCTTCTACCTTCTCCTCCTTTTATCTCCGCCACCTTCAGCAGCAATCTGAGGACCTTTATTCTTTAGGCCCTCTCGTGGCTGCTCAGGCTGTGGTGCACCCTCGTTAAATTGTTTTTGTCGAGGTTGCGCTTCTCTCAGCCTTGTTCTTTTCAGGTGCCTTCTCTCTTTCTTCATTACAGGTTTTAGTTTTTGTTCTCTGCCATCCTTGCTTTCGTTCTGCTACTCTTGTTGGTATTGGTTATGTGATTCACCTCCTCCTATTGTTTATTCAGCCAATTGTAAACAATTGTGAGTAGGTTGAAAAGAAATTAAAATTTTTTAGTAAATTTTGTTTCTTAACATACCTACCACAATTGTTTACCGGAGGCCCACCCTCCTTGGGGATATCTTTGATATCGATGCCTCCCCGCTAAATCACAAACTTCTCGTTGGCGGAAATACGGAATTGACGTCACGGTTGTTGCGCATGCGCTCGGTAAACGCAAGAGGTTTGCAGAGAGAGTACCTGTAATTTCGAGCGCTGGTCTCGCTCGACCCTTTTTTCGATCTTTTTCGTGCTTTTGCACTCTAGTACTTTTCCAACTTGTTTGGAAAAGATTCTAAAAGCTTGAGTTAGTTCCGAAGTAGGGCTTGCACTTATGTTACAGCCAATTGTAAACAATTGTGGTAGGTATGTTAAGAAACAAAATTTACTAAAAAATTTTAATTTTTTTGTCAACAATTAAGTGGTTAAATTAAAATAGAACATCTGTTAAATGGATGGCAGGTAACTACTGAAAGATTTTTAAACTTACTGCGAATTGTTTGTATACTACTTTAAGGAATCGCGCAGTACTGCAGGTCTGTCGGTATAAAGTGTCAAGTTAACGCTGCATCACCAATACGCAGTTGTTATAATCAACACATGTTTTTCCATGTGTGTTTTGTGTACACAACAAATCCCAAGATCCAATATTGCAAACTTTCAAATCCCATTATGCAGCCATCTCCATTCAAAAACATCAGTCGCCTGTCTTAACTGAGATGGAATCAACGCAGGGATCAGCCAAGAGGGCGAAGTGAAGTTGGCAGTATCATCGCCTTGGCACCGCTCACTTCTCCCAGTTTCTCTGCTTGGGCAAAATCAAAGTCAAAAACGAACCTCTACAGTCGAAATTAGGAGAGATATTGTGAAAACATTGGAGTGAATGAGTTGCCAATAAAAGTGATTCGTATATGATATCATGACTTACTTCAATAATAATTATCAAAATCACAAGAAATATGATTTGTGTTAGTACATGGAGGTTTTTTTTCCAGGTTCGGTTTCAGTTTTATTTTTTTTAAACCTCGCTTTCGGTTCGGTTTTTCGGTACTATTTCCAGGCCCTTCAATTAATCTAAATCCCTATCGTCTTACTAGAAAAGACCATAGAAATGTCACCTGAGAGCTATTTAAAGTATGCTATGTCCTACTGGCAGTACTGGGACATAGTACACTAGATTGTATGTCATTTGATTATTCTCTTCTTGTATATGTTCTATTTGGTAAATGCTATACATCAGTGGCAGCACCATAGAGGGGGGGGGGGGGGGGGTGGGGAGCAGGGGTCAGCCTGGCAGCTGATTTTAGGGAGAAGTGACTTCTCCCTTCAGAGACTTTAGGGAGAAGTCAGGACCCAGGAGGGAGAAGTCAGTGGACATGAAGGAGAAATCAGAAAAAAAACCCATAAAACGTATATGACATCGTGACAAAATAAATGAACATAGAGGACACAATTGTGGAGAAAAAAATAAATAAAAGTTTATACAAACACACACAAAACTAAGTCAAGATGGTTACATAACAGAATGTAGGTTAAAATCCCCCACCCCACCCTACAAAAAACTGTGTCGTTCATGGTTTCTGAATACCCCCTAACTCTTGCCTAACAGTGATGACTAAGGTTACCGTGCAGTTGATTTTGTATTTGCCTCAACGATGTGGATTTGAAATTTAGTATGACCCATGGTGAGAGTGTTCTTCTCTGTAACAGAAGGTATATTCTTTTTAAAAAAATATTTAAAGTGTTTAAAATAAATTTCAAGTTCATATAAGAAGCTGGGTCATTCATGGTTTCTGAATACCCTAACTGAGTTGAAAAGCGTAGTTAAAAAAGTTTTCGATATCCTTCGTAAATTAAGCGTTATTAACAATTTGAGTTAATTAATTTCTTTGGTAAATGACAAAACATTTCAGTTGTCTCCCTTCCCGGCTGCGCTGGGTAAACTAATAATACACTGTTCAGAAAACTGACAATTTCTGCCAACCATCTTTCACTGACACGTGCGATTGGTGCTTTGAAGGTCTGCCATTCTTATCCATCCAAATACCTGTGATTTCTATTGTAGCCTTATTACATTTAACCCCCTTCCAACAAATTTCACAAGTTTTCAAAGAAAAACATTCAATGCAAATTGGGGAGGCTATCACTCCCATGGCATCCAAATTATCCAAATATGATTTTTTTTTTCTGGGCTAGGGCCCACAGATCCCAAACCAACGGTTGGGGGACACACTCTCCCATGCCCACATCCCTGACTCAGGCCTGCGACCTTCGGGAGATGCCATAGGCATCTCGACCTTGGACCCCCACATCTCACTTAGCTCCCCCCCCCTCCCGAATCAAGATCCTGGCACCGCCACTGTTAATAATAATAATAATGATAATAATATACATTTATATAGCGCAAACATCTCACAATATTAAAGAAGTTCAATGGCGCTTTACAACACTGCTCATAAACAAAATGATGACCAACATAGGATTTAAAAATATTTGTTAAATAAATGGGATTTCAATCTAGATTTAAATGCTGTCAAAGAAGGGGCTGTTTTAACAAATTCTGGTAGCATGTTAAACAGTCAAGGAGCATTATACCTAAAAGAATGTCCACCGTAGCTAGCGAGAACATAGGATTTCTCTTCTGAAAGATTTTGGTTTGTGGAACGGAGGGGCGTTGCGGTATATATGGTTTTACTAGATTAGCAATGTAATCTGGGGACTGCTTCATGTGTACTTTATATGTGAAGATGAGAATTTTGAACTCAACTCTGGCCATAATAGGAAGCCAATGCAAACTTTTCACCTTCGGTGTTATGTGATCTCTCTTTTTCGCTAATGTCACAATCGTGCTGCTGTGTTTTGAATAGACTGTAGTCTGCCAAGTTGTTTATTGGGAAGACCATGTAGAAGCGAATTACAGTAGTCCAACCTTGAAGAAATAAATGCGTGAATGAGGCATTCTGTGGCATGCGTGGTTAGGAATTTTCTGGATCGACCAACTTTCCAAAGATAAAAATTGGCGGACTGGCAGACTTTTGAAATATGAGGAACCGTGGTTAAGTGAGAATCAAAATACACACCAAGGTTTCTAACAGAGGCAGATGGATTGATAATGGTATCTCCTACTTTAAGGCAGGGCAAATTGTCTGGGGCAGGTTTATGCCCAGAAGAAAAAATTATAAGTTCTGTTTTCTCATCATTAAGTTTAAGTTTGTTTACCAGCATAAAGGTTCTAATATCATCGATGCAATTCCGCAAAATTTGAAATTTCAACTCAGTGTCATTTGTATCCAAGGGGTCAAACTCCGCATAGATCTGTGAGTCATCTGCATTGAAATGGCAGCCAATCCCATGTGATCGAATAATCTCCCCGAGGGGCTGTATGTATAATGTAAAAAGAATTGGACCCAGGACTGAGCCTTGGGGTACACCAAATTTAAGTGGTACAGGGTTTGATTGAATTCCCTCAATTGTGACACACTGGGTCCTTTCTGATATGTAGGATTGAAACCACCTCAATGCAGATTCATCAATACCCAATGTTATACATTATATACCTGTTTTGTTATTTTGTGTTCAGTTTTAATTTCGATAAAATAAATAATTTGGACTGTAACTTTTCTGTTATGTTTAACATCACCATAATACAGGGATTCCGTTCACTGTCCCTGTTCCCCAATCTCTCGCTGGACCTCTCACCTCCTTTCGAAGTACTGAGTATGATCTCTCCCTCATGTTGTTCTGTGCAAAATAGAATGGATTTACGGCATCAACGGGTATCACATGGGGAATAAATTGTCGAAGTAAATAACCCTATATAATTTAGATTATTATTTTATTTCATGCATTTAATATGAGATAAATATGACTGAAATGACAAAATGAAAAAAAAAATCGTTCACTGCTCAGGGCTTAAAATTCGTCTGGCATCACGCGAATCTAACATAATTCTCGCGAAATATTTTCACGCGAATCCATTTAAACCATGATATGAAATCCCCTGTGGGGACCCGGGAAGTAAAGCCAATGATTGAGATGGAAATCCTCTAAAATGTGCAACATGAGGTATAAATGATTGAAAACCCTTGACTTTATATCCATGTTGCGGTCATGATTAGCCATTGTGCATAAGTATGTGACCTTAAACACCCTTAAATAAATAAATAAATAAATAATGATATGATATTCTTCAAAAACTAGCTGAATGTTGCTGGTGAGATCACGAAATAAGTTGTCAATATCTCCACCCATGATTTACTACATGCTTCACATTTTCTTGAGTTTGGTATCAAATCAAGTCATGGCTGCTACAGCAGCCATGACTTGATTTGATACCAAACTCAAGAAATATGAATAGACAGTTTTTCATAATTATATATTTTATGATAACCCAGGTCAGAACTTCATCATGAATCAACGACATCATACATAAAATGAATCCAAGCAGTAAATTGACGCGAATCCACTTGGATTCGCGCCAGTGTAGTTTGCCAGAATCATTACGAGAATCGATTCGCGGATTCGCGTGTAATTTTAAGCCCTGCAGCTATTCTCACAGTTGGGGTGCAACTTATACAAAGGTAGTAATCGCAGGGGAGGTATTTTGGCTGAAAATATTGGGTGCGGGGTATACATGGGAGCGACTTATACATGGACATAATTATAAGGAAATAATCGCATTTGGATTTGCCCATTCTGCAGGCATTCGGTGCCATTTTAAAAACAAGATTACGAGGGAGTCATTATAAATTTCGAAGTTTAATGTCAAAGTATGGAAAAAACGTATGGTCGTTTTTTTTGGTGCCTCTCGGTTCGGTTTGTGGCAAAAACCGAACCGAAAAACCTCCATGTTCTAGTTTGTGTTCCCTTTATTTTAATGTCATTTGAAGAAGGAATTATTAGAAACCGGGCAGTCTATTTTTAAGCAATGTGATAATTACCGAAAATAGCACAACAATTGCATATGATCCTCCAAAACCAGGGTGAGAGCTTAGCGATTCCTAAAAAAATAAGGAAATGTTGATTTTTGCTAAAATGTAGCTTTTCTTGTAAATTTTTGCTTCTTGACAAGGCCCTGTTTCTTACTGACAGAACAAGGCAGATGGAGCCATAGTTTGAAATCCTGGGGGACCATGTGGGTGAAGAGTTTGAGGGGGAGGGGAAGCTCAGTACTGAGGGTACTGTACTTGTACTGAGGGCAGGAAAAAAAGGGGGGTGGGGGGGGGGCTGGTCTCCCGTGATACCCCATTGCTGCACCACTGTAGCCCACTACAGTAGCCCATCACAATATGTCCATTAGCTGAGAAGAGTGGTCAGCACTGAGTAACCTGGTGACTCAACATGCTCTAGGAGCCTCATAAATTGGAGGCTTTTATTTTATGTGTACATTACCCTCTAAAAGATGGATTTCTACAATATATCAAGAAAAACCGAACCGAAAACCAAGTTTTTGTGCAAAACCGAACCGAAACACAAATTTCAAAACCGCCCAGCCCAGCTGATGAGTGTATTTTGCATGTATGTTCCTTTGTTATTGTCCACTTTGTGTTGACAGTGATTAAAGAAGAATTGGGTAACTAGATTGTTGTTGTTGTTTTAAAATGAACTGACAGTGATATCAAATGATGAAACAACATTTCATAGTACTGATGGGGTGCTGTCAGAGTATGTGTAACTCAGGGACCGATCAGGACTATTTAAAATACGCTCTAGCCTCGGAGCCTATTTTGTCAATTCATGCACCAGATTTCAATTTACGGAGTCACACTGCTGTTTGTAACACACACTGCAAGTATGTAATAGCTCTCATCATTTTCATTTAGTACACTATAGCAAACATTAATCTTCACTGTGGTTTCTGATCAAGTCTTGGCTGCCTATTCAGTGAAGATTTATGCTTGGTAATTAAGACTTGAAGTATTAACTTAAGCACTCTACAACAATGATAAATGATAATCATATTTATAATACATGTAAGAGTGTCTCTCTCAATTATCCATCGAAAGAATATCAAAATATGATCTGAGAAGTTACGCGCCAAATGAGAAGCCTGTTTCTGAGATTTAAGAGCCAGGTCCTGATGTTTCAGAACCAAATACGCACTGGCGCATGCCCAGGTCGGTCCCTGTGTAACTTCTACAGGGAGTGGGATATTATAAATGTTGAATAATTGACAAATCTTTTGAACACTACTGCCAATCATTGTTGCAACTTATTAAGCTTGTTACTGCTTGTATGAGGTTGTGAATCAAATGTAAATATGAACACTTTTGATCCTGTGGTGTTCCAAGTACCCATTCGCATGAACTGATGTTCAAACACATCTATCGATGGTCAACCGATGGCTTAAAATCGGCCGTTGTCAGATGCAAATAATCATGCGATTACCAAACATCAGTTAATCACTAGGTTTCAAAACATCTTTGCTCCTTTATTTGGGCACATACTTTTTACCATGTAGCAAAATAATTTATACCTGTACAGTATGTATAGAGTGTATTACCACTAAATCACCCATAGAGAGGAGATTCCACCCAAGCAATAATTGCAAATTATATATTGACCATTTATTCGAAGCATGTTGCAGCCAATGGACCTCCAGGTTATACCTGGAGGCAAGCCTGAAAATGAATAGACTATCATCTGCAAAATGAGGTCCCCAGAGGGTGAATTTGGTGATGCTACCCTGCACAGCAGGGTAGCATCACAAAATTTACCCTGTGTGAACCTCAGTCTGAATCAAGGTCTCAAGCCAAAACAGAAACAGAAAGATGTACCTAGAGGGTAAATTGGACCACTGTATGGGATAGCATCAGCAAATTCACCCTCTGGGGACCTCATTTTGCAAATGACAGGTTGCGTATATTCAGGCTTGCCCGTAGGTCCATTGGCTGAAACATTGCTTGTGTTTTTTGTCCACATATACTGAATTTGAAAGTGATACTTTGGGTGATAACTACAGTTAAAACTAGAAGTCCTGTCATGAAATGCGCACAAATAGCACGTCGATCTGCGCGTTTCTCTACGCGTTATTACCATAGTAAGGCTATCAAATTTTGTATATGGCCTGTGCACAGGCATTGTTTCAGCCAATGGACATCTGGGTAACCCGGAGGTCCATTGGCATAAACGTTGCCTGTGTTTGCAATGAGTAACCAGGAGAACCTGTCGTGCTTTGGTCTTTGGTTGCCATTCGATATGGCAAATGCGCGCAATTCCTAAGCGCAGTTAAGCCAAGATAAGCGCACAGTTCGTGACAGGACTTCTAGTTTTAACTGTACACTTCTCGGATGATTTAGTTTCAATCCCCTCACCAGGGACTGTAGGTCTACAGGAAAAAGTTCTCAAAATAGAGTAGAGATTATATCATAGTACAAACCATCTTATTTTCCTAACCATACAGTACATTCACTCTGCACTCATCATAATCCACGCGTGGGCAGTGATGTCCATGGATGCGTTTACCAAGTAATAAAAATCATCATCAGCAAACATTTTAATTAATGCAGCACCGGGTTGCGCGCAGTGCTTCACTAATTAACTTTTTGATGATTATTCCTATAATTAGTGTTTGGAATCTAATATTATTGCTTGCCTTAAAAAAATTTGGGAGGGCGAAAACTAGCCCTCCTGGCCTTAGAAAATAATCATTACTGTAACCGCCTATGCCTAAAACCCACATCTTTTAAGATCTCTGCTACATGTACATGTATGTTAGTGGTCTCTGTAAGACGCCACACTGCCCCTCCCACATATCAAGGCCCGGAGGTGTGGGAGGAGCAGTGTAGCCGTCTCACAGAGACTGCCTTGTTAGCAACACCAGATAAAGTGTACAAAGCCCACTTGACAGAATTCATTAACAGTAAAACTTCATTTTGCCATTTTAGCTGTTGTAAGCTAACTAAGTTTGAGGAGAGCTAATCGCTTGCCTAGGCCATGCGAGGGGAGCAAGTTTTAGCCCTCCTGCATTTTTAAGAATGCCAGGCCTGCATGGAAATATTGCCCACCCATGGAAAGTGACGAATCCACGGCGACCGTACTGTATATGTCTACTCCTGAAATTAAAGAGATAACAAATATTTTTTAAAGGGACAACACACTGCGATTTTCAAAAACATAAGTTGACCATTTAAGCGATTTTCCTTGTCCAAAAGTACTCTTATGTTTTATATATCATCCGTACAAAAGCATCCAATTTGATTAAATAAATTAATTTTGTATTTCAAGACTCAGTTTTTAGTAGTCAACTTTTGTGAGTAGTAGTACTCAACAGCTTTTATTTTTAGTTTATCATCTTTAAGTTAAAGTGGTACAAGTCTGGTTTAATTTCAAATTGTACTGTGTAATGAGTAGGGCTGAAACGGTTGGCTCATTTTTGTAACCGACTAACCGAGAGCTATAACCAGATAATATCTGATTATCCGTGGCCATTATTTCGCTGAATATGGGATCAAAACTATAGGAATTGGAAAGCTGTATTCTCAAACTGTTCCGTAGTGTGTATGCAAATGAATGTTGTCGAGTACTCGACAACGTTCGTTTGTATACACACTACGGAATAATTTCTGCGATAGCTCTTTACTCACAGAAACTGTCGATCATTAACAAAGTCTTGAATGGCAAAGTCAATTATTTCTCAATATATACAATGCGGCTTCGATGTGTAATCTTTCACAAAGGAAAAGCGGCAGATTTATTGTGTTTTAAATGTGGAATGACAATCACTATCGATATTTCGGATAACCAGTTGACAGTTTTTCTAATTGGTTAGGTAGCTAACTGGTTTCAAACCGATTATACGGTTAACCATTTCAGTACTAGTAATGAGGTGAATGAACAGATCGTTAACCTTTGAAATATCTATTATCTAACCATAATTACAGTACCGGTACAACTGCTTTGGATTAGTCACTTTCCACGCGTGGACAGTATTTCCACGGAGACAATAATATTCGATTCCAAACACGAATTGTAGGAATAATCGTCAAAAAATTAATGAATGAAACACCGGGTACAGCCCAGTGCTTCATTAATTAAAATTTTGTTGATGATGAATTTTATTACCTGCTAAATGAGCGCGTTGACATAACTGCCCACAGATGGATTATGATCAGTTCATGGAGGCTGTACTGTACTTGTAATATCCCATGGCCTTTGTTTTCCACATGATTGAGCAACAACGTAATTATACCCCATGCAACGAAGTTGTTTTTGACTGGTCCGTCCGTGAGTCTGTCAGTCAGTCCTACTTGTTTTTCGGACTTTTTTTCTACACGCTTCCAGATTTTGAGCTAATTTTTGGTATGTGAGTCTAACATGGTGGCCTACAGATCAAGTTTGCATTATGTTCTGCTCCACTGATTTTTACCAAAATTACGCCCCTTGGACTCTGAAAAATTCATCAAAATTACAGTTTTCCGGACTTTTTTTCTACACGCTTCCAGATATTGAGCTGATTTTTGGTATGTTAGTCTGACATGGTGGCCTACAGATCAAGTTTGCATTTTGTTCCGCTCCACTGATTTTTACCAAAATTATGGCCCTTGAACTTTGAAAAGTTCATCAAAATTACAGTTTTGCGGACTTCTTTTCTACACGCTTCCAGATAATGAGCTGATTTTTGGTATGTTAGTCTAACGTGGTGGCCTACAGAAAAAGTTTTCGTTTTGTTCCGCTCCACTGATTTTTACCGAAATTATGGCCCTTGGACTCTGAAAAATGCATCAAAATTACAGTTTTCCGGTCTTTTATTCTACATGCTTCCAGATATTGAGCTGATTTTTGGTATGTTAGTCTAACATGGTGGCCTACAGATCAAGTTTGCATTTTGTTCCGTTCCACGGATTTTTACCGAAATTTATGGCCCTTGAACTTTGATAAGTTCATCAAAATTACAGTTTGCTGACTTTTTTCCTACACGCTTCCAGATATTGAGCTGATTTTTGATATGTTAGTCTAACATGATGGCCTACAGAACAAGTTTGGGTTTTGTTCCGCTCCACTGATTTTTACCAAAATGACGGCCCCATAGACTTCGGAAAGTTCATCAAAATTACAGTTTTCCAGGCTTTTTCTCTACATGCTTCCAGATATTGAGCTGATTTTTGGTATGTTTGTCTAACATGGTGGCCTACAGATCAAGTTTGCATTTTGTTCTGCTCCACTGATTTTTACCGAAATTATGGCCCTTCGACTTTAAAAAGTTCATCAAAATTACAGATTTCTGGACTTTTTTTTCTACACGCTTTCAGATATTATCAAAATTACGGCCGTTTTAGTATGTGAGTCTACCACAATGACTTACAGATCAAGTTTGCGTTTCGTTCTGCTCGGCTGATTTTTGCAGAAATTACGGGCCCTGGACTCTGAAAAATATAAGTAACAGATTTCCGGGTCATTTTCCTAAAAATTGCAGTTTTCCGAGCTTGAAATATCAGGGAGCGTGGGGTATGTGAGCGTGCTCACTAAGGTTCTATATTTTTAAAAACACTGAGCTCAGAGCATTGCCATTTGATCGATCTCTGTTACATATATCTTTAGTATTAACCAGCACTCTGTTAATCAGTACCGGTACCAATGGCGGATACAGAGGGGGGGGCGGTGGGGTGGTGCCCCCCCCCCCCCCCCCCCTTTAGCTCGTGTTTGTCTCGTATGTAGGGCGTAGCTAGGATTTTCATTTGGGGACAATACATGAATTGAAGTAAAAACATACGACATTTATTTCCTCCATCACCATTCGCTATGGAAAACAAATATACCGTTGAAATTATGCAAAATATATCTACTGGTCGCCTTCATTTATAGCGTCACCGACACAGCATGATTTTGTGGTGTTACATGCCCCTAGCCTCAGGTACCCCATGGCTATGCCAGTTATGGGTCAGGATCTTAATTGGCATAGTCATGGCGTACCTAAGCCTAGAGGGCTGACTGCTGAAAACTTTCAAACGCTGGCAGATCGCAATGTTCTCCTGAGGTTAAGTCGGTTATGACTGTAAACAGTGTGTCCAAAATGCAGTATTATGGTAAACGGATCTGAAGAGCATATTTCAATTTTTCTAATTCTGTCTTGAAGGTATGACAGAATTTGAAATTCTGAAACATGCTGTTTAAAAAGTGTTAATTAGCCGTTCAAACATTCAAGAGTCTTTCCACCCCAGAAACCACCAGAATGTCCCATTTGTCGCTTATTTCCAAAAAATTTCTGGGGGAGAACCCCCCCCCCCCGACCCCCCTACAAAAGCTTGTGCCCCCCCTTTGAGAATTCCTGTATCCGCCACTGACCGGTACTACTAGTAAAGAGTATCGTTCAAATTGGTTACCTTTGAATAATTTGCTTTTTGGGAAGTAATTGCAGACTGCAGTGTAAATAGAATAATTGCCATTGGAACAATGTGAACTGCGAAAGTGAAAAAATAGTCACAAGAATCACATCATTCATTGGGGTTTTACAACACTTTTGACAGCCAGGGTTAGCATTGGTTGAAGACAGCTGAAACATCGAAGTGCAGTACACCTTAGTGCACCCACCTGGGCAGTCAGGATGAAGTGCCTTGCCCAAGGACACAACACAGTTACCCCTGACGAGGATTGAACCATGGACCTTTCGGTTTGAAGTTGAATGCCGTAATCAGTCTACTAACCACTGAGCTGTCACCGTGCTCCCAATGGTCAGTTCACTTTTTGTACTAAGTTGTAACTTGTGTAGGAAAGGAGAGAGTTTTATCTTGAAAATGTTCTGGAAATTACTTATACACTTATAGAAGTGAAAAAATTGCACAAATGTTCTGTTTAAATTCTTCAGATCAGTCGGAGATATTTCATCTCAACACAGAAGTGCGCACACTCTTGTTTAACCCTTTACCCAACGCCAACGATATCAGAATTTATTATTTTAAATATCTTTTTTTCAAAAAATTTCAACAAAACCATATCATGTGCCCCCTCGTTGGAACAAGCTCATTTCAATGAGGGGTCACATGATATGGTTTTGTTGAAATTTTTTGAAAAATAATATTTTTTCAACTGCTGAATTTGCATATTACGCGGGCGATTCGTTAGGTAAAGGGTTAAATTTGATTTGTAGATATATTGTTTGTTGACTTTATGGCAAACGACTCTTAATCGACTAACCGTGGATTAATACTTGCAATGTGTCTCAGTGGTTACGGAATTGAACTTCAAACCCAAAGGTCTGTGGTTCAATCTCTGCCAATGGTAACTGTGTTGTGTTGTGTCCTTGGGCAAGGCACTTAATGTTGATGCCCACATGGCTGCGTTGTGTATTGATGCCTACTGTATGTCAATAGTGCACTTGTCTTCAACCTATGCTAACCCTGCTCAGGGACCGATCAGGACTATTTAAAATAAGCTATAGCCTCGGAGCCTATTTTTTCAATTCATGCGCCAGATTTCAATTTACGGAGTCACACTGCTGTTTGTAACACACACTGCAAGTATGTAATAGCTCCCATCATTTTCATTTAGTACACTATAGCAAACATTAATCTTCACTGTGGTTTCTGATCAAGTCTTGGCTGCCTATTTAGGCAGCCAAGACTTGATCAGAAACCACAGTGAAGATTAATGCTTGGTAATTAAGACTTGAAGTATTAACGTAAGCACTCTACAACAATGATAAATGATAATCATATATATAATACATGTAAGAGTGTCTCTCTTGATTATCCATCGAAAGAATATCAAAATATGATCTGAGAAGTTACGCGCCAACTGAGAAGCCTATTTCTGAGATTTAAGAGCCAGGTCCTGATGTTTCAGAACCAAATACGCACTGGCGCATGCCCAGGTCGGTCCCTGCCTGTTTGTGTGGAATTAACAGGGGTTGATTTAATTTATAAAAATTGAATAGCAGTTTACTAATTTGGATAAAGTTTGATTAGCATTTCCTGTTATTTATGTTTTTGTCGTGAAATTGATTAGCTATAGTTGAAAATTGATTCGAAAATTACTTTGTGAATCCAGTTAAATTGAGACCTGTGAGTTAGTGCACTGGGAAGTTGGGTAGTCGCTGGTCGATGCTTGGTGGTGTTCTCTAGGTGCTCAGGCTTCCTCCACTCGTAAAACTGTCTGACATGAGGTGACCCAGCCTGTCGAAAGTGTCATTAAGTACCAATAAATAAATGATCACGATTAGTTGACAGTAGAAATTGAGAGTTACGACAGTCCAAGTTACAACGTGACAGTTATAAATAGTGTTGTGAGGTTAACCGGTCTTGTGAGTCGGTTTTGGTTCGGCTCAAAAACCGAAATCGTGTAATTGTTAAATTATTAAGGTTTTGGTTTTTTCTACAAAATGTCGGAAACTTGCGTTTACGCTGTTCAGTTTGCATTGTCAACGACTTAAAACTAAATCCGTAACGTCAACTGATAACTCTGTTGTCAGTATTCATGTATTCAGACTTCAGAGAAACAAACACTGTCTAACAGGAGTCACTGCCGCATTAGAAGAATGATCACACGTTCCAAGAAATTTTCGTATGATGTATGACAACTCTTGGCCAATTACATAGCATGGTTACAAAAGTGGGTCAGAAATTCTCAGAATGACAGTCTTGACATGCCTACAAATGACAAACGTCAGAATGAGCAACTAGAGGACTTCGCAAGCGACTTCGTATCTGCACATGTTTGGGTGTATTAATTATCTAAGAACACAAAAATGAAGGAAAAAATAGTCTTTGTTTTTTTAAATGGCGGATTAATGTGAAAAACAAAACATACTTGTCGCGTGGGTTTACCGGACACGTGCTTAGAATTTAACGTTCAACATTGTCAACTCCCTTGATGCGTTTATCTACTAGGCTACTAGGTCCACCTGGATTTTGAGACCAGGATAGCCAGTGATAGCAAGGAGTCTTCCAATAATACCAGAGTCTTAAGGTCGGCAGTAGATTGGGAGTGGGGGGAGGTTGTGAGGGAGAATTCCTTGGAGAGATGCAATGCAGCTTACCCCGCCCCAAAATTTACTTGTTCATCAACTTTTGTTTCCTGCCTGTTTCCTGGCACCGCTCCTGCAGTCCTGCCTTTAGTCCTTTAAAGTATTTTTGTGGGGTGGGGTTGGGGTGGAGTGGTGGTGGTATTGGACTTGTCCACGTACGTAGGAGATTTGTGTGGGGAGGGGGGGGAATAAAGTAATGCTAGCTTGCCAGATGAATTATCATTTAAAATATGACAGAATATGTATTTTTTTATTGCAAAAAAAACGAAAACCGACCTATAAACCAAGTTTTTTTTGACAAAACCGAACCGAAACCGAGGTCAGAAAAAAAAACGTACAACACTAGTTGTAAATACCCAACTGTCATTTGAAACATCACCGCTTTCAAGACTTTTTTCCAATTTGCTATAAAATGTAATAGTCTATTTACAAAATGTTGATATAATTTTATGCTGACAACATGGACACTTACTTGTAGATTCCTGTTTTATGGAGAACGTATCATTGACAAGATTCTATATCACGTAGTTGTCTTTTGTGTGTTCTATTATGACAATAAGCCATGAAGAATTTAAAGGCCTCCAACTTACGAAAGTGATAAACTGCACAGACCTAGTCGCAAAATCAAAAAATTGAATCTCAAGACATAAATTTAAAGTTTGTTTTATTTTTTTCAGACAAATGGCAACGGCATCTGATTCGAAACAGCGTAAATCTTGGCAAAGATCAACTAGTCTCTCAGATGATGTTTTAACAAATGATCTTAGACCTAATAACTGGGTTAGTTGTAATTATAAAATTATGTATTTTCTTCACTGACAGTTTTCTTTCAGTTTTAGCAGTGTGTAGTGTTTTACTTTCAGTGCCAGACCTTTAGATTGCTTTATTTTGGGCACATCTTTTTCAGGCTTTATATGTTCCCAAATTGCTGTATGTTCAATTTTCAAGAGATATTATTGATTTTTAAAGCTGAAAGTAACTTTGCACACCATAAAAAGGAAGGGAAAACACTCTACCATCTCCAACTAAACAATCTGAAATACTTTTAACCGAGACAAATCAAGGACAGTATTTTAGTGTAGTTCCTATTCTGGGGTCAGCTTTTACCACCTTGAATTTGGAATAATTTGAAGGCATGTTGAGTGCACTGGTCAAGCCCAATTGAAAACACCTCTTCCACTAAAAATTGTGCCAGTTAGGTCCTTTGAAGCACATCTGGATTTATTTTTGGAGTTTTAGTTTTACAAAAACGTTTCAGTTTTGTCCACAATACAGTTAAAACTACAAGTCCTGTCACGAACTGTGTGCTTATCTGGGTTTAATTGCGTGTAGGGATTGCACGCAATTGCCATATCGAATGGCATCCAAAGCACAGCTGGTTCTCCTGGTTACTCATAGCTAACGCAGGCAATGTTTCTGCCAATGGACCTCCAGGTTACCTAGAGGTCCATTGGCTGAAACATTGCTTGTGCACAGGCCATTTGTACAGAATTTGATAGCCTTACTATGTTCATAACGTGCAGATCGACGTGCTATTTGTGCGCATTTCATGACAGGACTTCTAGTTTTAACTGTAGGATAAAATTTATATTTACAGTGTGAAAAGGTCCCTTGAATCGGTTACACATCCCCCAAGTAATTCACAAACTGAGCAGGTGAAAAAAAAAGTACTCAACAAAACCATATTTGACACCTCATTCCAATGAGGGTTCATATATAGTTTTGTTAAAAAGATTAAAAAATTTGAAAAAAAGTAAAAATAACTAAATTTGATAGAGTGTGTTTGCGTGTTGACCCTTAACCTAAAAAATAGGATGCGTAATTTATGAACAGTTTTAATAAAAAAATACTCACCCCTCAAAACTCTAACATGATATGACCCTAGGGGGAATGGTGGCTCTTTGTTAAAGTTTTGGACAGGTTCGACTCTGACCCACATCATCTGTGTTGTGTCCTCGGGCAAGATACTCCATCCATGACTGGAACTGCCTTCAATTTATGAACCTCGGCAGAAGATCTGACAGTTACATACCATTACTCAGTGGTTCTGTCTGGACACTGGTTCCTCCTCTCATAAACTGACCTTGGCTGGTGCAAGTGTTGTGCAAGTGTTGTTGAATCCCCAAAACAAACAAACATTTCCCCAGTAGTTCATCAGTCATCTCACTTTGATTGGGAAACTATGTGCTTGTCTTCTATGTCATTCCTTGGGAGCTATTAGCCTTTAAAGGCCTCTATCCGAAGTAGACAAAATTTGAGGTCTTAGAACAGGCACTTTATTCAAAACACAAGAAGTCCTGCAGACAATAGTCAAGTTACATAGGAAATGATTTCTAGTCAAGTCTTGGCAGCCTGTAATTCTTGTATTCATCATGTATTTTATACTTTTAGTATTGATAGGCTCACTCATTAGGTTCTGACAATAAGGTAAGGTCAGGAGGCTGAAATTACATTTAATCGTTGGCTTCTGAAAATAAGGCATGGCCAGGAGATTGATGGGTGGAAATAAAACACTTATTCAATTCAAATCAGCATCATTACCTTTTTATGCCCAGTGACTAAAAGTCGAGGGGGCATATTGTTTTACACCTGTACGTCCTAACGTTTGTCTGTCCATTCATCTATCTGCATATAGGGTACAAGTTTGTCCGCTACAGTTTTCAAGCTAGAAACTTTATTTTTTATTTTACAGGGTATTTATACATATACAGTATGTGGAGAGTGTATTATCACTAAATCACCCGCAGAGTGGAGATTCCACCCGAGCAATAATTACAAATTTGTTGCAAAGCATAAACCAGCACCAGCAAAGTTTCATTCAATGGACCTCCGGGTTAAACCCGGAGGTCCATTGGCTGAAACATTGCTTGTGTTTTTTTGTCGATATGTTCAAAATTTGAAATTTATAGTTACAATCCACTCTCCACGTACTGTACCAAAGGTGTGCATATGAATTTGTTCAATTTTTCACAAAATTACGTGAATTTGAACTTAGTAAATTTTTGTGAAATTTCGAATATAGCAGGGATGCACAAATTGGACGAACATCCGTTATGTTCGTCTTGTGGTTTTCTATAAAAAATTTGGATAACCATTTCTTGCTCTTATAAATTGTTAAATAAATTGTTAACATGTTCAAAGAAATTTGACATGTAACTTCATAATCTCAAAGAACGCGCCGACCAACAAAGCACAGGCAGCAACAGTTTGTGAATAGCAAAACAAAGTGGGTCACTGTAATCCGTTTCTACTAATGCGCAGGCAGTACTATAGGCATTAGCTAAATGTCGTCACATGCTGAAATAAATGGACTATAGGGAATACCCAGCAATTTTGTAGATGCCATGATGGTGTGATGATTGTCTCAGCATATCAAGCGATTTGTGATAACTTACAGTGAGCTTGCGTCACTGTCAAGTGTTACGAGCGACATAAATCTTGTGATTCCTTTGATCCATTCTGACAAAGCAATGCACATGTTCTCTGAAACACATAGACAGGTTGACACCATCATAGGTCTCATAACTCTTTGAAGTTGAGCGACAAAACAGTATTCCATGATGTAGGACAGGTACAAAGTTAACGTTTAACATATTGTCTACAGTGCATCGTTTTTCTGTGAGTACTGTCAATGAAATATACCCCTATGTATGCCAGTATGGAGATGAATTTCTTAGTACAGTTAAAACTAGAAGTCCTGTCATGAAATGCGCACAAATAGCACGTCGATCTGTGTGTTAATGTACGCATTATGACAATAGTAAGGCTATAAAATTCTGTACATATGGCCTGTGTACAAGCAACATTTCAGCCAATGGACCTCCGGGTAACCCAGAGGTTCATTAGCAGAAACATTGCCTGTGTTTGCTATGAATAACCAGGGGAATCTGCCATGCTTTGGATGCCATTCAATATGGCAATTGCGTGCAATTCCTACGTGGAGTTAAACCTAGATAAGCGCACAGTTCGTGACAGGACTTCTAGTTTTAACTGTAGTTCAGTGCGAGTCGTTCCTGACTTCAATAGTAATCAATACCTCATATTATCGAATGCAATATCTGGAGTATGGTTATCCAGTTTATGGCTTTTCTAACCGGTTGAGTTTCTTTGCAACTGGATGTAAACTGGATATCCGGCTAACCGTGGCGGCTCTAAATATTACACATTAACAAAAAGCGAATATACATGTGAATGGTTATCTAAATTTGGAGGGTTATCCAAATATTTTTGGCATAAATGTTATGGGGTTGTCTAAATTTTTAATTTGTGCATCCCTCATATAGAGTACATGATTTGTCGTGCTAACTCGTCTCAAAGTTTTCACACTAGAACCTTTTTATTTTACAGGATATTTAAACATATACCAAATTATGCATATTGCCAGGAGTTTGATTTTGTTCAATTTTTCAAAAACTTACGAGTTGTTGAACTTAATAAATTTTTGTGAAATTTCAAATAATAAGGTACAAGATTTGTCCAACTAACTCCTCCCACAATACATATGTAAATTAAAGTACATGGTAGAACTCACGGGGGGCATCATATATGTCTTACAGACACATGCACTGTTTTAAATGATGAGTGTCAGAGGCCAGAGGCGAGCAAGTGCAACAGGACACCTCCAAAAGAAAGTACCGGTAATAAGATGAATTTTCTTGATGGTCTGCTACAACTTATTTCCAGTAGTACCTTAGGCTTTATCTACTAATATCTAACACAGGTGACTCTTATTGTTGTTGTTTCTGATTTGTTCATCAGAATAGTTGTATTTATGAGGTAGCATGAACCGTAGAGCTGGCACGATTATGAAATTTCATAATTGACTTCTGAAGAAAAATAATTGATTAAAAGTCAACTTTAATTGTACTCTGTGATCCCTAGAAACAATATTCAGAAAAATGTTTTTCATCATTAGTGCTTCATGTTGTATATATATAGAGGATATGGAATGAGTGTTTTTCACATATAATATTTATGAAACGAGTATAAGAATTTTCCATTCGGGTAAGCCTCTGACGAGCTCAAACGGAAAATTCGGACGAGTTTCATAAATATTACATGAGGAAAACGCTCATTTCATTTTCTATTTATCATATGACACACACACGCACAAATTAGCCACTTAGTATGACCCTTTTAACCCATCACCTAACTTGAGTTGCAGAAGGCACTTGGAAAAAACATCCTCATATAATTAAAAATTAAAATTTTTTGCTTCCAAAACATAGGTTATGACCCCTCATTGGAACGAGCTCAGATGAGCTTGTTCCAATGAGGGGTCATAACCTATGTTTTGGAAGCAAAAAGTGATAATATAAAAAAAAAATGAATGGCGTTTTTCTTGTCGGTAAAAGATTAATACAGTATAAACCACCTGAAATAGGACAGATAACGTAAATTCTCCCTACTGAAATTATGCAAATATGACCCAGTTGTATTTTGTTTAGCCAATCTAATTGTCGAGTTTTGAAATTGACCAATGAAAGCTCCCAACTCTAATTATGCAAATTATGAATATGTGGCCCATTTGTATTTTGTTCAGCCAATCAAATTGTCTAGTTTTGAAATTGACCAATGAAATTGACGGAAGGCTTTATTTATCACGGATTAATATGAAAACAGAATATCAAATGTTTTAAAGTGAACAAAACGGACGAGTCATATGATAAATCTTTATATTAAACTTTCCCTCATCAATTACAATGTATTGGAAGATTAGCTTGCCCCTGATAGCCATTATGAGACACCTTGGCTCAGAGGGGTGGGGGGGGGGGGGGTGGGGGGGGGGGGTGATAGACCTGCACCTCATTTACAAACCCACTCTAAAATGTGTAATTTTGTGTTGTTCGGGTACTTCCTGTTGCCTTTGTGATAGATAAACTTGGAAGTGTTGAAAAGAGACAATAAACTGTTTGACTTCTAGAGATCAGTGACATGGGAAACACGTAGATATCGCAATGTTTTATTCAGTTTCATGCAAGCCAAATTCTAACAACATCAGATTATTTGATAAAACTGAATCCAAAATCAACATGTAAATCAGAATTGACCCATTACGTACATAGAGTATGTGGAGAGTGGATTGTTACTAAATCACTTGTGGAGTGAAGTTTGCACCCAGACAATAATGTCAATTTCTGTGGTAATGCATGAAAAGGACAAGCACAGTTAGAGCCAAGGGACCTCCGGGTTCTACCCGGAGGTCCCTTGGCTGAAACTTTGCTTGTCATTCTAATGCCTCTTCCCAGACAAGGAATTTTTGTCTGACTGGAAACTTCACCCCACAAGTGATTTAGTAACAATCCACTTTCCACGTACTGTACAGCAAATAAACTATGCAGAAACTTATAAATGAGGATGGGGGGGTGGGGGTACACTACAAGTCGGAAGTAGTTGCAGGTAAACTGCAATTATCTCGCGGTTTTGTGTGCGGTTATAAACTATACAAAAATGTGAGTTTCGTTTCCGGGCCACTAATAAAAACGATAACCGCGGTTGCCGTTCATTTGCGACCGGGGTCGGAAACGTAAATGAACGATAGTGTTAGTCTTGTGGGAAGAAATGAGACATGGGTTTTGATGAAACTGCATTGTGGCATTCAGTCATAAACGCAAATAAACGATACCAACAATCATTAGCTCACCTGACTGAAAGTCAGGGTGAGCTTTTCTGATCACTTTTCGTCCGTCGTCCATCGTCCGTCCGTCGTCCGTCGTCCGGCGTGAAGGTGGTGTTTGGGTCTTTTTCTTCCAAACCACTGGCCGCATGTTAATGAAATTTCATGTGAGTAGGGGTTATATAGCGGCATTTTGATTTTTGGGCAAATTAGGTTTCGGCTCATATTGAGCAGAGGGGTGGGGCAAAAATGCTCCAATTCTTAAAAAATCTTCTTCTCAAGAACCAGCAATAGCAGAGACTTGATATTTGGTATGCAGCTTCCTTTTGAGGTGTAGACTCAAGTTTGTTCAAGAGAAGTTTGTAGGTCTATACTTGGCGATGTTATGGGAGGAGCAAAAATTTTGGCCCCACCCCAAATTTCTATTTTTTAAACCGAGAGGCCAATTTGAACCAAATTTTATGTGAGGGCTTATTGGGTCATAAGTACCTAATTTATGCAGAAATTTTTTTTCCTGTAGCCCCGTGGGAACCACAGGAGCTAAAAATAGAAAAAAATTAAAACGCCTATATCTCAAAAACTGCACGGCAGTGAGAATTTTTATTTGGTGTGAAGCTTTCTTGGGACCAACAGAAAGGATTGGTAAAAAAAAATTGCTATCGGTTTTATCATAGGGTACTTTTTCGGGACTCTGAAAAAGTGCTGAGTCAGTATTTTTTAACACAGTAGGCAATGGGAAAAAAATAAAGAATTGTTTTCTTCCAAACCACTGCTCTAAAAGCTTTCATATTTTACATATAACATCTTTGGAACATTGATTCACATATTTGTAGAAATCAAATTCCTCGGTCCATATTTGGGTTCCCTATGGGAACCCAAATGTTCAAATTAGTGCAATATGAGGGATATATTTTAAAAATCTTCTTCTTCGGATCCACAAATCAGAATCTTTTGATATTTGCTATGCATCATCCTTAGGGGGGTGAGATTGATGTTTGTTCAAGCCAAGTCCCTGAGTTCATATTTGGACTCCCTTTGGGAACCCAAATTGTAACTTAGTGCAATACAAGGTATATTCTTTTAAAATCTTCTTCTTCGCATCCACCGGTCAGAATCTTTTGATATTTGGTATACAGTATGCTTAGGGAGGTGAGATTCAAGTTTGTTCAAGTCAAGTCCTTCGGCTCATATTTGGTCTCCCTGTGGGAGCCCAAATTATAACTTAGTTCAGTATGAGGAATATTCTTTAAAAAAAATTTTTTTTTCAGATCCACCAGTCAAAATGTTTTGATATTTGATGTACAGCATTCTTAGGGGCTGAGAGTGAAGTTTGGTAAAGCCAAGTACCTGGGTTCATATTTGGGCTCACTGTGGGAGCCCAAATTATACCAAAATTTTTATTTTCCAAACCAAAAAGTCGATTTGAACCAAATTTGATATGAGGGCTTATTGGGTCATAAGTACCTAATTTATGCCGAAAATTGTTTTCCTGTCCCCCACGGGAACTGCAGGAGCTAAAAAATTTTTTTCTTTTTAAATGCCCATATCTCCAGAACTACATGGCACTGAGAATTTTTATATGGTGTGAAGCTTCCTTAGGACCGGAAGAAAAAAATGGTAAAAATTTTATCATAAGGTTCTTTTCTAGGACTAAAAGTGCCGAGTCATCATTTTTTAACAGTGTAGCTAATGGGAATAACGTTGAAGAATCTTCTTCTCCCAAAACACTGCTTCAGAAGCTTTTATTTTTGGGCTCCCTATGGGAGCCCATGTATAACTTAGTTCAGTATGAGAAATATTCTTAAAAAATCTTTTTTTTCTGTTACTCCTGTCAGAATCTTTTGATATTTGATTTTTAGTTTTCTTAGAAGCGGCAAATTGAAATTTGTTCAAGTTCTGGTTTATTGATAAAATTGGGCCCAGTAACCAATTCCTGCGTTGAAAGCCCTGTAAAGTGGGCAGTAATAGGCATAAACGATTGACCAAACCTGATATTATAATTATGCCTCTGTAATGATGTAGCCTTAGAAAGTGACCTTAAATTCCAATAAATAAATAGATAAATTATTGAGTACCCAATATGGGGATCTAACATATGAACACTCTGGGTTACTAAGTAGAGAAAACACTTTTATGTTGAAAAACTGATAATAACCACAAGGCAGAATCCCTTGCTATTTTGGTGATATGACTCGGCCAGTATCAGGTGAGCGCCCTCAGGCCCCGTGGGGCCTCTTGTTTATGATACGATCTATACACATGTAAAGCAAAAATCCAAAATATGTTGTTGGTGTTTGCAATGCTCCAGTCGTGCAATAAAAAATTTAGAACGTCGTTCCAATCGAAATATTGCCTTTTAGTACAAAACTTCCAATTTGGCAAGTAATAGGGGAGACTGTCAAATAATAAATAGCACGTGGATGTAAACACCGCGACAGCGAGTGGCCGAGATTATCTCGAAAAAATCATCTGATGTGAATATAATGCATAATCCATTGTATATTTGAACAAGTCAAAAGTCAAGTTGAAAAAAAGTTTTTTCAGTGTTATTGTAGTCGCGAATTTTTAAGTAGGCCTGCCAAAGGCAAAGAAAGCCTTCAAAATCTCAATAGGCCTACCGCTGCATTGGAATCACAACAAACTACAAATTCAACAACACATTGTTGTTCTTTATTTCTTAATGAAAAAAATTCCAATGCGACATTTATGAAGAAATAATACGTCCAAGTTAGTTTGGTTTCGCCAGTCGTCATATAAGTAAAAATTGTGCAGCCCTAATAAAAGTGTTGGGGGTACGATTGAATTTCACGGCTCCAGAGCACAAAAAATGTTAAGAATTAGGCTAATCATACACTGTAGGCCTACATGTACATGCGCCAACTAAAATTAATGATGGCACCTGCAAGTCTTTTCATATTTCCGAACGCCCTTGTGAAGGTTCGATTGGGCCTTTCTCTTTGGAAAATAAGCTGTTGCCGTACATAAAAGCCTGTTTGTTTACACCAGATACGAACCCCCCACCAGGAAATGGAAGCTTGGGCAGGAAAATAAGCAAGGAAGCAGAATATTAAATAAAGGATAACAGGCACTGTTGTGGACTACTTTCAAAACTGATGAAATTTCCCTGAATAGCACCTACCTCCCCCCCCCCCCCCCCCCCACACACACACACACACACACACTCACACACTTCCATCTTCCACATGTACCGACAGTTAGGCCTGCACGCCGTCAACGTTCTGTCCCACAACCCAGTATTCTTTGCCTCTCAGGCCCAATAATATCTGTCACAGTTTAAAGGAAGAAAATAACACGTTTTTCCAACACACGTAAAAAATTATCCTCTATCAAAACACCACCTTCACTTTCCAAAGCGTATCTGAGTGACTGAGGAGTCATCCAACAATTTTAATAAATTAACAACACCTAAACAGAAAGCAGAAGTAATATGTTTCTTAATTTTTTTACTGCAGTGTTACCATACTAACCCGCACATATCTACTGTCTGAACTGCATCCAAGAAAAATACAGAAGTCCAAAATTAAACCGGTCTGTTGGCCTACAGTTATCAAACTTTGAGTTTTCCCAGGCGTGGGTTAAATTCACTGATGCATTGGTTCGCGAATTTCCACTAAACGGCGAACTTTTTACTAATAACTCAATTGGCATGCCAGGGTAACAAGGAAATTCAAATGAATAACGTGTGGGCTACTGTGATTTTCAGCAGTGCAAAAGCCAAATACCTCGAAATGTTTATGTGAGGCGGTTGTTTTGTGGTGAATAAACATTTGAAGAAATATGCGAATGACCATTTAATCTAATGAAATATGTTTTGTTGGGATAATGCACATTAAAAATAAAATGTTCATCAAACAAAAAACAACGAAGAATGGTTCTAGCTTTAATTTGTTTATTTGTGTGCTAAACACGAAATGCGAATTCTCGTCTGAACACGTGCTCTGTAAAACATGAGGCACCCTTCTGCCCACCTAAGTTCGGACCTGCATGCAGTTGAACCCAAGTTCCATTTAAAATTCACCATTCCAAGAGAAACCTTAGAGAAGTACATACACACACCATAATTTATAAATGCACATCCTTGTCGGAACTCTTGGAACCAAAGGTACTGATCTACAGATGTAGGACATTTATCTACATGCACCAAAGAGATTGCGGGATGGGGGTGGGCATACTGAAACTTACTCCACAGACTTATTGTCGAGAGGGATGCAACATAAATTATGGACACACGCAGACTCAGTCAAGGAAATTGATTTTTTTTTTAATTTCACATTTGTTTCAGGGGCACCCCAACGCACACACCAAGTGAGGGGTGCTTCCTCTTGTGCGCGCCCTATCTCGCCGCTACTTGGATCGCGTAAAAAGCTCAAACAATGTTATTCTTCCCGATGGGCTCCTCTTCTCTCACCACACTCTTGCAAAATCCTTAGACATGAAATGATAAGCGTTCGTATTAAGATGCAATGGAATTTCAATATTCAAATGCGTCATGAATTCAGAAAAAGGTATAGCTGCTATTGAATGTGCTGAGAATAAAATGTCACTGTAAGTGCACTGAACTAAAGGAATGCAGAGCATCGGGAAACAATACACAAGTTGGGAGTGGATTAATTAATGCCATTCCCAAAATTTTTAATTCAACTGCATGAATACTTAATTACTTTTCGGGGTGCATTGTGAGATCCAGAACATTGTTTTTTGTAAACAATAACTTCAGAAGGCTTGCACAATAAAAGGAAGCTGATTGATTTGTATAACCGGCACTTAATCCAATTTCGGCGAGTGTCTAATTGCCACCAGTTCAATTACAAAACAAACTTCTGTAATTAACCACCCGTGAAAACACGAAAGGGGGACGGTTACTGCTATTCTAAGAGTGCTTTTTCCATTGGTTTCTTTTCTTTTATCTGAACTACCCATCATCTGCACTATTTGAATGGCAAAAGGAGATCTGCTGCATTTAAATGATTGACATTTTTTAAAATGTTGGCGTTAGAATCTAAATGTACTCAGACATTGAAACTTTTTGTAATGTACAATGGAAGCATTGTATAAAACTCAACATCGACAATGTTACTTTCACTGATAAATCTACGATCCAAATGAGAAACTCTATAAACAAGTGTTACAGAAAATGGGGTGAAAGGACAGTACTAACTCCTTAACACAAATACCCTTATTCTGTGCATGTTGGGGGGGGGGGGGGGGGATCTAGCAAAAGGGTGCCACTACGCTCGCAATGTGCAATGGCAAAATTTTCAGGGAGAGTGGGAGGAGGGGACAAATTCCCTAGATGAAGAAATTCAGTTTATTTCAAATTGAAAAATTCAAGTGAAAGCTTAGCAGAATATGGGTCAAACTGAATACGGACGAAATGTCTTGGTTCCCAGGAGCATTGT